>CM074488.1:56451207-56661207 GCA_037389245.1 Oryzias sinensis
GACTTTTTTGGTAACCTTTATCCCAACAAAATGGAAAAAAAGGACTGAAGAGATTATAGAATGTCTCTGCTGAAACTGCAGCGCTCATGATGTTTGGGTCGACTTTGACCCGTCACTAAAATGAAGATCTGCATTTTGAAAAAGAGTCCAAATGAACATTTGAAGTGTTATTTCTGTCTGCAGCATGAACTGTTTACCTGCCAGACCACCTGTGGGAACCACAAACAAATGTGGGCGTGTCCGTGTTTTCAATGGTTTCAACCAAAGTCACTAAAAGGTCCATTCTTACCCCGGAGGGAAAAGCTCTGAGCCGACATGAGGGAGGAACACGGAGATGCTTCACCCATGTTAGAGTCCACAGATCCTGCAGTCGGGCTATTTTAGCTCAGTCTGGACGGGTGAAAGACATGCCAGTGTGTAACGAGGAGACGGTGGTTTACAACATTACAAGCATCTGCATGAAAGCATTTGGGATTTGGACCAGAGCCACCACGGCACTAAAGCAGAGTGCATGACGAGGAGCTGCTCATTCAGGGGAACGGCTGCTCGGGATCCAGAGGCTGTAGACCTGCTCAGACAGGTGCAGAGCGCAAAGAGCCCCCCCCCCCACGCCGGCAGTCCCACAAAGAGCCCCCCCCCACGCCGGCAGTCCCACAAAGAGCCCCTTCACCTGTATCCTCAGCGAGCTGCCGATCATGTCAACCATGTTTCTGCTGCAGGTGATCTGGTTTTGTCAGATGCTTAAAGATGCTTCACTTCCCATGATGCTTCACTTCCCATGATGCTTCACTTCCCATGATGCTTCAGTCATCAAAGTCCTCAAAGGTGGAGGAAGAAACTCTTCTCTGCTTCCTCTCTAAGGACGTCTGTCATGTTTTTGATCCAAACAAACCTAAAATAAATGTTGGAGCCAAGAAACTGAGATGTTGGACTTCAGCATCCTAATCCTAATCCCAGACTAAGACCCCCCCTGTCAAACCAAGTGACGGACGATGACTTGAATACAAAAACTAGAACTAAAGCCAAACTAATTGGTTACTCTAAATTCTCCCTGAGTGTGAGGGTGCATGGGGGGGTGATTGTGGCCCTGTGGTCCAGGACGTCCCTGCCTTCACCCACGAGTAGCCGGGATAGGCTCCAGCAGCCCTGTGACCCCAAAAGGGACAAAAACAGGTTTAGAAGATGAATGTTCTGACAGTGGAGCACATGTGTGAAATGGTCAGATTGTACCTAGAAGTGCATTAAGACGACTGAAGAACAATTATCCATCAATCTATGCTGGATTATTTGGTAAATGTGAACTCTTTGCTGGAAGTAACACACTGTGATAACCAATCATAGAAGGTTCTGTGCTTTAATGTCACATCACAAACTGATAAAACTGAACTTCAAACATCCTCCTCAGCCTCTCTTCATGTTGTTGTTCAAGTTTTCAGCTTTAGAAACCATAAAAATGTTCATCTCCAGCACAAGAGTCCACCTTTTTCTTCATTCTGTTTTGGGGCTTTTGAAATAATGAGAACGGCGTGAGCACCTTCAACAGAAACAAAAGAAGAAGGTTCAGAGTCCCAATGGGATCCATCCCCCACAAACATGAAACCTGCTGCAGATCTGCTGGACCCCTGACATCAACACACGGGGGTCCATCATCTGACAGAGCCAGAAGAAGCAGGAAGCTTGTGTGATGGACGGACTTTAGAGGACAAAGAAAACCTGTTGATAGGAGGTCGTTTATCAGCCAGCAGCGCTTTCTAGACACAGCAGACATTAGGACCTCTGGATCTGCTGTAAATATGTTGTCTTGGATAGAAATGAACTTCTTTACTGTCCAGCTGTGTGTTTATGTGTGTTTGTGTCCACATAGATTCTACAGATGAACGCCAGGCCTTCATTCAGACTTGTCTGACAGTTATCCAGGTTTTTCTAATCTTTGGTTTTGGAACATTTGGAGCCCTCTTCAGATGTTTTGGAACCGTGAGACTGAACTTTCATGTTCAAGCTTCCAGGCCTCTTCACAATAAAAGCCTGGCTATTCCTCCTTTACTTTGAAAGTCTGCTGGTTTCAGGTGTGCAGCAGAGCTGTTGGCTGCAGGTCACCTTTTTCAGGGCAGACAGGTATGGAGGAGCACGAGCCACGTCTCAGCCAATCACAGGCCAGAGTGTGGAGACCGCAGAGGTTCCTCACAGTGATATAAGTGAAGCTGAGATAAATGCCCGCACAGCATTCCTCTCCACCTTCATCACTGATGAGCTCCAGCATGTTCTCCTTAAGGCTGCTCGTGACGGTTCTGTGTTCGGGCCCGGTTCTGCTCGGTTCCGTCGGGGCCGCCCCCGCGGTGGAGGGCGCGTACGAGGCCGTGGTCCGCGTGCTGGCCCCGGGACAGCAGCATCTGACGGAGCGCTCCGTCCGCGCGCTCTTTAAGGCGCTGCAGGCGCGTGTGCAGTGCGGCGGAGTGCCGTGTGGAAAGGTAGGTTTTATTGATGCCCGCGCGCCCAGGTGCAGCCAGGTGAGGCCAAGCACGGCCAGAGTCAGGCTGCCGAACCGAGCTGTTATCGGAACCGAACAAAAGAGGTGTAGGGCTTAGTGGGGGTTGGTTCTCCCTGCAGTCAGAGAACTTAGATCCTTCTGGTTCATGAAGGTCCTTTAGAAAAGAATCCAAACTCTAGTTCTGATGATCCAGAGCCGTCAGTCAGTCAGTCAGTCAGTCAGTCAGTCAGTCAGTCCAGCTCCTCTTGTAGTTTTTAAATGTTTATCTTCACTAAAACTGTCAGCCAGTTGAACTCAGATGTCAGAAAGTTGACAGATTCTGTTGTCATCAGGAGTCAGAGTCTTTTTCTGAGGACTGGATGTGAATCTTTTCATTTTTCCTGAAATAATCTAAACCAAATCCATGGCTGGAATGATGGGTTATGAATTATGGAATGAGATGTTTTATTAGGCTCTGGTCTTTCTGCCCCCCCCCCACTCTACAAAAAGCTGGAAATAAAAAATCTCCTTCCTCTGAAAATGTTTAAATGCAGGCTGATGGAGGAGAAAGTCACGTTTTACATGAACTCTCATTTTGATTTATTTAAGTTTGAAATGTTTACACTTTTACTGTAAATGTAACGTATTGTCTTGAAAAAGAGATTCTTCCTCTCAGTGGGACATTTCCTGTAAAGAAAGGTTAAATAAAATACAAAAAAAGATCTCATTTCAGCGTTGTCATGGTGACCACACAGGCATCAGGGGGCTTCGTCTAGAAAACCTCATCAGAAAAGCCATTTGATTTGTGAACGGACGAGTCAGCGCTGGTTTGTGGGACGCGGTTATGCAACCCTCATCTTATCAGTAGGAGCAAAGTTCCTGAGCGTCTTCAGAACTGCAGAACCGACAAAAAGCTGCTGCAGGGCAGCAAAGCCAGAACGGAGTGAGAAGGACTTCAGCAGGAAAGAATTCCTCTACGGGTCGCGGCGTGCTGCTCGGGTCAGACGGCCGTCGCTCCAAAGCCTCCATGAAATGCTCTCAGTTCCTCCTTCAGAGGACAGAAGAACCAAAAGCTTCCAGGAGTTTCCTCCACGAAACGTTCAGAGCAATAAAACAAACCCAGAGGTGTTCCTCTAGGATGAGCCTCAGCAGAAATGAAACAAAGGAAAGGTTCTGCTCTAAAACCAGGAAAATGTCAGAATTCCTTGGAAGAGATCAAAGAAATCAGTTGGAATGTTTTAGTGAAACATTTTGTTCCACATTTGTAGATAATCTCCAGGTCAGCAGAGATGCTTTCAGGCTTTTATCGTTGTTTTCTTTCCCTCCGTTCTTCTCTTATCTGCTTTTATGGGGAATCTTTCTGTCCAGTTAAATGAGCAGAAACGTTTTTCCTCAACGTTCCTCACTCTGGACGTTTCTTGACCTTCTGTCTGTGGCTGTTGTTCAGTGTGATCTGGACGGCGCCGTTCACCAGCTCGTCAGCAACAGCTCCGCCCACACGCTGGAGGAAGGCGGGAGGAGCGGCAGAACCTTCACGGTCGGCGCGTCTCAGTTTCCCGCTCTGGCAGCCGGCAGCGTCCTCTTCCTGTCCTCTCCTGAGCTGGTCTGCACCGCGGCGAAGGACGGGAGGTGGGCGGAGGAGACGGGGCGTTTTCTGCACGCGTACACGCTGGGCGACACCGGTGACATCAGCATCCATGCTCTGGAGCATCTGCTGCAGGAGCTGCAGAGTCACTATGAAGCTGCTGAGAATCAGGTAGAACACCAGCTGCTCAGGTTCTGTTCTGAAGGTCCGATCGTCCCTGAGGACAGAGGACGCGGGCGGAGCAACCGTCACGCTAAGTGGAAGCTGCATTCACCTGTCTGATCCTTCTGTGTCACCATGGTAACCAGAGCTGTGCAACAGCCAGCAGCATCATGCAGGAGGCTGAGGCGGCGGCGGAACCCCGGCGGCAGGAAGTGGGCGTGGTCCTGGGCCGCGTGCTGGCCCACGCTCTGCTAGGACACTGCTTCAGCGCTCATCCTCTGCCTGAGGAGAGCTTCTTCCTGGACTTCATCATGGATCACGTGGGCTCAGAGAACTTTACCCTTGAAGGTAAGGATGGATGAAACCGGTCACTTATTACATCATCACACGCGTGTCCTTCTGAACATGCTTCCCTCCTGCAGCTCTGGAGAATCTCATGATGGTGCTGAACATTGGATCAGGAGAAGATCATGAGCATGCATTCATGCTTGATGAGCATGAGAGCCACCATCATCATCATCATGAACAGAAAGGTCGGAGGAAGAGGAGCAGTGAAAAGCATGAAGCCAACGCCACCTGGGAGCATGTAGGTACCTGGACCAAACACGGGACTGGAGGCTGCCGGACTCTGAAGATCTTTGAGTTCCGTTTGAGTTCATCCATACTTTCTCTTTTCCCGTCTCAGCGCTGTTTCTCCGCTGGGAAACTGCTTCAGATCCACGGTCTGACTGGCTCCGCCCACTCCGGAATGGGTCGGTCTGAGGTGGTTCGCCTCAGTCCTGCTTTCATCCAGCAGATCCTCAGTGGAGCGTGTGCAGAAGCCACCGAACCGGAAACACAAGACGGACTCACAGAGGCTGAGCGTGAGTGTGTTACCATGACGACAGAGGGGGTTCCGCCTACCGATGAGTCATTGGTTCTGTAAGAACCACAAGATTGGGGGAACTTGGATGTTCTTTTTTACCAAATGTTTCTGTCAAAGACCCTCAGAACGGATCCATGAATCCTTGAATTCATGAATCCTTAATTCCATGAATCGTTGAATCCATGAACCCTTCAGCCTCCAGAACCCTAATGTTACTTTTTTTTCTGGGTTTTTCTTTAAAACACTTTGGAACTCTAACATCCTGCTGGTCTCTTACGAGCCACAAATCAAAAGCTTTAATTATTCTTTAGAAAATAAAAGTCTGTTTATATAACAGTACTATCAGATAACCTTTAGGGTAGGGTTGGGCGATGTCCCCTAAATTGGCCGTTGACGATGTTTGCTGTCTACCATCGGGATGGACGATGACATCGTCGGGGGGGCGGGGGTATTTTTACATTTTTCGTTCTTATATAACTGCTATTCGTTATTTTGCTTTTTTCATTTTATTTCCCAACTAATGACTCATCCGCGATGATCCAGTATAAACTGAGGGAAGTGACTTTAACAGAAAAAGTAACAACCAAGATAGAAAAGAAGTAGTCCGCTCTCGCACTTAGCGGAGTGGACCGGCGGGGCGCGGATTTACAGCTTTGTGTTTGATGGGAAGGGGGGGGGGGGGGTACATGAGCGGTATGTGTGGGAGATTTAAGACTGCGATCCGTCCCGCAGCTCTAGGGGTACGTGCTACCAAACTCAGAACCGGGTCTAAACGTGCGTCTGAGCACAGCTCGGATCGTCAGCAGACACAGCGGTTTGAGCATCAAAGCAGAAATGTCGCTCAGTCCTTAGAAAACATTCAAACAACCACGTGGATTTGTGTTTCCAGTCGTGTCCCGACTAAATAAAGGCTGATTTTATTCACAGCATGCAGCGCCACCCAAAGCTAATGTTGTTAGCCCGTGTTAGCATACTGCTAATCCTGGCTTTGTTTAGAAAAAGCACTGACCACACGGATTAAAATTCAAATGATGAGCGAACAGGTGTTTCATAAGAACCGTAACATTATTAAAAGCACGTTTAGAAGATCATCTCGTATTTTACCGAGCTGCCATGTCAATATATATAGCCGCTCTGTGCTGTTATCGTTTTGTATTGAATTGTTACATTCAATAAAGTTTGGAAAAAAAGCCGCTCGGCGGAAGTTGTATCCCCTTCCGGTTTTCAAACCCTACTGTGCATGTGTGAATGATTTATTCCGACCGAAATTGTGACCTTAGTGAACGTTTTTATATTCTGAAAACATTTTTCTGGTCCCATCTACACGGTTGGATTCTAATCCGACCATTGATCCCATCAAGATATCTTGTACATGTAACCGCGGCTTATGGTGTCGACGCGCAACGTGGCGGGGGCGTGGCATCACGATGGTGGTCTCTCCATCGGGATGTTACTCACCCATCTCGATGGACGATGATATCGTCCATCGGCACAACCCTACTTTAGGGATCAATAAAATGATTGAAGACTTAAAGCAAACATCCAAATATTTCAAGTTCTCCTGCTTTAGTTTAATAAACGGAGGTGAAGCAGAGGATTGTGAGATAGATGCTACATAATTCTCCATTCAGTGACATTTCTTCAGTCCAGTCTAACAGAGACTTGATGATCGTATTGATTATTTCCATGATTGTAATAAATCCAATCTCATCTACTAACACTCAACTCTTAAAGCCTCCAGACAAACACAGTTTTTTACCTTTATTTAGTTGTTGTGTCCTCCACCATGAACAGGGTCAGTGTGCACGTGTCAGATGAGGTTCTCCCTTGCGTTTAGAGAGTTTGATTTACCCATCATGCTTTGCCCTTTCCGTCTTGCAGGATACCTCTATGCCACTGTGGCCAACGTGGTGATAACGCTGGTGTCCATGCTCGGCATCGTTCTGCTGTTGTGTACCTCGTGCACAAACGTTTTCCAGCTGTGTATCCAGTTCTGCATCAGCATGGCTGTCGGTTCCCTCACTGGGGATGCCTTGCTGCACCTGGTACCCATGGTACGGAACCTGAACATTTGGAACAAAGAGGACTGTAGTCCAGTGGAAAATGCTCCTGCTGGTCCTCACCTTGGTGTTGGTTTCTGGTCCTTCTGTCCAGTTTCTGGGTTTACACGTCCACTCGGATGAGGACAGCAGTCATGGAAGCTCTGATCACAGCCATGAGGAGGGAATTCCAGATTACACCTACAAGATGCTGGCAGCGCTGGGAGGAATTTACCTTTTCTACCTGATGGAATCCATATTCTCTCTGATCACACAGGAGAATCACCACCAACATGCAGTGAGTTCCTGTTTCAAAGCCTTAGTCCCTTACGGGTGGATACGGGCCGTCTGCGGGGGGAAAATGGTCAAATCTGTACGGCGTCTACGCAAAATGTTAAGGTCGTAGACTGCTCAGTGAACCAGGATGGTTTGATTGATTTAAGCCCCCAAATGCTTCAGAGGAGCCGTTAGTGCTGTTCACGTGATACGTGCACGCTCCTCGCTAAAGCCTGACTGTTAGAAATGAGAAAGTGTATTTTGTGTGGACGACCTATGGACGCCCTACGAACACAAATGCAGCACGTGCACGCGCCCCGTGTGGCGTAAGGACGCCGTACGACATCATCACCCGTCATCAGTGGGTGTAGCTTCCATTATCCTTACGAATACTTCACGATACACCTACCACACGTACAACAATGGTACGGTCCATTGACATGACGTCTCTTGAGCCGTACAAGCCTCAAGTGAACCACAGACACATCTGCCTCCCCTTAAGATGCAGCCGGTCCCCCCCCCCACGGACCCCAACAACCCAAAACCAGCAGAACCCAGGGTCGACCCCCCATACAGGTCAATGTGACTACGGCCTTAATCCACTCAAAGTATCATTTATGGAGCATTTTCTAACTAACTAACTAAACCTTGGAGATGTTTTTATTTTGGAACCGTCTGCAGCTTTTTGTGTTTTTCTCTGAGTTCAGGAAGAATCTGATCCGCATCACTGTGACCACGGCAGAGTTTTAGAAATGTTCCAAAAGGAACGGAGACAGAAGGACAGAAACCAGTCCACATCAGAAACTGACCTGGTAAGAAGAAGACACTGAACCGTCACCGGTTTCTGCTCAGCACCAGTTCAAACCAAAGGCCGACTTGAGCCGCTTCCTTGTTTCTGATCTTTTATATCTAATGTTGGTTTCAGGTCAAGATAGAAGAGCGGAAGTCTGTGTCCGACCTGAATGAAGATAAACGAGGTCAGTGAAGACAAATCAAACCTGGTCATCAGTTCAGGTCGTCTGGGGTTCTCCTGACCCCGCCTCCTTCACCTGCAGAGACGCGGATGCTGCCTTACATGATAACCATCGGAGATGGCATCCATAACTTTGCCGACGGCCTGGCAGTGGGCGCTGCCTTCTCCCTGTCATGGAAGTCGGGCCTGGCCACCTCCGTGGCCGTGCTTTGTCACGAGTTACCACATGAAGTCGGTAAGCGGCGTTCCGGTGGGGTTTTGAGGTTCTTCCCGTGGAGGCGCATTCACGCCAGCGTTTCTTCTGCAGGGGATTTTGCCATCCTGCTCTACAGCGGCATGTCCGTCCCCAGAGCGCTGCTTTTGAACCTGGCCAGCGCCATGATCTCATTCGTCGGCCTGTACATCGCTCTGTCGGTCGCCACGGATTTTGCGACCACGCAGTGGATCACGGCGGTCGCAGGAGGACTCTTTTTGTACGTGGGACTGGCTGACATGGTGAGTCACATCCGTGGACGCCTTCACCAGAAACACGAGGGCGTCAAAGTGACGTCGGCGTCTTGACTTGTCCTTTCAGCTGCCCACGCTGGTCCACGCCAGGAGCAGGAGGCCGTGGTTGACGTTTGCTCTGCAGAACCTGGGCCTTCTGACGGGGTGGAGCGTCCTGCTGCTGCTGTCGCTTTTTGAGGATAAAATCAACTTTTAAACGTTTTTCCAGGTGAACGCAGTCAGAGTTCTTCTGACGTGAGGTTTGTCGGGTTTTCCAGTGTGAACGGACACCATGAATGAGAGACAAACATCATTCAGGCATCAACCGGGACTTTCAATGCACCCAAGCGTTCAGCTTCAGCATTAGTGTAGCCAAAAAGACTGACGAATGCTTGAAAAAACAGTGTTAATGTGAAATGCAGTTAGATCTGACTGTGTATTTATTTAATTATATTTCTTTAACATGTTAAGATGCACATAAATAAACTAAATCAGTGAGGGAACACTGATGATGAGCTTTAACAGACGTCAGATGACAGATTATCTGAAGACTTTCTTCTTGTTTCTATGATTACAGATTGTTCTGTTTGTACATTATTGATAATCGTCTTTTAGAACATTATCCAGATTACCATGAAAAGAAATGTGGGGATAGTATTTATGAAGGATTTCTCTAATATCTGCATTTGTGAAAAAGATGATCAAAACTGCAGAAGCTTCAGAGGTTTGGACCATTTGGACATTTTGATGGTTCTCAGACACAAAATTCACAGTTTTTCTTTGTTTTTTGATGCTTTCATGAAAAATTAGTCGTATGGTTCTGATAATGCAAAATAAAGTGTTCAGAGCTTTTTTTGAACTATAAAAATAAAAGTTTGACAAACTGTCTTCATACCTGTGATGTTTTAAAGATTTTTTTATATCTGCTAAAAGATAATGAACCAGTTCAATCCCTCTTTACACTCCACCTTCAGCCATAAAACTGTTTTTGTTGTCAATCATTCAGACAAAATTTGTTTCCATTTCTGTGTTTTTACCGTAATGATTCCTGAAAAGCTGAAGTTGGAACACATCTCCTGAGTTGAACAGGTTTGGGTTTTAAATGGCTCAGAACAGCAGGAGGTTCAGCTGGTTCTCTGCTAACACTTCACGCAATTTCTTCCTTATTGATAGATACTTTTTAGACGGTGACAAAGTGATGATGACAAAACTTTCTTTAGACGTTGAACTGCAGGACATCTTGGTTGGTGTTTGGTTTGTTTGTGGTTGGCATCTGGTTGGTGTGTAGCTGGTGTTTGAATAGTTTTTGGCCAATGGTTTTAGATGGTGTTTTAGGGGTTTTGGTTGGTGTTGGGTTGGTGTTTGGTTGGTGATTGGTTGGTGATTGGTTGGTGATTGGTTGGTGATTGGTTGGTGTTGGGTTGATGATTGGTTGGTGTTGCGGCTAAACAGCGTTGAGGGCCGCCGTGAGCTAAGCTGCGGCTTCTTTGTCCGACGCGTGTTCCAATGAAAAGTCCCAAACGTCCGCCTGGCTGCGAAGTATTTATTTTCTTCTGCAGGTTTCCAATCCATACAGTCCAAATGATTGGTAGATTAAATATTCTAGCAGTGACAGGCTTCCAAAACCAACCACTCAAGTGACGCGGTCAAGTAACGCGGTCAACAAATTATGTGATCACCGCGGCTCACCCCACTTCCTCATCCATTCTAATGCTTCGCCAGCGAGTAAGTGAGCACCCTTCAAACTTCGTGCCACACACGCCCCCAGTGACACACCCACAACCTGGCTGACGACGCAGCGCTTCACCTGTGCCACCTTCATAATGGCTCCTACAGTTGGTGATGGGTTGGTGTTGGGTTGGCGATTGGTTGGTGATGAGTTGGTGTTGAGTTGGCGATTGGTTGGTGTTCGGTTGGTGATTGGTTGGTGTTGGGTTGGTGATTGGTTGGTGTGTGGTTGGTGTTTTAGGGGTTTTGGTTGGTGTTTCACAACATCAACTGACTAAACTGAATTACTCAGTTATGGACCAAATCAGGCTTGCAAGATAAGGTAGAACGTAAAACATTAACAGGAAACGCTGGCTCTGCTTCTGGTTCCTCGTCTGGAAAAGGCAGCGTCTCACAGGCTGCTGGTTTGATTCCTTCAGTCTTTCTTCATCTCTTTCTTCTCAGACATGAAAATGATTCTAACAGGTTTTGTCAAACAGTTTGTGGTTCTGATGAATAATAACTACAAAAGTTGCATTAGCTGTGATAGTGCTAGTGTGAATGCGTTCTGCTGGATTTGGTTGCTGCAGAGGCTTTTGCAATTTTGGAAATTGTTGAAAGATTTTCCTGAAAATGCTCAAACTATCTGCATAATACCCAAAAACCTCCGCTTAACCCCAATTAGCAAAAAGAAAAGCTAGCATGTTGTGAAAATGTGCTCAAAGTATTTGGAAGTTCATAAGTTTCAAAACTGAACAACATTTTTGAAGGTTTCAAGGAATTTCTCATTATTTACAACTGAGCTAAACAAAAAAAAAAGAAATGCAAAAAAAATATTGAAATGGGTAAAAGATACGACTACCAAAAGTACAACGCAGGAACGTCCTGAACGTTTGGACACCAAGAATAAATAAAGAAGAAGAAGAAAACGATCAAATGTCTTTTTCAAGGGGGACCAGGACCACAATAAAAATCTGCAGTTAAAACAATAAATTAGAAATAAAACAATTCAAATGAACAGTAAAACAACAATAAAAGGTTCAATGATGAGTTATGCAGTCAGGTCCAGAGTGAGGAGTGCATAAAGGCTGTGCTTCAAAGCCATTCAAGGGAATGAGGTCACAGAGACTCAGAGTTTGGAGTTTTATTCCAGGAGAGCAGAGCAGCAGCAGAAAGGAAGTTTTTCCTAATTCTGGGAGGAATCTGGGAATAAGGAAGAATTCCATTTCCTGTTTCCTGTCTGCTGACAGTGATTCTCCTGGAAGCAGAGTTGGTCAGACTACGGAGGGTTGAATGAACACATTCAGCAGAACGGGCCTCATTTAAACGGTTCTGTTGGACCTGTGGATGGCTGGAAGCGCCATCTCAAGACCCGGCCGGGCAGACGTCTGGTCTTCTAGATGAACGTGTTGCATAAGTCCCGTCTGATCTGATCAGCCCACTCCTGGCGTGGACACATGAGGGCCAAAGTCCGCTGATAAGTCCATGCACCTGCAGGCAGAACCTTATCTCTGCCATGTGCTCAAGCAGCGACTCCATGAGGTCCGGCCTCAGACGGCCAACGTGACCATGAGCGGCTGGATCACTGCGGTTGTGCCCCAATTCCTTCCCCACTCGCTGCATAGGGGACTTTAGAATCTACCATTCCATATTCAGTGGCTAGGATTGGCAAATATAGACCACAATGCATTGCGTCAGAACAATTTTTGCCCCCAAAATAAACTATTTAAATGTATTTTTTTATTAACCCATCAATGTTTTTTCTTCAGAAGACAGTTTACTCATAAATAATTGTCCCAAAACGCTCATTCCAGTCAGATCAACTTTGTGAAATCGATGACGTCATTTCCACCATTTAAAAGAAATAGTAGTGAGCGCGGCGTCAGAATTGCTTTTTAAATCCAGGACCACATCGTGCTGCTCTGTATAGTTTTTAGTAGTTAGGGGTTGGGGGGGTCAGACACTACCAGACCTTACAGCCACGGCGGCCAGAGAGCAGCGGTAGGACCTCAGATCAGAACATCGTAGGTTCGATTCCCTCACATGTCAAACTGCCCTTGGCTGTAGGTTGGCGCCGGCGCCCAGCGGCGGCGCCGCCATAAGTGTGTGAAAGCGCTTTGGGCCTTCGAGGAAGGTGGCATAGCTTGTGTGCGCCCTGCAGGTACATGACAGCATCCTCTGCTGCCATTGGTCCAGATGCCAGGTTCTACCACACTGCAGAACCTTCAGACTCTTCTGGTGACCCAGGAGGAACCGGAGCAGCTGCCGTGGTCTTCTTCACACCTTCATCAGGTGACAGTCATGAGCAGAACCGACACACATGACCCTCATCAGCTTTTATGGTCGGATCTTTTCAATGCTTCACGTTCAAAAGCCACAGTAAAGCCCAGCTTTTATTGGGTTTTATGGTTTTTGGTGACTTGTGTCCAGCTTTGTCTGTGGGGGGGGGACAACAGAAGAAACAAGAACCCCCCAGACGACAGAAAACCGCCTCTGATCATCTGGAATCTTGGGTTGCCGGCCTTCTGGTTCCTCAGGATTTGGAAAGACACGAGTTTGGACTGAACCATTCCCATGCCGAGTCAGCAGCTCCCCAAGAGGAAATAAAACCAAGAAAAGCAGCAAACGGTGCAGAAACCTTGAACCAGTTGTATCAGGGACAGTCCCCGCCCCGCCCCGCCCTGACGGACCCGCGCCAGCACAAAGGTCAGAAGGTCATAAAGCAGAAGCTTAGCTCACTGCTGTAAACCCAAACCGGCCAATCTGGATCCAGTTCCTCCTACAGCAGGAAATGAAGAGAACCAGAACTGGATCAGAAACTACACGTCCTGGTTCTGTTGGGTCAACCTGACCTGCTGTGAGGGTCCACTGGAGGGCCTCTCCATTCCAGATCCACACAGGTTCTGCAGGATCAACACCATCAGAACCATTTAGTTCTGGATTCAAACTGAAACGTTCCACTAAAGGAGAAGTTCCTTCAGGAAGAACGTCTAGCCAGCTGATCGGCCCTGATGTTCCCAACACCCACAGGACTGACCCTTCAGAACACTTCAGAACGTCCAGCACTCCTCTGGGTTTCTCCTGGATCCACAGCTTTACGGTCTGGAGCTGTGGATCCTCCTCTTCCTTCAATCAGAGGAGGTTTCTCCAAACCAGAACCTGGTTTCACTTTCAGAGGAAACCCGTTGAACTGTAGAACGTTCAAAGATCGTCTGAAGGAAGAATCCAAAACTCTCAGATGAGTCTCTAAAGGTTTCCTGGTGGATGGAGCTCCTGAGGAGTCCGGGTGGAGCGTGAGACGCACCGGTGTAGACACCGTAGACGTTCAGACAGAACCCAACCCAGACGCAGAACTGTGGGTTCACTGCTCGACCCGGTTCCTCACCGTGAGGGATCTGGATAATCCCGGTCACCTGGAGGAGCTCAGAACTGCTCCTCTGAGGCTCAGCTGGGGGCATCTGCTACAGACCCCCAGGAAAGATCCAGGATCCGGATCTCAGCTGGTCTGGGAGCAGCTCGGGTTCTGCTGCCAGATCTGAGCAAATAGCTGCCTCTGGATTCTGGATCCAGATAGACGGGAGAGGAGAACGGGGGGAGGGGTGGACTAAAGGTGGGGTTTCTTTCCAACAGCCTCTGAGTCATGGCTAGAGGCTGGATCGGGTCGGATCAGAGGCGGTTCTGGTCAAACTCGTTCATTTACAGACCACAGAATTAAAAACCAGCAGATTTTATTTTTACAAACCATGAAACAAGAACAATAGAAGATGAAACCCGACCAGACGGCGGGGCGGCCCGCTCACTTGAAGCCGATGATCTCCTGCGTGGCCATCTGGATCAGCCGGTTGAAGTCAAAGTGGATGTACTTCCTCCAGTAGCGGCGGTCTTTGCCGTATATCACAGCGGGATAGCGGGGACTGCCTGCAGCACGGGACAGGTAGATGAACGGACAGGTGAGGCACACGGCAGCTTCAGAAAGAGGAACGGACCGACCAAAACGCCTGGATCCAATGATCTATTCTGACATGAAGGACCTGAAGCCCAAACAGAAGAACGGCTCTCTGCTGCCCTCTAGAGGCGGAGGTCGGTGCTACAGACGAAACACCATTCTATTGGCCCGTTAGAAGTCTATGGGATCTGAAGCTCGCACGGCCTGAGAGAGAGCCCGTGATGGACATGCTGTAGAGCAGTGTTTTTCTACCAGTGTGCCGTGGGAGATGGTCAGGTGTGCCGTGGGAAATGACCCTCTTTCACCGATCTAAAAACATTTCCATCTCCAGGATTTCAGCTCTGTGTTCATCCAGACAGGCCCTGATAAAACACTGAGTAGTTAGGAATATGAAAGATCAGAAAATACTTTTTCTTTGTGTTTATTTGATGATGACGGTACCGCGATTTAGGGAGAAGTCCCGCCCCTTTAACTGTCTCCACCAATCATTCTTAAAGGCTTAATCACATGTCATCAGTCTGACCAATCAGAAGTGGTTAAAGTCTTCACTTCCTTGTTCTGATTCTGCTCATAAAGTCTCTCAGTTCCAACAGAAACACCAGCTAAAGCTCGTCTTTAGCGGTGTAGCTTTCCACAGAATCCGGTGTCAGACCGTGGAACAAGAGAACAACACAATGAGTCTGTCTGCCATCACTACATCTCCCAGGATGCATTGGGTTAAAGTGACAGCATCTCAGTGCACTATGAGTCGTCATTAAACGTCTTGAAACAACAACGAACATCTTCTAACTTAACTTTTATTCCATCTCTTAGAAAGAACAGCTGCAGCTTCCAGCTTTTTCTGCCACAATTATCACTAAAATGCTCGTTAGATCATGGAGGGACTGCAGATCAATACAGACGAGGAGTTTCTGCTTTTTTAATTTATGGATGCTTTTTTTGTCAAGGTTAAAGTGTGCCGTGGCTCAGCAAAGGTTGAAAAACACTGCTGTAGAGGTTTGACCCGGTTCATCTACAGAACCAGAACCTCAGCTTCCACACATCAGCTCGGTGTCGACCACAGTCAAACCGCTGGACTAAACCAAAGGGAAGGGTCAGGGGTCAGGGGTCAGGGGTCAGGCTCTCACCGATGCCGTGCAGGATTCTGGCGACGGCTCTTCCAGAAAACTTCTCGTCGCTCCGATGAGCGAGGAACCTCCTGATGTCGGCCCTGATTGGCTCCTCCCACTCCAGCAGCTGCGCGGCAGAACACCAGCATCACTTCCTGTCCGCCGTGCATTCTGCGCGCTCACCCGACGGCGCTCTGACCTCGTGTTTGTCCGGCTCCTCCGGTTCCTCCTGCTGCACGGCTCCGCCCCCTTCCCTCTTCTTGTCGAAATAGTCAGACAGCAGCGTTTTCAGCTGGGAACTCCGGCTCCCGTCCAGATGGCGCCCGCAGGACAGCACGCTCTGAAAAGCAACGCTGCACCACAGGACGGGCGTCAGAACGCCGCCGCCGCCACACGCTACGTTCAAACGCAGGTCACAGAGAGCCGCCAGCAGAGCCGGGAGGAAGATGACCTCCACCGTGACCTCCACCGTGACCTCCATGTCAGTCCGTGGATATTTAAGGTGGTCTTATCAGTCAGGTGGATATTTAAGGTGGTCTTATCAGTCGGGTGGATATTTAAGGTGGTTTTATCAGTCAGGTGGATATTTAAGGTGGTCTTATCAGTCACATGGATATTTAAGGTGGTTTGATGATGTTCCTTCACTGACTTACAGGGAAAGCCTGTTCATTCTGTTTATATTATGAAGGTTTACTGAAGGGCGTTAGCAAAACAGCTGAGAAAGTGAAGAACTAAACCCCAACATTCGGAGCACCGGTTCTGCTGAACCGTTACCAACTAAAACCAAAGAGGCGGTACCTTCTGAAGGCCTTAAAGCAGGCAGTCAGCTGGTGGAGCCGCGTCCTCTCCTGCTCCTGAACACGACCGTGGAGGAAACGACAGAGTCTGTCCATCTCCGCGTGGCTCAGGTCTCCATACGAACGGAAGTAAAAAGAAGGGGCGGAGAATTCCACCAACACGCCGCTCCGTCCGCCAGCTACAATGGCACCACCAGAGAGGATGAAGCAGAAGGAATGCAGTCAGAGTAACCCAGACGTCTCCAGCTCTGGAAGGCCCAGACTCACCTCTGTCCGTGCTCCACTGCAGCTGGCGGAGCCCCCGCTTCACCAGTGGAAGCTGCCATCCCATAATGTCAGCGACTTCCACCACGTCAAACTCCACCTGGTCGCACCTCTCCACCCGCTCTCCTGCCATCCTCTTCCTGGCCAGCACTGCGGCGACGGGAGGACAGCTGCAGGCGGAAACCCCTTTCAATTCAAACTTTATTGTTCCGGCTGCTGGACAACGACGCAGCAGGAGGCCCAGCTCACATTTTGGCGATTTTTCGGAGCTGCTTCGGTCCATCGTAACAGCTGACTTTACACACAGACAGCGTCGGATGCAGCAGCTCCACCAACCGCTGTGGATGCAGCTCCAGGTAGCACAGCAGAGTTTCCACACCTGAGACACGCACACACTTGGCTTAGACCACGCCCACAGGAGGGTGGAGCTTACAGACCGGCCTGCTATCAAAGGCTGTGGGTCACCTTCCTCTGGGACGTCCAGGGCCTCCACCACCTCCTGGATGGGAATCGCTCTCTCGTGGGTGCGGCACGCTCGCTGCTGGGGCCAGACGCTGCGGCCCGTGTCCCTCGTGGTCAGATCTTCTCCTCCAGCTCCGCCCTCCATGGAGGTCTGTCCAGACCCAGAGAGATCCTGCAAAGCACAGAGGCGGATGTTCAAGCCAGATTCTTTTAGTCATTTAGTGTAGAGTTCATAAATCTAAAATTCATTTGATAGAAAAAACCCTAAAACTGTTTTTATTTACATAAAAATGATGAACTTTTCTACAAGTAAACCCTTTAGAAGTGTAAATAAGGTGAACAACAGTTCACGTTTACATTGAAAACTAGACTTGAACGGATTCATAATCATAACTGAAGTCTTATTTTCTAACCTTTTTGAAACTTTATTGAAGTTTTATGGATTTCAGGTGATTCCAGATGAAAGAGGATGAAGCTGCAGGTCTGACATGGACTGAAAAATAACAATAAACGTTTTCACCTGAACTCCAGAACCGTCTGCCTGGTTCTGCTGGCTGGACGGGTCCAGCTTGTTCTCCTGCTCGTGTTCGTCCATCATCTCCAGCAGATCAGAGTCTTCCACATCCTGAAGACAGTAACGGGAAACCTTTCACATGTTCTACAGAGTTTCTCAGCAGAACCGAGCTTCCAGAAGCAGACAGAACCTTCCAACGTTCCTCCTGGTGCTGCTGCATCCTTTTACAGGTGCATGCTGGGAAAACCCTCTGAAGAAGCCGCTTGATGGAGTAGTAGTCCACTGTGTCGGCGTAGATGTGGCGGCGGAGCTCGTGCAGGTCTGCGCCCTGAGACCACAAACACTTAACTAAAGGATCGTCTACGCAATGAACCAAAACTGACATGAAGTCAGAACAAACTAGAACCAAACATTAAAGGAAAGGTTGTTCCACTGCAAGGATCCGTTTTAAGACCTGAAATCCCGTATAGTTCCACTGTTTTCACTCTTTATGTACAAAACTGTGCCGTCTTTACTTCAACATAAACATCAACAGATTTCAACAATTATTCTGTATCAACAGTTAAAGTTTCACCTCAGCATCCAAAAAAAGGTGGCAGTGAGCCGGTTCTCCATCTCGCCCTGCCCTCCCAATTTCTTGAACGTAGCTCTCAAAGCTCTGAAAAAAAATAGAGAAAAGTTTTACAAAACGGCCTGAAACTGATGCACAAAAGGGGAGGAGCTATAAAAACAGACAAGTCAATCAAACTGAGGAGATCAAAGGATTGATCCATATTGAATGTTAGACCCGTCTGATGGACAGAACTGTAGTGTCCTGAACCCGCAGCACCTTGGGCATGTTGTAGTGGATGACGCCGCGCACGTCAGGCTTGTCCAGCCCCATGCCGAACGCCACGGTGGCCACCACCATCCGCAGCTCTCCGCACATGAAGTTGTTCTGGACACGCCGGCGCTCGGCTGCCGACATGCCGGCGTGGTACGCCTCGGCCAACCACTTCAGCGGTTTCCGGATCTTCTTTTTAGCTAAAACCGACAGAAAAGCAGCGCTCCCAGGGTCACAAAGGTCAAAAATAACCGATTTGGATCTTTTCCCCCAATCAATAATCTTCTGCTAGACTGAGGATCAGAAAAGTACTCTGCTCTGAAAACGTACCGAGTTCCTTCTTCCTCTGTGCCGCAGGGTTGATCTGGCTGCTCTGGTTGTTGTCCTTCAACAGCACCCCCTGCAGGCAGGTCCTGAGCAGTGCAGCGACGCGCAGCGTCTGCTCTCTTCTGGTGCAGTAGACGATGATGGAGTCCAGACAACCGAACCGATCTCCTTTCAGCAAGGAGACCAAAGCCTGGAGGACCAAAGAGGAAGGAAGACTTCAAAGCTCCGTACAGACCGGCTGCATACATGAATGGATGTGTGCTTTGGGTCAGAGTGTGCAGTCAGACAAAGGTTCGATACCTGGTCCTTGTCTTGGTCCATGGACACAGACAGGTTGAGGTTTGGAGGCACGGCGGCAGATCTCACAGAGATTCCCTCCTGATCCCTGATCCCCAGATGCTGGGCGATGTCCAGGGCGGTGGACAGCGTGGCGGTGGCTGTGAGTCCCAGAAAGCACTGAACCCCGAGGCGCTCCCTCAGCACCTGAAGACACACCTGAGCGTCACTCTTTACCCGAGACGTGCAGACACAAACAGACAGGGAGTCCTCCGGCAGGACCTACGATGGCCGGTAGAACAAAGGCAGAAATGTGAGAAGAGTTCTTATATTCATGCAATTTCTACACAAAATGATCACATCTATACAGGATTTCATTAGAGAATATTGGAGACCAAAGCACAAAGTAAGAACACTTTCCTTATTCCCCGACAGTATTTAAATCCATGAGAATGTTTGAGTCCTGGTTGAGTGTCTCTGGTTCCTAAACTCACACTACTGGACCGACGTCACATGAGCGTACCTTACACAGCCTTAAGTAACAGGGCCGGAAGTTGTGGGACCATTCGGACACGCAGTGAGCCTCGTCTATGCAGGCAAAGGCCACTGGGGGGAGCTCCTGAGCGGAGGGCAGACATCCCATTCCTGAGCCCGCTGCACCGACCAGAACCTCCGGAGACAGCAGCAGGAAGCAAACCTGGCCGGACTTCACCTGTAAGCAGGGAGGTGGGCGGGCTCAGGATCCGGTTTAGCACCAACCGAGCTGCCGTTTGTGGGCGGTACCTTTTCAATGGCGGCTTCTCTCTGCTTCCTGCTCATGTTGGAGTGGATGCAGGCGGCTCTCAGCTTGGTCGGTAAACCCGACAGCTGGAAAGATTCACAAACACATTAGAGTCTCACATCTGCCACTGCTGTGTTTCTGCAGGAGGCTTTACCTGATCATCCATCAGAGAAATCAGAGGAGAAATGACCAAAGAGATGCATTTGGATCTCTGAGCATACAGGTATGCTGGCAGCTGATAACACAGACTTTTCCCCATCCCCGTGGACAGCACCACCAGGGTGGAAAGACCTGACAGCAGACGGGCTTTTGGTCAAATACATACGATCAGCAGACGAGAACATCTGCACAAGCACAGGTACCTGACAGGATCCTCATGATGGCCTCCTCCTGTCCTGCTCTGAATGACTGATAACCCAGCTCTCTTAAAGCAGTGTGGACTGCTTCAGGAGTTTCTGAGGAACACGGGGAAAAGGACGGAAAGAGGTCATTAAAGCCACGCCAGCGGCTGCAGACCACGCATTAGCAGCCATTAGAGGCTCACCCTGGACTTTCCCTTCCTCTGTCAGATGGTAGAGAGGCTCCATGGGCGGTGGGGGGGGAGGACATTCATAGTCAGGTCGAATCACGTTAAGCAACAACTCGTCTTCCTGCTGGTTGCCTTCTTCTTTTTCCAGCTGATGCTGAGCGTCTGACAGGAGATTAGAAACAAGGTGAACCACAAAAAAAGCTTTAAACCAGAGTGCATGCAATAACATGTTTAAATAAGACTGTAACCCAAACATGTTTAAATGAAGACTGTAACCCCAACAGGTTTAAATAGGAACTAACCTAAGCATGTTTAAATAAAGACTGTAACCTAAACATGTTTAAATAAAGACTATAACTAACAGAGGGCCTGTTTCTAAGGAAGTTAGGCAAGCTCTCTGAGTTCATAAACGAATCAGGGAAACCCTGGGTTTTCCGTTTCAGAATGGGAGGTTTGTCAAACCAGAGAAAGCAGAGTAAGTCAAACCCGTTTCTGAAAGAGAGAGTAACTTTTACTTTCGAGTCAGTATCCATGGTTACTTATGCACCAACGAACCTAACGCAGTGGGAGCAGGTTTTATTCTCAAACTCGAGGATTTTTTGCGGTCCTCCTTTTAAAGGCAGGCGGTATGTTTAAGCTAACCTTCCTCATCACATTTCCGTCACACCCCACACGATCTAAGTGACAAAAAGAATGAAGCATCCTTTTGGAGGACAATAGGCGAGGCTGCATTAATTCGTAAAGAAATTACATTTCGTCGTGCGAGGATTTTGAGACCTCATTCGATGTTTTGTCATTTCCCCATACGTTTTTGTTTGAGCGTTACCGTTTTTAGTTGCGATCAATCACATATATAAAATGAAAACAACATTAGGTCTTGCTATGTAGATGTTTCATATCAAATATATTTATACTTCCACTTTTAGCTGCTGCCATGTTCTTTTTAATTCCTGCAGGATTGCATCTCACGTGAAAATGAAATCAGGGACATTGAATTAGATTAATGTAACAATTACTTTTGGAAACACAATTTGCTAGCACTGCTTACTTTCTTAATCGTATAAACCTATACCCTTAGTCAATACAAAGTAGTGTTGCAGTGTGTGTGTGCTGGTAGTGCGATCCACGAGAGACAAGGGGAGGGAAGCGAGTGCAAGGTGCAGATGGGTGAGCCACGGATGAGGAGGGACGGAGGAAGGTGTCATTCCCAGAATAACTGTTTTGGAGTCATTCTTATTCGCTCTGGAGGTTGAGGTTTCCAGCGAAGTGAACGAAGAGGGAATTTATGACCCTGAAGGAAATCTCCCTGCTTTTGACCACTGTCATGCAAAGTGAGAAAGAGAAGGAAGTCTTTGCGCGTGAAAGGACAACAGTAGACAAAGGATTCACTTTTAAAAGCACAGGTGCATGTTAATATTAAACTGACCCAGCGTTTGCTAGAGAAGGTTAATAAAAAGTCCTCTAAGCATTACGACGTTAAATGCATTTCCCCAGATTGGTTCTGTACTCTATACGGCATTTCGGCCATTTTACACCAGGAATGACACTTCAAAGTACCTAAATATATGCGTTTTTATTTATTCACTCCTTTGATATTTAAAAGTTATTTACAGCCAATATTTTATAACAATGATTTTAAATGCAAACTTAGGCATTAACTTGAGCAGCTATGTTTTCCGCTAACTGTCTCTGTTGCAGATGCAGGTGTTGCCTCTTCTGGAGATATGTGCTCATATTCACTGCAACTCTGCGGCAGCGCGTCCAAGTTCAGCTGGCGAAAAATCGCGAACCTCTTTTTCACGGTTGCCATGGTGACTACCGTGATATCCTGCGCTCAATGATGGCCAAGCTGCTTATAGTCGCGTGCATACGCTCACCTCGAATCAGTCCCTCAGAGTTGATTGATCTACTTGCGGATCAGCTGCTCTGAAACTAAAAACTCCAGAGTTGTCAATCTCTCGATTGACCAACTCAAGTTCAGGTTACAACCTCAGAGTTGATTTGAACCTCCTTTACATGAAACAGAGCTGAGTTTAAATAAAGACTGTAACCTAAACATGTTTAAATAAATTCTCAACCTAAACATGTTTAAATAAGACTAGTAACCCAAACAGGTTTAAATAAGAGACTGTAACCTAAACATGTTTAAATAGGAGCTGTAACCTAAACAGGTTTAAATAAAGACTGTAACCTATAAGCAGGTTTAAATAAAGAGACTAACCTAAGCATGTTTAAATAAAGACTATTAACCTAAACATGTTTAAATAAATACTGTAACCTAAACAGGTTTAAATAAAAGACACTTAACCTAAACAGGTTTAAATAAGACTGTAACCTAAACATGTTTAAATAAAGACTGTAACCTAAACATGTTTAAAATAAAGACTGTGGCCCAAACATGTTTAAATAAGACTATGACCCAAGCATGTTTAAATAAAGACTGTATTAAACATGTTTAAATAAAGACTGTGGCCTAAACATGTTTTAGAGAAATAAGAGATTTGTAACCTAAACGGAGGTTTAAATAAAGAAGACTGTAACCTAAGCATGTTTAAAATAAAAGAAGACTGTAACTTAAATGAACTAAATAAGGGCCTTAACCTAAACATGTTTTAATTAAGACTGTAACCTAAGCATGTTTAAATGATAGAAGACTGTAACTAAACATGTTTAAATAAAGACCTTAACCTAAGCAGGTTTAAATAAAGACTGTAACCTAAACAGGTTTTAAATAAAGACTATGTCTGTGTGTTTAAATAAGACTATAACCTAAACATGTTTTAAATAGAACCCTAATAACCTAAACAGGTTTAAATAAAGACTGTAACCTAAACAGGATTTAAATAAAGACTGTAACCTAAACAGGTTTAAATAAAGAAGACTGTAACCTAAACATGTTTAAATAAAGACTGTGACCCAAACAGGTTTAAATAAAGAAGACTGTAACCACAAGCAGGTTTAAATAAAGAAGACTGTAACCTAAACTGTGTTTAAATAAAGAAGACTATCAACCTAAGCATGTTTAAATAAAGAAGACCTTAACCTAAACAGGTTTAAATAAAGAAGACTGTAACCTAAACATGTTAAAATAAAAGAAGACTGTAACCTAAACATGTTTAAATAAGACTGTAACCTAAACAGGTTTAAATAAGACTGTAACCTAAACGAGTTTTAAATAAAGACTGTAACCTAAACATGTTTTAAATAGGAGCTATGAAAAACCTAAACATGTTTAAATAAAGACTATTAACCTAAACAGGTTTAAATAAAGACTATAACCCTAAACAGGTTTTAAATAAAGACTGCTTAAACAGGTTTAAATAGAAGGCAACAACCTAAACATGTTTAAATAAAGAGAGACTGTAACCTAAACAGGTTTAAATAAAGAAGACTATGCTTAAACAGGTTTAAATAAAGAAGACTGTAAAACCTAAACAGGTTTAAATAAAGAAGACTGTAAACCTAAACAGGTTTAAATAAAGAAGACTGTAACTTAAAACAGGTTTTAAATAGAAGACTGTAACCTAAACATATTTAAATAAAGACTATCAACCTAAACATGTTTAAATAAAGACTGTAAACTAAACATGTTTAAATAAAGACTGTAATAAACATGTTTAAATAAAGACTGTAACTTTCGTATGTTTAAATAAGACTGCATAACCTAAGCAGGTTAGAAATGAGAACTGCTTAACCTAAACATGTTTAAATAAAGACTGTAACCCTAAACATGTTTAAATAAAGACTATAACCTAAACAGGGCCTGTTTCACAAAGGAGATTCAACCAACTCTGAGGTCAAGCCCAGCCTGAACTCTGAGTTGGTGAATGAAGATTGACAACTCTGAGTTTCAGTTTCAGAGCAGCTGATCGCGTTAGTCAATCAACTCACAGAGTGGACTGATTCGGTGGCGTCGCACCACGACAATAAGAAGCCATTATCAATGGGCGCCCAGATATCCGATGCATGCCGTGAAAACAAGAGGTCGTATTTTTAGCCAGCTGAACTTGACGTGCTGCTGCAGAGTTACAGTGAATATGAGCACATATTCCAGAAAAGCCAACTTACGCTGCATCTGCAAAACAGAGACAGTTAGCGTGAAAACCTTAGCTGCTCAAGTTAATGCCTAAGTTTGCATTTAAATCATTGTTATAAAATATTGGCTCTTTTTAAATAGCGTAAGGGTGGGGAAATAAAATGTGATGTTGATTATTACTTTTGAGTATTATTCCTGGTGTAAATGCATGGAAATGCTGCATAATTGTAGAACCAATCTGGGGTGCATTTAGCGCGTCGGTAATGTTTAGAGGACTTTTTGTGTCTTCCTCTTGCAAACGTTGGTCAGTTTAATATTAATACATGCAATTGTGTTTTTAAAGTGAACTTTTGTCTACTGAACCTTCGCTGCTCAAAGACTTCATGCTTTTCTCGTCTTTGCGACGGTAATTCAGGGGCATGAGAAATTTCCTTCAGGGCCGAAGAATTCTCCTTGGGGTTCACTTCCGTTAAACCCTCAACCTCCAGGCTGGATTAAGAATGACTCCAAAACAGTTATTCTGGAATGACACCTTCTCCGTCCTCCTCATCCGTGCTCACCCCCATCTGCACCTGCAATCGCCCCTCCTTGTCTCTAAGTGGATGCGCACCCGCTCAGCACACACTGCAACACTACCCTTGTATTGATCAAGTGGTAAAGGTTTATATGGGATTAAGAAAGTAAGCAGTGCTAGAAAATTGTGTTTCCAAAAAGTAATTGTTATTAATCTAATTCAATGTCCCTGATTTCATTTTACGTAGATGCAATCCTGCAGGAATTAAAAGAACATAGCAGCAGCTAAAATGAAGTATAAATATATTTTGACATATGGAAACATCTACATAGAACTAATATTGTTTTTTCATTTTTATATATGTGATTGACTGTAGTGGCATCAGAGCAAAAGCGTATGAAATAGACAAAACCATTCAGTGAGGTCTCAAAATCCTGCGCCAGCGTAAATGTAATTCTCTACGAATTAATGCAGCCTCCTAAATCTGTGGGTCCTCCAAAGAGACAAGCCATTCTTGTCATAGATGCGTGTGCGGAAATGTAGGCAATGAAGGTTGACGAAATATAAGCCGTCTTTAAAGGAGAGGACGGCAAAAACTTCGAAGTTTGGAGAATAAAACCTGCTCCCGACCAGGTTAGGTTCACAACATAAGTAACCATGAATCTGGACTCGATAAGATTACCTCTCTTTCAGAAGCGAGTTTGACTTACTCTACTTTCTCTGGTTTGGCTCAAACCTCCGATTCTAGCTTGGAAAAGCAGAGGTTTCCCTGATTTCCACGAGTTTACAGACTCCAGAGTTTACACTTAACCTCCTTTGTGAAAGTGAGGCCTGAGTTTTAAATAAAGACTGCTTAACCTAAACAGGTTTAAATAAAGACTGTAACTTAAACAGGTTTAAATAAGAAGACTGCTAACCTAAACATGTTTAAATAAAAGAAGACTGTAACTCTTAGGTTTAAATAAAAGAGACATAACTTAAACAGGTTTTAAATAAAGAAGACCTTAACCTAGAAACAGGTTAAATAAAGAAGACTGTAACCTAAACATGTTGAAGCTAAGAAGACTGTAACCTAAGCATGTTTAAATAAAGAAGACTGTAACCTAAACAGGTTTAAATAAAAGACTGTAACCTAAACATGTTTAAATAAAAGACTAATAACCCAAACAGGTTTTAAATAAAGACTGTAACCTAAACATGTTTTAAATAAGACTGTGACCCAAACATGTTTAAATAAAGAAGACTGTAACCTAAACATGTTTAAATAAGACTGTAACTAACATGTTTAAATAAAGATTGCAACCTAAACATGTTTAAATAAAGACTGTAAATCTAAACATATTTAAATAAAGACTATAACCTAAACATGTTTTAAATAAAGACTATGCTTAAGCATGTTTAAATAAAGAACTATAACCTAAACATGTTTAAATAAAGATACATAACCTAAACATGTTTAAATAAAGAAGACCTAACCTAAACATGTTTAAATAAGGCTATAACCAAACATATTTTAAATAAAAGACTATTAACCTAAACATGTTTAAATAAAGACTATGCTTAAACATGTTTAAATAAGGGCACTAACCTAAACAGGTTTTAAATAAAGAAGGAGCTGTAACCTAAGCAGGTTTAAATAAAAGAAGACTGTAACCTAAACATGTTTAAATAAAGACTGTAACCTAAACATGTTTAAATAAAGAAGACTGTAACCTAAACAGGTTTAAATAAAGAAGACTGTAACCTAAACATGTTTAAATAAAGAAGACTGCCTGGCAAACAGTTTAAATAAAGACTGTAACCTAAACATGTTTAAATAAAGACTGGCTTAAACATGTTTTAAATAAAGAAGACTGTATAACCTAAACATGTTTAAATAAAGACTGTAACCTAAACATGTGTTTAAATAAAGATTGTAACCTAAACATGTTTAAATAAGAACTGTAATCTAAACATGTTTAAATAAAGACCTGTATAACCTAAACATGTTTAAATAAAGACCTTAACTAAACATGTTTTAAATAAAGACTGTAACCTAAACATGTTTAAGAAATAAGGGACTATAACCTAAACATGTTTAAATAAAGAAGACTGCTAACCTAAACATGTTTAAATAAAGACTGTAACTTAAACATGTTTAAATAAAGACTGTAACCTAAACATGTTTAAATAAAGACTGTAACCTAAACAGGTTTAAATAAAGAAGACTGTAACCTAAACAGGTTTTAAAATAAAAGAAGACTGTAACCCAAGCAGGTTTTAGAAATAAAGACTGTAACCTAAACATGACAATAGGGCTATGACCCAAACATGTTTAAATAAAAAGACTGTAACCTAAACATGTTTAAATGGGCTGTAACCTAAACATGTTTAAATAAGTTGTAACCTAAACATGTTTAAATAAAGACTGTAATCTAAACATGTTTAAATAAAGACTGTAACCTAAACATGTTTAAATAAAGACTGTAACTTAAACATGTTTTAAATAAGGGCCCCTAACTAACCCTAAACATGTTTAAATAAAGACTGTAACTAAACATGTTTAAATAAAGAAGACTGTAACCTAAACATGTTTTAAATAAAGACTGTAACTTAAGCATGTTTAAATAAAGACCTAACCTAAACAGGTTTAAATAAAGAGAGACTGTAACCCTAAACATGTTTAAATAAAGTTATTTTGAAAGTCCTTCTCTGCTCTGCCTAACTATATACGATGATTATTGCTAATAATTAGACTCTTCTAAGGATTGTACTTTTCTGTTAATATTCAGAATTATATTATTATTATATGTACATAATTGTTGCATTTTGTTCTGTATCTTAATAGTTCAATTAAAAATAATAATAATCTAGAAATAGTGAACCTACACCTTAAAACATCTCCGCCTCCTCTCCGTTCTACAGCAGAACACTAGAACATTAGGGCACAGAGCGGAGGACAGACAACAGACCTGGTGGTCAGGCTGCAGTGTTCCTGTTGCCTGCGATCACTCCAGTGTGGGCAACTCAAAGGAGCTCCTCATCTCCTTCAGCAGGTTGTTCTTCCAGGAACAGGAAGTGGAGCGACGACCTGCAGACGCTGATGGGAGTAAAAACACGTTGAGCCTTCAGGACTTCCTCCTCAGAGGAACATCTACGGGACTTTGTCGCTGCCCCACCTGGTCCTCTGCAGTCCATGGCCCAGTGTCCGCTCCCTCCACACCTGAAGCAGGTGTCACCATGACGACTGGGCCCTCCCCTGAAGCCGCCCCTCCTTCCCCCACTGAAACGTCCGGCGCCGCCTCCGAAGCGCTCTCCCTTCATCTGGAACTTCTGCATGGACAGCTGCACACACCACCATGAAGAAGCGGTTCCTGAGCCTGCTTCACCTCAGAGTCACCTGTCCAGAGGACTCACCTGTCCAGAGGACTCACCTGTCTGCGTAAGCCCTGCCCTCTGAGCGCGTATCCTTTGACGTGGGACTTCTTCTTCAGATTAATCTTCACAAAGTTCCCCTCTGCTCCTCTGGTCACTCTATGGACAGCAGACAGCAGGTGAGCTGTGCTCTTGAAGCCCCGCCCACGTGTGCTTCTGAAGCCCCGCCCACATGTGCTTGGTCTTACCTGGGTTTAGCCGATGGCGTCCTGAACATTTTAGCCTCAAACTCCTCCTGGACTTCTCCCAGCAGGTTCTCTCTGAAAGCCTGGAATGGGATGGAATTGTAACGTGAAGGAAGGATGCGACCACAAAGACCTGAGAGGAGGTCGCCCCGCCGTACCTCATGAGGTCGCTCTGATCGCTCTTCCTTCTTCTTCGTCGTCTCTTCTTCCCTGGGGGGTACATGTGGACCTTCGTCTTTCTTTCTGCGTCTCCTCTGCTTCTTTTTTTCCTGCCCTCCTTCCTCCAGAACATCTTCCTCCCTCTGCCTCTTCCTGCCCCCCCTCCGTGTCTTGTTTGAGTTTAGGTTTCTGTCGACGTCGGGAGTAACGGACTCCAGGAGTTCTCCTCCCGTCTGCTCCTCCATCCTCTGGTTGCCGTCTCCTCCCGTCTTCTGTGTTTGGAGCTGAGGAGCCTCCAGAACACGGACGGTTTTCATGTCCGCTTCCGTTTTCCCTCCTCTGTCGTCTTCACTTCCTTCTTCCTTCCTGTTTTCTTCCAGTCTTTCCTCGGATTTCATTTCCTGGTTCCCTGCTGCAGGTGGTTCTTCCAAACACAGTTCTCCAAACACCTGACACCTCTGTAACCACTTCCTGTCCACCGCGCTCAGCCTCTTGGCAGGAGTGGGCCGTCCCAACCCAGCTGCCACGCCCCTTTTCAAGAACGGTGGACAGCCTTCAGAGTGAGCTGAAGTTCCACATTCTGTGTTCCTGTGGGAGGTTCCTCTGCTGCCTGACGCTCCAGGAGAACCTCTGGGAGAACCTCTGGGAGAACCTCCAGGAGAACCTCTGGCAGAACCTCCGGGAGAACCTCCGGGAGAACCTCCAGGAGAACCTCCAGGAGAACCTCTGGGAGAACCTCTGGCAGAATCTCCGGGAGAACCTCTGGCAGAACCTCCAGGAGAACCTCTGGCAGAACCTCGGGTCGCCCCCTGCGGGGACAGAGACGACAGCAGGGCAGAGGAGTCAGATGAGGGGCTGAGACCTTCAGCATGACCATCACTGCTGCTCACAGCGTCTCCAGCTTCAAACGCTCTGAAAGGTTCCCCGGGCTCTGCTGGAGAACAGGTTGGTGAAACCAGTGAGGGTGGTGTCCTCCTTCTGAAGGATAAACACAAAAATGAGAAGAACCTTCCTTCCAGAAGTGTAGAGGAAGCAAATCCTGCAAATATTTGCTGAGTTGGTGTTTCATTACCTGGGGGGGCTGGATGGAGGTTCTACCATCACAGTCTGGGCAGAACCAGCAGAACCGGTTCTGGATTTCTGATCCGTTAGGAAGCTCAGAGGAACTCTTCCAGTGAGCTTTGTCTTCTTCAGCAGAGCGGGCTTCTCCTTCAGAGACGAGGAGAACGAAGGAGGACTTCAGGTGTGATCGTACGGAGACCTGGGGGGGCTCTGGAGTCAAACACAAACAAGAACCCCCTCTGAAGGAGCCCCCACCTCACTCAGAGCAGCCAGGTTGCTCTTCAGCTTCAGGCCGTAATACTGAGAGGACGCCTGGAGAGCATCCCTGTCCTGCTGGCTCAGCTTGGGAGGGGGGCCTGGCATGGCTCTGCGGTTCAGGTGGGCCCCCCAGGAGTCGGACGGCGGAGGTTCTCTGTGCGCGGCGTGGCCGCCCCCCTCCCGGGCTCGCCTGAGGCTCCGGTACTCCAGGTAGAGCCCTGCAGAGAACAGCTGTGGGTCTCCGGTCTCCCGCTGACGGAGGCGGGACGTTCTGAAGAACTGACCTCTGATGTCTGCCGGCGCCCGGTCCACGTCCTCCTGGGGGGCCAAGCGGACGTCACGACTAACGTACAAACAGACTTTTTTGTGTTTTACTGAATGAACTGCAGATTTTCCGGAGGAGCAGACATGTGACACTAAAACATTCAAGACTCTCCAACTTTAGACACATCCAGCTGTACGATGAAGAGAATTCATGGATATCAAATCCACCAAATATGAGAATAACATTAATTATGAGTCCACAGTTTTACACTGAAAGCTAAAATGATATTTTTCAGAGGGAGGTTGGTGAATCTGTTCTTTAAAACATTTTCTGTTTCCAGAAAAGATGCTTGATTGTTTCTGGATGTTCTTCACCAAAGGGAAACTTAGGATCGACTGTTTTAAAGTATCCCAGCATGAATTGATTGGTGAGGAACATTTAGGAAATTAGTTTAAAAGAAACTTCTGTCATCTTATTATTTATCATAGATCTTTGGGTCACAGTCCTCAACATACAGGAACAAACCACAGAAATGAAACAAGGCTGTTGTTGTTGTTGTTCATTTCCTCCTTCCTAATAAACATTTGACATATTTCTTTGGGAACAGCAAACACCTATATGTCCGTAACGGCAGTGACGTCACCTTGCATGGCTTCTTCCGGTGATGTCCGACGAACGTCTGCTCCCAGCGCTTCAGCAAACTCTTCAGCTCGTTGTACCGGTCCATCGCGTCCCGGTTCCGGCTCCGCGAGCGGCCTTTGGGGAGAAAAGACACGTCACTCTTCCTGACGTCGGCGGAGAAAACGACGTCATGCTAGCGACATTTATCTAGAGGCTTTGCTGCCGCGTGAGACGCGACGTTTCGTATTCCAGCGCCGTTGTGTCCGGAAATGACTGAATTCCACGGCGGAAGTTCGATTTTCCCGCGCGTGAAACAATGACAGCGTGTTGCCAGGTTCCGTCAAAATCCCTCAATCTGGCAACGGAAAGAAAACCTTCCGAGAAGACGAACGATTTCCAAATGTATTTAGATAAATGAACCAAAGAAACTATTTAGAGAAAACATGTCCTCCAATGAACGACGGAGCACCAATAACCGACTTTCTTCCAGTATATCTGTTTACAAAATAAAAGTCACAGGGAGAATCCACTTCCGGTCCGTGGCGCTGACCGAAGGGCGGTGACGTAGGTGTTACGTCACGTTCTGTCACCCTGCAAATGTTTGTTACCTGTTGATTTTCTTAAATACAAATCAAACTAGATCATCTGAATGTGGAACAGAGCAGAGGAGCATTTATCAGTTCCAGGAGGAGATTGAAGAACAGAACTCTCCTTATTTTTCCATCATAGAAAAGCATCAATCTACTAATAATTACACTGTTAGCAAACGTAAAGTAAACAACTCAATTATTGTTACCAAAAACACCCAAAAACTGTAGCTCTTGTAATTAAAAATGACACTCAGTGAATCTCAGCAGTTTGTCAACTGGAGCTTTTTTGAACTCTGAAAGTTTATCCCACATACATTTAAAAAGTCAATCATAGACCTCTTTCTGTGCCGGACGTCCTAGATGGATTTAATCTTCTCAAAAATGACAGTTTACGTTCAGAGTTTTGTAAGGCATTTACTACTGAATTAGCTCCTTTCCTGCTTAAATCTTTTCTGGAAGTATTGCAGCAGAGTCCTCCCTCCTACTGGGACACACGGCTCATTCCTGAACCACAGCAGGATTAGGACTCAGTGACGACTGCCATTCACTCAGCCTCCTCGATAACAACTACAACATCTGTGCTGCAATTCTAGGTAGAAGATTAAATCAGGATTAGACTCCATAATGGATGAACTCAATGAAAAACAGACTCATTACAACCCAGCCCTCTTTTTGAATCAGAAATTTCTCTAACAATCAATGTAAAGACAGGCTCTTCCAAAGCATCTGCTCTTACTTTCAATCTAAACTATCCTGAACTGTCGACAACTGTTCTGAAGACAAAATAGAAAATATCCCAGTTAAATCCAACGTTGTGTGGATTTAGGTTTGACAATGGCTGAAAGTCAACAGGAAAGATGTTCCCTGAATCTGAACCCTTACTGCAGAAAAACAAAGAAAATCGACCAATGGAGATCTTCCTCTGAGCTCACATTCTGATCAACAGAGGGAATATTCCACTTAACGGGTGCTGCTCTACCTTTACAACATCTATAAAAACATTGATCAATTCATCTTCAACTTGAAATGGAAAAACAATGTACACCTTAAGAAAACTAGAAAAATTTGATTTAAAGCTGTATTGCTGAAGGAAAATGAAACTTAAAGGGTCAAAAAAATAAAAATCAAAAGAAAGAAATGATCAAAGTTGACCATAAATAAATTGAAAACAGCACAATAACAAAAAAGTTATGTTTGTGAAAAATGCCAGAGCCGGGTATCGAACCAGCGAGCTTCTGCACCAAGGATCCCCCATTTATTTCAATGGAGGCAGAAATCCTGGAATATCTGGAAAAGTTGAAGGATTTGAAGGAGCAAAAGTCACTGTGGACAAATATGAAAGAGATGAACATTTGAATAGTTGAACGGTTGAAACAGCTGAAAAACTGTAGGAGTTCAGCTCCAGAAAATGATGGAAGATACTAGAATAGAGACAGGAAAACAGTTGCTGAAGGATTTATAGTATTACCCTAAAGAAAACATGAACATGAGGGTTTAAACCGTCTCTCCTTTACTAAACAACACTATCAAACTGAGTGATCCCACATTTCCCCAAATCTCCACATGGAACATAATCCCACTTCATATCATTTCCCTACTTGGTGGTCTGAACTTTTCTACTTTGTAATTCAGATTATTTCCCCGCCAGGCTTTCCTCTCATGGTTTCTCATCAACTTCTCTCCTCACAGTGGATCTGATCTGGAAGAACAAAGATCTCTGTTCGTGCGTCTGAAGTGATATTACTCTGGTTGAACAAATGGTCACCTGTTCTGTTCCATAGAAATCCTGCAGAAGATGCTAAAGTTTGTGCTGCAGGTTCTCCTGGATGATGTGTGTCATTGAAGCAAAGACCTAGATTTGATCCTTTCTCTTTCAATCGTTCTCTTTCGCTGTTGGAAAAATCCCAGACATTGGAGCACGTCTTTGGGAAATGCAGTGACTTTGTTCATTATTGGAAACAATAAGCAGACGATGAAAAGGGTCTGGCTGTTCCTGAATCTCCATCTTACTTCCAGAATACAACCTTATAAATTCTACCCAGCTTGTTCCCTGCAGAACCTTTTCAATCGTGACACATTGGGAACCTTCTGGAACTTTCACCTGAAACAGGTTCTCATCCATTTCCACCTTTTCTCCATAGTTTTGTCTCGTTTGCTCTCTCCTTTTCTTCACTTTGGAAGCATGTATTGTTTGGCTTCCACCAGCATGACATAATGGCATTTCAGTTTTTATTACATGTAATTCCTCTTATTCACCAACCCAAATAAAAACACTCATGAAAAACGTCCTGAATCCCAGACGTTATCTGTGGTGAAGCCTAAAAACCCTCAAAGAGAAGCTTTTACTGTATAAACGAGCAAACTTTAGGAATCACTTTATTGGTATACGTTTCTGGTTTCCATGGAGATGTGAATGATTGGTGTAGAAAAGTGCCGTGACCGTCCGTCACAGTTTCTGTTTGTCCCACAGACAATCTGGATCTCAAACCGGTAAAACGAACTGAAACAGAATCAGGTAAAGCAGTTTTTATCCCGATTCCTGACATCCAAACTGCCTTAATCAGCAGAAGAAGCTGTTCATCCCTGAAGAGTCGATTGGGACCGATGGAAACAGAGATGTCGCATCAGCTCATTCCAGCTGGGAGACCTCGTGGAAGTACGCCCCCAGCATCTTGATGCCCTCCACGTAGTTTGATCTGCAAGACCAGAGAGGAGTCCCCTTCAGCGTAAAGAGACCAGGCCTTTCCTGAAAGGTGCTCATGGGCGGGGCGGGGAATCCAACCTGTTGATCTTTTCGTTTTGGGAGTGCGCTCCGTCGTCGGACGAGCCTAAAGGCAGCAGCATGACGTTCCGGCCCGTCGCCTCCTGGAAGGTCAGGGTCACCGGGATGCTCCCGCCTTCACGGGTCAAGTCCGGCTCAACGCCAAACACTGAACAGAACCAGAACCACAGAGATGATCACACCTGGAATGCTCCTGTGGAACAGGAAGTCCCAGCATGCATCTGTGACGCTGTTCCTGTGGGGCTTTTGCAGCAGGAGCCCCACAGGAACAGCGTTGGAGACGCTTTGAAGCCTGAACCCCCCCACGGCTGATAATGTGAGGGTTAGGAGGGCCGGTGCGTTCAAGGACCAGCCGGCGCTCTTCTGCATTCTCACCCGTCTTCATAGCCTTGCGGCCGGCCATGTAGTGCGGGTGGTTGAAGTCAGAGACCCAGGCTTTGGCTCCATGGCCGCTGTACACGTTCAGCTTGTTGGGGCTCTCCAGTTCCTGAAACTTCTTCTGCACGTAGTCGATCACCTCAAGGGGGAAAGGAAAACAGGAGTTCCTGACACTTTGTTCTGACATTTCCAGCTGCAGGCGTCTGGATCAAACGAACACAAAGGCATTGAAGTGCCGATGGAAACGGGTTTCCTGTGTCCAGGACTTTCACCGTCAGATCCTTCCAGATGCAAATGGACACTTTCACATCCAGGACTTTAGCTTTTTCAGGATTTAGGACTAAACTGTTGGTGAAAAATCTGCACTCAGATTTTCCATCAGCGATTCCTTTTCGGGTCAAAGGAACCGGCGGCACATTTACCTGTTTCTCCACGACCTTTGGGTCCATGTCCGGAACCAGACGAATGGAGAACTTGCCAGTAACTTTGCGAGGAATGACGGTCTTTGCTCCGACGTCGGAGAAGGCTCCTTCAATCCCGTGCAGAGACAGAGAGGGGTACCTCCAGCGGTGCATGAGGATCTCCTCCTGGACAGAGAAGGGCTCCTTGATGACATCACACCTCTGTGGAGTTTCACCTGCAGGTCCGTCCCTACTTTGGTTTTATGGAGCAGCTTCCTGACTCCCACATCCTTGCTGTATTCCTCCAAGTCAAACTCGATGGCCCCGTAGAGCTCCTCCTCCTCTTTGGTCAGAGGGGCGACGCCATCGTAGATCCCAGGAACCAGAATCTTCCCTCTTTTGTCAACCAGGGAGCCTTTACAGACAAAGACACTGAAACTGCATCTGCTAGACATCAAAACGGCGTTTTGGGCGTTCCGTACCCATCAGTGCGATCAGGTCGGTCATGGCCTCATGAACGGAGCCACCAAACACCCCTGAGTGCAGGTCCTTGTCACTGCCTTCCACCTGGGGGGTCAAGAGCAGACATGGGTTGAAGCTGCAGCAGGAGGCAGGATTTAGTGCTGAAAGCTCCAACCTCCATGAAGAAGTAGCAGATCCCTCTCAGGCCGTAGGTGATGCAGGGCTTGGTCTTCCCCAGCCAGTAGTTGTCAGAGATGCAGACGTAGTCCACGTCCTTCAGGAAGGAGTCTTTCTGAGAGAACACCAGCTCATCCAGACCTTCTGATCCGGACTCCTCCATGCCCTCCAGGCAGAACTTGACGTTGATGGGAAGTTCCTGCAACACAGAGACGCACGACCAGAGAAACCTCAAGGTCTCCGTCTGTTTTCTTCTGGATCTCAAGGTTCCTGACTAAACCCAAGTTCAGTTTGAGTTACAGACGGAGAGCAGGAGGCAAGCCGGGCCCTAACCCAGACTACAGAACCAGAACCGGGCCGGAAGAATCACACGAGCTCCTTCATGCAGAAGATTTAAACATTAGTGGGTGTGTGTGTGTGTACATGTGTGTGTGTGTGTGTGTGTGTGTGTTTGTGTGTGTGTGTGTACATTTGTGTGTGTGTGTGTGTACATGTGTGTGTGTTTGTACATGTGTGTGTGTGTACATTTGTGTGTGTGTGTGTACGTGTGTGTTTGTACATGTGTGTGCATTTGTGTGTACGTGTGTGTTTGTACATGTGTGTGCATTTGTGTGTGTGTGTGCATTTGTGTGTGTGTGTGTGTTTGTGTGTGTGTGTGCATTTGTGTGTGTGCATTTGTGTGTGTATATTTGTGTGTGTACATGTGTGTGTGTGTGTGTGTGTGTGTGTGTGTGTGCATTTATGTGTGTTTGTACATATTTGTACATTTGTGTGTGTGTGCAAACCCTCAAACTCTGACGCGTCACATGATGCGATTTTCCCGCCTCAAATGAGAACAAAATGCAGTTTTCAAAATAAAACTTCCTGAACTTTTTTCTCCGTCAGAATTCCGTCTTTGGCCCGGAGGCCAAAACCTAAACCGGATTAGGGCGGTTCAGACGCTCACAGGCAAGACGGCACAGGCATTGGTTTATCCCAAAAGAGACACAATAATAAAATGTTACGCGTGTTTACCAGAGAATTAAAAAAACATCTGACTGATTGTGACAATTCTGTGTTTCTGATCAGATAATGATTGACTGATGACAGTAATTCTGTCAGGAAGTGTGCAGATCACGCATGACAGAGCACTTCTACATCCTTATCCTGACAGTAAGCAGAGGAAGACGAGCCAAAGTGAGGAAGACGAGCACCTGCTTGATCTTCTGGTAGGCCTCGATGCAGTTCAGCCAGGCCAGAACCGGGCCTTTGTCATCAGTGGATCCTCTTCCATACAGCTTTCCTTTAAAGACAGACACCATCACTACAGGAGGAAGACGCCCCCCCCTCCTCATCAACCATCAGCTCCACAGAGCGACGAGGCGCCGGTGCTGACGGCGCTCCACGGCTGACAACGCAGAAGCGTTTAGGAAGTGAAACCAGCTGCTCGTCTCCTGAGGTCAGCGGTGACGCCACCACCATCCCTGAAACCCAACCCAAGCAGAAGTCCACCTTCATCCCCCGAGACGTCTGCAGACAAAGCCTTAGTCACATGACCTGTTCTGGGGGGGAGGGGTGACCCGTTCTAGTTCTGCCGGTGTTCGGGTCGTAGAGAGGAGCGGCCGCACCTTAAGGGGAGCACAGGTGTGTCTCCTCATGGGACGTCCCATTGTCCTGTCCGGTGTGGTGAAGCATACCTAAGGATCATGGAAGTGTCACGCGCTCATGACGGACGGGTGACGCTGCGTACGGCGTCCTCACCCTACAAAAGCCTTTCTCTCTACGGGTCACGGAGCGATCCCCCGCCTGTGTGTCCCGGACAGGTTTGACCTTTGACCAGGACGGCTGGGACTCAGGCCTGACACAACCACCTTTCTTTGGAAACGAGCGGCGGGGTCCAAAGGTGGTTGCAGCTCAGGTTGATGTGGAGCTGCAGCGGTCATAAAATCTGTTATCTGCTGGTAAACGGTTGACCGCTGCACCCCAGCAGCCGTGTGCAGCGTTACCAGCTCCACCCTGAAACCCCCACGGTCTGAGACGTCAGTCCACTGGAGACCTCTACCTCCAGCAACTATCAGAGTGGAGACGCGTCCGTCAACAGGAAGTGAGACGGAGACGCGCAGCGGGAAGCACGGCGGGTCCAGTCTGAGACCTGAGACCTGCAGAGGCACCCACCGACACTCTGGCCTCTGCAGACAGAAAGTTCCCGGATGGGGTTCCTCACACCTGCAAGGTCAGGAGCCAAGTTACCGTCTCTCTCCACCAGCGTGAAGGGCTCCGTGTCCCAGCCGTCCTCCACGCTGGCCGGCTGGACGTCCAGGTGACCGTAGATGCAGACCGTCTTCTTGGCCGGGTCCGAGCCCAGAGAGCCCAGGATGATGGGGGGCAGGGGGAGGAGCTCCCCTGAAGACAGCTGGTGTGAGAGGACAGCGGTGAGCTACGGAGGGACGTGGGGGGCGTCTGCTGGACAACACCCACCTTCTGGGTGCCCACGTCCACCAGCTCCACGGCCCCCCCCAGCCTCTCGATGTCCTTGGCCGCCATCTCCATCATCCTCCTGATTTCCCCTCGCTTCTCGGGCCAAGCCGAGACGCTCTGGACGGACACCCAGTCTGCCAGGCGCTGGAACACATGAAGCAGAACCCGTCCTGAAGCGGTTCTGACTAGGCCGGGACGGAACCGGCAGAGGGTCCTACCTGAACGTAGGCGTCCTGGTTCTGGTCCACATGCTGGAAGAGAGCCTGGAGATGAGCCATGGCCGCCGGAGCTGCGGGTTCGGAGCACAACTTTGGATCTGAGCGCAGAACTGTCTGTGCGGAACAACCCGCACCTCCCTCCCGCAGACCTGCTGACGCTGCGTCTGCAGCTCCGTCACGCACGCGGCGCGTGACAGCACGAGCTGGCGCGGGAGTTCCGGTCCAATGTTCACGAATCAAAGTTTTCAGTGACCCGGACAAAAGTTCAGCCTCAACCTGCAGGAGTTTCTCTGACAGATTGTTCCAGATTTGAGCAGAAGAAACGTTTCTGCCGGAACCGCTTTTCTATTTTAAAGTTTACAGAAAAACTGGAAAATCCTCCGAAACGTCACTGCGGGTCTGAAACCCGACATGGGGAGAATTTTAACCCGCTAAAAGCTGCAGAGACTCACCTGAGCTGCTGGTGAAGAAGAGCCGTTCAAGATCAATTCAACTTCCGGTTAGACCGCCGCTTCCGGTCCCCGCTGCTTAAAGCGGTGCTGTCTCTCTCTCTCTCTCTCTCTCTCTCTCTCTCTCTCTGGTGACCTCCAGTGGGGGGTGGGGGGGTCACCTACCAGATGGGTCAGAGAGTGACCAGGTTGTGTTGAATGTTGAAGTGTTTTTGTCACCGTCTAGAGAACAGATCTGTGGATGCAGATCCACGTGTTGATGACAGAACCACTGATGCATCATCAAACACTGACTCAGAAACTCCAGCGGCCTGTTTCAGAAAGGAGGTTAAGTGTAAACTCTGAGTGCGTTAACCCTGAAATCAGGGAAACCCTGGGTTTTCCGTTTCAGAATGAGAGTTTTGTTAAACCAGAGAAAGCAGAGTAAGTCAAACCCGTTTCTGAAAGAGAGGTAACTTTTACTCGGAGTCAGTATCCATGGTTACTTATGCTGTGAACCTAACCTGGTCGGGAGCAGGTTTTATTCTCTAAACTCAAAGTTTCTGCCGGTCCCCTCCCCTTTTTAAAGACGAAGCGGTATTTTTCGCTTTAACCTTCATTGCCCACATTTCCGTCACACAGAGACAGTCTAAGTGACAAGAATGGCTTGTCCTTTTCTGGAGGACCCAATAGACGAGGAGGCTGCATTAATTCATAGAGAATTATATTTACCTCGTACGAGGATTTTGAGAAGACTAGATGTTTTGTCATTTCCCCATAGGTTTTTGTTTGAGCGTTACCGTTTTTTGTTGCAGTCAATTACATACATACAATGAAAACAACATTAGATATTGCTATGTAGATGTTTCATATGTCAAATATTGTCAACAAAGCCTCCATCCATGACATGCTCACATTTGACCTGATTGAATTATGTTTTTATACTTCATTTTTAGCTGCTGCCATGTTCTTTTAATTCCTGCATGATTGCATCTACACGAAAATGAAATCAGGGACATTGAATTAGATTAATGTAACAATTACTTTTTGGAAACACAATTTTCTAGCACTGCTTACTTTCTTAATCCCATATAAACCTATACCACTTGATCAATACAGGGGTAGTGTTGCAGTGTGTGTGTGCTGAGCGGGGTGCGATCCACGAGAGACAAGGGGAGGGGCGAGTGCAGGTGCAGATGGGGGGGGGGGGGGGGTGAGCACGGATGAGGAGGACGGAGAAGGTGTCATTCCCAGAATAACTGTTTTGGGGTCATTCTTAATCCGCTCTGGAGGTTGAGGGTTTCCAACGGGAAGTGAACCCCGAAGGAGAATTCCCTTCGGCCCTGAAGGAAATCTCCCCTGCGCTTCTGACCACTGTCGCAAAGACGAGAGAAAAGAAGGAAGTCTTTGCGCAGCGAAAGGTTCAACAGTAGACAAAAGTTCACCTTTAAAAACACAATTGCATGTATTAATATTAAAATGACCAACGTTTGCAAGAGGGGAAGGTTAACAAAAAAGTCCTCTAAACATTACCGACGTTAAATGCATTTTCCCCCAGATTGGTTCTGTACACTATGCAGCATTTCATGCATTTACACCAGGAATAACACTTCAAAAGTACACCTAAATATCACCATTTTTTATTTCACTCCTTACGCTATTTAAAAAGGTATTACAGCCAATATTTTATAACAATGAGTTAAATGCAAACTTAGGCATTAACTTGAGCAGCTATGTTTTCCACGCTAACTGTCTCTGTTTTGCAGATGCAGCGGTGTTGCTTTTCTTCTGGAATATCTGCTCAAATTCACTGTAACTCTGCAGCAGCACATCAAGTTCAGCTGGAGAAAAATACGCAGACCTCTTTTTTTCACGGTTGCCATGGTGACTCGTGATATCTGCGCTCCATTGATAATGGCTTCTTATAGACGCGGTGCGCACGCTCACCTCCGAATCAGTCCACTCAGAGTTGATTGATCTAACTCGGTTCAGCTGCTCTGAAACTGAAAACTCAGAGTTGTTAATCTCTCAATTGACCAACTCAGAGTTCAGGTTTGACCTCAGAGTTGGTTGAACCTCCTTTGTGAAACAGGCCCCAGACAGTCGGCTGTCTGTCCAGATGACAGTGGACTGGAATGGATGACGGACTGACATGGAAATCCCACGTTAGCTAAATAATCAGCATTCTATGAGAATGTGTTGAACAGTGAGTCCCTGTGTGTGACGCTGCTCTGTTGTTCTCACTTTAATTATTGTATGGACCATGACTGAAGAGGCAGAGCTGAGTGGCGGAGCTGCAGCTCTAGTGGTCGTTGACAGGATGCAGACCGTGAAGTGTGTGTGTGTGTGTGTGTGTGTGACGGGGCAGAACTACAGCTTCATCTTCCTGTTGTCGGCGGTCCCCAAAGACCTCTGGGGGGTGGAGTAGTGCCTAATGCAATAGTATGTTTTCAATAAGTGCTTTCCTTTTGCTTTACTTTACCGGTTAGCTGGTTAGTTAGTTAGTTAGTTAGAATGCAGCGTCTTTAAGCATAAACTCCTGTAGAATTTGCAGCTTTTCATGAGTGTGTGTGTCTGTGCATGCGTGTGTGTGTGTGTGCTAAAGTGACAGCTTCTGTGTGCATTTGCAAAGCTCTTCACAGATTGTGGTTTCCATCTCCTGCCTTGCATTTTTGCAGCAGAGCACAAGTGCAGCTCTCAGCACAGCAAAAGGCCAGTGTTGGTTGTGTCTCATCATTTCAGTTGTTGTTTGTGTTTCTTTGTGTGTAATGAACAGTTTCCTGTGCCTGACTGCACTGCAATACTGACAGCTGTCTGTCCTGCTCATTTCTGCGGCGACTGAGCCTGTTGTAGAATAAATGAAGTGCAGCAGAAACACAAAGGTTGTTTCTCAGAAATAGGCGGCGTGGCGAGGGGAGGGGGGGGTGTTCTGCCATAAAATGTGAGATTCTCCGGCTGCGTGCACAGAGGGTCAAATGTATGTGCATGACATGGAAAAAGTCCTGAGGTTCTTGTTTTTTCTTCTCTGTTCCTGCCGAGTTCTGGTCCCCCCCCCACAGTGCTGCATGCTGGAGGGGGGACACAAACACACCTGGGGGCTCCCAGCCTCCTGGAGCTGGACGTTAGCATGATGCATGCTACACTTTTACACTGGGAACTCCATATGTAGAACTCTAAATAACTGAAAACCTATTTGTAGAAATGAACCAACAGATGATTTTAAATGATACTAAATAAAATGGTTCATTTGACAAAAAAAAGATTGTGGAATATGGGAAATGCTTCTGTCACTCACACCACCACCAGAAAAGAGCAGGAAGAAGAATCCTCCATGAAAAAGTCAAGAACATTCAATCATTGGTTTGTAAAATCCATCTGTCAGAAACTGAATGAAAAACTCTGCCAGACGATATTCAGATTATAAACCAGCTTCAGAAGACGACTATTAGAAGTCATTAAGCATGTAAACGATGCTGAAGTGCATTTAATTCAAAATGTTTAAGGACAGAACATTAAATAGTGATTTAAATGTTTGTTTTCTCTCTTTTGGAAAAGTTCCTTGAGCTGACATGAACAATAAACAGAATCACGTCTCCAATAAATGGGTTTTCTCCTGCTGCTGTTATGAAGCCACTTCAGTAAAAACAGCCTGAACGCAGCATCCTTCAGGCCGCTCTCTTGATTCAACTTTATAAAAGGACAATACAGACGTAGAGATGGGAGTCCTCCCATCAGCAGCAGAGCAGAAACCCACCAACAAGAACCAGAATGAGGCGTTTGGTTCTGATCCACAAACGTTCCTCACAGATGAGGCTCGGTTCTAAAAGGAGGAAACACCAGGAGCTCAGCTGTCGGTTTTAAATGCTATTAAAGAGTCTTTCAGGGCTGTTCTTTTTAGGAGAGGCCTTGTGAGGAAACCTCTGCTCTGTACCATGACTGCAGGCAGTCCCATTCTGCTTTGGCTGTGGGTTCAATTCCCGCTCTGCCTGCCATTGTGTTCGTGGGCAGGACACTGAAGCCCAAGCTGGTGATTCACGGCCGGCGCCAGAGTTGTGCAGCGGAGCGGCCAGCAGTGAGCTTATGGGGGAACGGGACCGTGACCGTGCCGCATCGGGTTTGGGAGACGTAGGAGAGAAGGAAAATGATAAAGAAAAGCTCCGCAGAAGGAAAAGAAAAAATATAAAATAAAGAAAAGCTCCGCAGAAGGAAAAGAAACGAAAAAATATAAAAGAAAAGCTCCACAGAAGGAAACGCCGTCTGATTTACTGGAATTCTTTTCCTTGTTTAAATTGTACTCGATTACAGTAGAGCGGTACTTTTACTCGACCCTGAATGACCCTCCCCTTTCAGAACCCGTCTGGTTCCAGCTGATGTTCTTGATTACTCCTCAATAGCAGAAAGAACTTCCAGTGATAAATAATCATGACTAATAAAGATGAACTAATGCGGTTCAGAAACCAACCTTCAGACTTCAGAATCATTTTTGTTCCGTCTTTTTGTCTTCTTCCTCGACTGAAACTTTCTGATGTTTACAGGAGACTAAAGGTCACAGAACCTAAAACAACCTGGAAGGTCACGTTCTTCCAGCAAGAACAACGTCTCAGAACATTTTCACACGTTTGCTCTTTATTTTCATCTCCAGGTTTCTGGGGTTTGCAGATCCACGCGTCCGTCCAAGCAGCGCTCCTCACACCACCGCTGGTTCGGGTCACAGACGTCTGTGGAGCACAGGAAGTAGATCTGCAGAGGGACGGCGTCCTGCAGTCGTCAGCAGACGTGGCTGTCTGCGTCACGGTCAAGAACACGCATGGGCTCACCTCTTCATTCAAGAACACGTCTGTCTTCAGAGACATGAACCGGAACGCGTCCACCACAAAGCGTCTTTGATGGCGGCTGTTAGGAAAGTCCTTCACTTTAAGGACCGACACGGATGGATCGTCGGGATTGGAGCATCTGGAACCACAAACCCAGGCGCAGAGTCAGAACCGACGGAGGAACGGAGCGAGGAAGCCACGCCTACCTTTCATAGACCAGAACCATGCCGTTTGTAGCCGAGCGAGGACGAGCCAGGCAGTAGTTCACAAGAATGACGGCGTCCGGATGAGGAGGAGACCGCAACCTCAACTCCAGATACACGGGATGGCCAAGGAGGAAACGCAGAGGCTGATGGGAGGCGGAGAAGTAGCTGGAATAGGTGTGATCTGGAGAAAAATGTCCAATTCATTCAGTCTGTGTAACCCTTGAAAAACATGGATGACCTGAAGAGAATCTGACCTTTAGCGATTCTTAGCTGGACCGACGAAGGTGAGGAAGACAGCGTGAAGCCGGGTCTGCTCACCGACTGCTGAGCGGCGCTGGGTTTGCTGAAGCGACACTCAACCAAGAATCTGGAAAACCAGCAGAAAAGTTACCAGGCGGACCCAGGCGGACTCCAGCCGGACCCAGCCGGACTCAGGCGGACCCAGCCGGACCCAGGCGGACCCAGGCGGACCCAGGCGGACCCAGGCGGACCCAGGCGGACCCAGGCGGACCCAGGCGGACTCAGGCGGACTCAGGCGGACTCAGGCGGACTCAGCCGGACCCAGGCGGACCCAGGCGGACCCAGCCGGACCCAGCCGGACCCAGCCGGACCCATGCGGACCCAGTCAGACTCAGGCGGACCCAGTCAGGCCGCACAACACAGGGACCAAAACCACAAAGGATAACTTCTCCTTTGAGGATTCTAGCCATCATTTTAGACTTTACTGCACATGTTGGTCATTTCAAGCTCAACATTTGTACATTTCTTTCTCTATAACTTTGACCAAAGCTTGGTTCCGTGGCACTGACCTGAGCGGCTCACTTCTTGTAACTTTGCCGTACTTTAAGGTCAGAGGTTGCACCACAGTGTGGACTTCAAGTTGGTGGATCTCCATGTCACCAACTTCCTGTTAAAACAAAAATCCACTGAGGTACGATGAAGTGTGGAGATCCTGGATGAGACAAAAACAGAGGCTGACATCCACACTAGAACACGGATCCGCCGCAAAGGAGGCAGGAAGTGACGGACGTCTGTGAAAAGTGACCATGTGGTGAAGAAAGCAGCTGCAGCACTTCACACTCATTCATTCAGAGGAGAGTTTAAAACGTCCAAACTTTACACACAGAGGGACAGACGTGCTGCAGATGAAGGCCAGTCATTCTTTAAGGTCCTAACTTAACATCAAACACAAATGAACCCTTTAAATGAAATGTTAGTTTCATTTCTTCACATGAAACTAAACACATTTTTACCCAAATTACTGTTGATTTTTGATTTGAAGGAAGAGACAAAAAAAGAAAAGATTTGGAACCAAATAAACTTGACATTAAATCAGGGTTCATATAAAATGTTTCTTATACATTTTCATATCCTCACTGAATCCCTATAGGGGTCACGGGGTTGCTGGAGCCTATCCAGGACACTGTTGAGTTTCAATCCTGGACAGGTAAGCCAGTCTGTCCCAGGGCCACAGACTCACCTGTGGAACATTTTAGAGACACTACTGAACCTGTGAAGCATGTTTTTGGACTGTGGGGGGAAACCAGGAGAACACGGAAACTCCACACAGAAAAACCCCGCCGGGATTCAAACCAAGACCTTCCCAGTGTCCAGTGAGAGTGCTAACCACTCCACCACTGAGCAGGCTAAACAGACCAAATGTCATCATAGATCAAGGTTTCCTCTGAACACAAACTTACGTAAGAATGAGCTCCACAGTCCGTAAACTTGACCTTAAAAACGGCGACCTCTTGGTTGACGATGGTCGGCTTACAAAGCGGTTCTCCGGGGAAAAACAGGTTCCTGGGCTCCACGGGAACGGAGGCGCTGTGCTGACGAATGGCAAACACAAAGTGTTGGTCTGCGGTGCATTCTAAAGGGACCAAAAGGACAGGAACGTTGGCATTGGTGTACGTAGGACACTAGCGTGGAAGCGTTTCCCGCCGTCTTACCGTCCAGAGGGTAGTAGCAGGAACCATCCCAGCAACAGCCGCTCCTGCTACACATGGAGGCAGACGCTCCAGACGGACCACACGGTATCCTCTCTTCAACGCCCACGGCACAGTCTGGAGGCCGTAAAGCACATTCAGAGACCGGACCTTCAGCTGCACCGGGTAATGCAGCTCGGACTCACTGAGCGGACTGGGTGGTGTCGCTGGTGCAGCGGTCCTCTGGAGACTCTTTGGGGGCTTGGCAGCTGCTGGGGCACTGCTTCGCTGAAGGCTTCCTCTGGATTTGGCGTGGCTTGGATTGAACGGCACTGATGGCGCCGACACCGTACTTTGGGGAAAGCATTTAGGAGGTTTGGCTGGCATGGTCCTTTTTTTGCAGTTTGGGTCACTGGCGGACACGCGTGGGAGCTGCCCCGATACAAACTTTGAACTTTCTACACAAAAAACATGGAACTCTTCAGCTTGACTTGATGTGTTGACAAACAGCTGCAGGATGTAAACCTGAAATGTGTGGACCGGTGTGAGTTCCAGGCACACAAACGTTTAGCCAACAGAGGTGATAACTTTACGATAACATACATCTTCGTCTTCCTCTTTAACGTGACACCCAGTAAAAGGTAGAGTCAAGGTGTTCTTGACGTGGTCCATGCCATACCTGCAGTACTCTGGAGCCTGCTGGGCAGACATGTTTGTTGTACCTGAAAACAAACTAAAGTTGTTGTAAAACGGAGAAAACCGATGAGAAAACACGAAGACTACGACGCCAGGGTCATACCCACTACTTGAACTTCGGTCAGCAGGCCTGGTGGGAAGGTGATCCTGAATCCATCGTTGGGACACGTCACGTACAGCCCATCCAAACTCGACGTAGTACAGCCTGTCCGGTCCTTGGGATGGGCAGCCACAAACAGCACGGCGTACTCGCTGCCTTTGGAGTCGAGCCGCTCGGACACTACCGCACCCTCCCGGGCACCAAAAGGATCCGCTGATTCAGAGATTTCTTTAGTGCCTTCAAGAGTCTCGTCTTCATAGTCGTCGTGGTCGGCATCGTCACCTGGAGGAAGACCGTGTCCATGTTGGGTTTGAAATAGTTTCTCATGTTCTTTGTTTTACAGGACAGACTGTGACACCAGCTCAAGAAGATCCGTTCTCTACCTTCTGCTTCCAGAAGGACATCTTCTGGAGAAGCTGCAGTGACGGCAGCGCCTTCAACTCCACGGAAAATGCCATCTTTGTAATCATCAAAGGCGACATTTGAATCTGGAGAAGAATTCTGTCAGAGGTTGGGACGGATTCCAAAACTCCTCCCGACAGAAATACCTTCAGCTCCCTGGAGTCCACCTTCCCTGACGGCCACGCCTTCCACTCCCTCATCAGTGTAATCATCATAGTCAATGTAGTCATCAGCTGCAAGACAGGAGAGATGGTCAGAACATCCCCAGAGGAGAACATCAGCAGAACCTCGTGTCAGAGCTTTGATCATCATGATGGTCTTCAGCTGGAGGACAATGGAGGCCATGAACCGCCCTGCAACTGAAAGGCCTGCAGGAAAACCAGTCCCCTCAACTCTGATGCTCTCCATTCCTGACCCTCACCGGTTTCTGCTTAAAGAACCTTTCTTAGAACCAAACGCGAGACAGAACCCTGCAGTCTAACCTGCACATTAGCCAGAAGCATGAACAGGTTTCCATGAAACTCCATGAAATGTTGGTGTGGCTCTCAGAGTTCAGGTCTTCTATTGTTCTGTAAAAGGATTTGGACTCAAACAAAGCTGTAGATCAGACCGTTAACACTTGTGGATGTGGAACTGACCCACAATAAACAGTTAAAAAAGTGTCATGTTTGAACAAACTCTGTATTTATTACAACAACATGACTACATTGTGTGTAAAAGGATTTCAAACACATGGAAAATGTCTCTTAATGCAAAAAAGACAAGACTCTTCTGTTTCTGTTCAATCTTCTTAGCGTATCTTTGACCAAACGCATTTGATGTCAAACTGTAAATGTAAAAGTCTTATTCTGCTATAGTGAACAGCAGCCTTGGTGGAATCATTCCAAACCCCCAGCAGCAGGTAGAACAGAACAGAACCTCATTTCTAAGCTTTCTGTGGAGCCTTTTCCCTGTGAGCTCCACCTCCACTCTGACCTGTGAAGACGCCATCGACAGCTGCCCTTATATGGGCGCCGCTGGAAACGGCCGGAATGGGACCTGAGACAACCGTTTAGCGCCAGTTCTGTTGAGGGGTTCTAAAGTCCCGCTCCCATCCTCTCCTGATCCAAAGCCTTCCCGGTCAAATCAAGTCAACTTTATTTATAAAGCACTTTTAAAACAGCAGAAGGTGACCAAAGTGCTCAACACCGCAGGATAAAAACAACAAACTAAACCCACAGTATAAAATCAATAAATTAAAATGAATTAATAAATAAAAACCAATAAAACATCAACTCACTGAGTTCAAAGCCAGGGAGAAAAAGTGAGTTTTTAACTTGGATTTCAAATCATTCAGTGAACGGGTTCGCCTGCCTAGCCTGCATAGGCAGTGCATTCCACTAGATGGGGCAGCAGCAGCAGATGCTCCGCCCCCTCTGAGTTTCTACTGTGTCTTTCATCCAGGAGCAGCTGGTCAGCTGATCCAAGTGAGCGGGAAGGGGAATGGGTGGGCGGAGCCAGACCATATAAAGATTTAAAACCAAAAACAAGAATTTGAAAACCAACTCTAAAATGGAAAGGCAGCCAGATCTGGTGTGATATGCTCTCTCTTCCACGCTCCAGTTAACAAGCGTGCAGCAGCGTTCTGCAGCGGCGTTCTGCAGCGGCGTTCTGCAGCGGCGTTCTGCAGCGGCGTTCTGCAGCGGCGTTCTGCAGCAGCGTTCTGCAGCAGCAGCGTTCTGCAGCGGCGTTCTGCAGCGGCGTTCTGCAGCGGCGTTCTGCAGCGGCGTTCTGCAGCGGGGTTCTGCAGCAGCGTTCAGCAGCAGCCGCAGACGGGACGAGGATGAGTGAGGGGCGCCAACGTACAGAGTTACAGTAATCCAGTAGTAACAAAGGCGTGGATTACTGTCTCACATAAAAAATGATTTGACTTTAGCCAGCTGCCACAACTGAAAGAAGCTGGATCTCCCCACCGAACTGATTGTCCAAATTAAAACCGTTGTTCATCTTCACTCCTAAGTTTGTGACAGTAGATTTAATAGATGGAGTGAGAGAGTCCAGAGCTATGGGTGTGACTCACTGTTGCCACGGGGACTGAAGACAATCAACTCTGTCTTTTCCTGATTGAGGTGGAGAGAATTCAGAGCCATCCAGATTTTCAATTCCTCCAAGCACTTAATCAAAGGGCTGATGGAGTGGGCGTCCTTCTTTGTTATTGGCACGTATATCTGGGTATCATCTGCATAGCAATGAAAAGCACAGTTATGCTTTCTAAGAATGGAACCCAGGGGGAGAAAGTAAAGGGAGAAAAGCAGAGGCCCAAGGACTGAACCCTGCAGGACCCCATACAGTAGAGGAGCAGAGGAAGATTGAACGTTATTGAGGTTTACACAAAATGTTCTATCTTCTAGATATGACCTGAACCACTGCAGAGCAGTGCCACGGATGCCTACAAGTTGCTGTAACCGGGAGATCAAGATGTTGTGATCTATTGTGTCAAAAGAAGCCGTAAGATCCAGTAGAACCAGAACCACATGGTCCCCAGCATCTGTAGTTAAACACCCTGAGCAGAGCTGACTCGGTGCTGTGGAGAGATTTGAAGCCAGACTGCAAAACCTCAAGGTTGCCATTTTCATCTAAAAAATCCTTCAACTGGACGTACACATTTTTTCCCAGAATCTTCGAGAGGAAAGGAAGAGAGGCCCAACATTTGACAGCACAGATGGATGCAGGTTAGGCTTCTTGATCAACGGCTGTACTGCAGCAGGTTTACAGTTTCTAGGGAACACACCAGAGGAAAGGCTGCCGTTTACAACAGTCCCAGAGTAGTGAAATAATCGGGGTGGCACCACATCAGAGGGGGGACCTGAGGGTTTCAGGTGTTTCACAGTCTCATGTAAAACGGACAGTCACTGGTTCAAACTGGTCAAAGGTTACAGGGCAGGACCCAACAACAGAGGGGTCCAATCCAGGTGGTGATTTGGGGGCCCTGACCGGTGGTCTTTTCATGACGATGAGGCTGTTTTAGCCAAAAACCTGTGTCCTTTTCCATGACATGGTTTCTGCAGAGTGGCAGGAATTCAATAGAAATTCATCTGAGTGGTGGGCGGGACAGCAAGCCCGACCCCACTTCCCATTACCCCTCTGTTTCCACACTGGTGAGCTATCCATCCGTCCTGGATCCAGACTGGAAAACCAAGACGTTCATGGATGTGTCTGCAGGTGGATGATCAGGATGGAGCAGAGCAGGAAGCTCGGTGCTGCTGCTGTAGGTCTGACGTCACATCTACAGCTCTCCTCACCTGCTCCTGATTCACAACCATTTAAACAAAGAAATACTCACAAATGTCAACGCGTCATTTTGTTTTCATCATCAGAAAAATGCCACAAAAACCGGATTTTCAGGAGCGGCTCTTCCACCAATCAAGTCCCTCCTTCAGCTGCGCAGACTCACGGGAGATCCCATTTATTCTCCCGGGCTTTTTCCTTCGTTAAACTATTTAAACCAATTCTACATTTTAAATGTCGTTTTCCCTTTGGATGTTTTTTGAAGCTAAATCCCCGGTTCGCGGGTTCACCTGCGGTCAGGTTGAACGGTTCGTTCCATCCTCCGTTAGGCTGCTCGAACCCCCGAACCGGAAGAAGCAGCAGCAGCGTCCCGCTCACGAGCGCCCGCAGCCGCGCTCCCCGCCCCGCCATCGGCCTCCGGACGGCGGGAAGCTGCGGCTCTTCCCTGGACGGCGGGCTCGTGGGCGGGGCTTCCTCCATGCTGATTGGTGGACCTTAATTGGACACCTGGAGGCCCTTAATGGCGCCAACACACCTGTAGAAAACCTGCCTCTCCCAAACTGGATCCAATGAAGCTTCAATGATGGTTTCAGGAGAAAAAAGTCCTTTGGAGCATCTTCTGGTTTTTTAATTTCCCAAAAATCTTTATTAATGATTGAGTTACCTTCCATAAAACATAATAGTAAAAGAATAAATGTAAAACACACACAACCAAATAAATATAAACCATCTAAATATTTATTAGGGCTTCTAATTAAGTTGATATTTCTCAACAAATCCAAGTCATTTCAAGCTGTTCTTTTGAAATAATTGAAAATAGAAACAGAGCTCTTCATGAAAAAGTATTAAAACGTGGTTTGGACTTCCAAAATGTATTTTTGTGAACATAAAACTCTCCTCGTAATATCAGGACAGAGAACTTTATGTTCTAGTCTATTAGATATCCCCACCCAGAGTAAAACAGTCTGCATAGAACTGCAACAACGAACCAACTATTTGGGCCTGAATCCACAGACCAGCGGCGTTTGGCGGCGTTTGGCGGCGTCTGGACGGCCATCATCTGCTTCAACCAAACTCCTTTCAACACTTTAATGCAGAAATAAAAAAAATGTAATCAACTCAGAACCGTAGAACGCTGACCTAGAACTCATGACCTTTAGATGCAAACACCACCAGCTCATCCATCCAGTGATCTATTATAGGATTTCTAAAACCGCCTCCTTAGAAATAACATTATAGTTAAATATTATACTGCATCACCTCATCAGGAGAAACACGGAGAAATGATTCCAGGAAACAGAACGTGTTTTACCAGGAGCCACGGTAAGGGGAACCGACGTTCATTCTGATCCAACAGAAACATAAGAACCAGTCGGGGAACGTTTGGATTCATGTGCATCTATAGAGAAGAACTGTGACCTTTGAACCCACCAAACCATGCATCAGCGCTTCATCAACCACATGATCTGAGCTAAATCCCGACATGAAACCCTTCAAACAGAGAAACAAATGTCTGTTTGTGGAAAGACTTTAATTCCTTGCCGCCGCACACATGAACACAGATCTCTGCTCCTTCGTGCTCAAAGCAGCGGAGGGAGGCCCCCGTCAGCCTGATCACTTGTAGGCGTTGGCTTTGTGTTTGGGCAGGAAGTTGAAGTTGTTGGGTACGGGCCCCAGCAGCATCTCACTGGAAGACAGAAGCAGACGTTTAGGGTCGCCCTCGCCGCTCTGTGGCGTTCTTCACCTGCTGAGGGGGAGGACCTTAGCTTCACCCAGTCCCCCACGTTCTGACTGGCCATCAGGGTCTCCAGGTAGTTCCTGCCCATGTAGTACGGCGGCCTCTCGTTGATCTTCTGAGGGAGACGCTCCAGCAGCCCCACAGGGACGTATCTGGAGCAGGAGGCAGCGCGTTCACATCCACAGACGTCCACCACTGACAGGGGCACCGCTCACCTGCACATGAAGGACAGCCACTCCAGCAGGAAGGAGCGCGTCTTCTCCACGCCGCGCGTGTCGGAGCCCCAGTGCTCCAGGCCAAAGTTGGTGAAGTCTCTGAGGACCTCCAGCCGCTCGCTGGACGAGATGTCCCAGTGTCTGCTCTCCTTGACCTCCGTGAAGATCCAGGGCTTGATGAGGGCTCCTCTGCAAACAGAGCGTGTCACTGACAGGAACCGCCGCCGCTCCCCCCGGCTTTTCATGCCCACCTTGCAATCATGATGCCAGAGACCCCCGTCTGCCTGGCCCTCACCGCGTCCTCGTAGGACAGAATGTCTCCGTTACCTGAGCCCACAGACACCCCACATCAGCCTGAACCCGCCTCAGCACCAGCAGCCGTTCTGCTGAGGTTCTGGACGTACCGAACAGAGGAACGGGCCGCGCAAGCTCGGCACAGGCGCCGATGTAGTCCCAGTCTGCCAGCTTAGTGTACCGCTGCTCCCTGGATCTGCCGTGCAGCTGCAGGAAAGAGGAGGAGCCGGGGTCACATGTGGACTGTAAGGCAGCTCTATTGGTCGGTTTGAATGTGAGGACGGTCACAGACAGACGGGTCTTCATTCTAAAGCTTTTAGATGGAAGCAGCAGAAAACAAGGACTGAACCGATTCAACATGGATCCAATTCATCCGTTTGGCGGCAAAACAAACGTTTCCCTTTTTCCAAAGGACAGGGGTGTCAAACTCATTTTGGTTGGGGGGCCACATTCAGCCCGTCTGATCTCAAGTGGGCCGGACCAGGAATGTAAAAGCAAAATAACAGCTTTGTTTTTGTTTTTTTTACTCAATCTGAAAAAAATGCCTCAACCAACATAGTAGCCTAATCACTTGGGGCCAATAGATATTGAATAAAATTAATCTCAATAAAAAAAAAGTTGGTCTATTTAATTTTAGACAGACTGAATACTTTACATCTGACACTGAGGGAATCCAGAAACTTTTCCTTATGGTGAGTCTCTTAGTGGTGCTGAATGTTATATTTTTTAACACTGCAACCTGTTGACATACCAAGCATGGGGGGTTTTGCATTCAGCTTCATGAAAAATAAAACTGTCCATATTTCCTAGAAATCTCTTCACTCCACTTCACTTTTTGACAACATTTTGGTCGTTAAGGTGTTGCTACTGATCATCCTCATAGCAAGATAACAGGTGAGGCTCATAGGGAACCAAAGTGCATCCTACCCAGACACAGAGCTGTTAGGTTTCACTTTTGGCACGTGCAGAGATATGCTGATTCACCTGTCTTGCCTTTCCTTTGCTCCCCCTAGTGGCGGAATTGCGCATTTCGGTTATTTCTTTATAAAATCATAACTCACCACAGGAATGGACTAGAAACTTGCTTTCTTTTTTAACCATGCTAATGATTCTTACTCTTCATGCGTGGGCCGGACTTAACCACCTGGCGGGCCGGATAAGGCCCGCGGGCCGTATGTTTGACACCCCTGCTTTAGGAGGACTGAAGTCCACCTACCGTGATCATGGAGACCCCCCAGCCCTTCATCTCTGGGATGAGTTTGTGGGCCACGTTGGACTTCTCCTGGACGCCCGTGCGGATCTTGACCGTTAGAGGAACGTCCAGAACCTTCAGAAGGACAGGATCCAGGTATCCCTTCAGGGTCGGGTTCTTCAGGAACGGTTCCGGGTTTCACATGTCGTCTACTCACATGGTGCATTCCTTTGATGATCTGTTCCAGCTTTCTGGTTCTCGCCATTAGGCCACACCCCCCGCCCTGATGTGGGAGAGAGCAAAGCCGGTCAGACGTCAGTCTTCTTCCGGGTCACGGCGGTTCTGGATCCTCTACCTTCTTGTAGATGAGGTCGATGGGGCATCCTGAGTTGATGTCCACAAAGTCCACCTCCGTGTTCTGATTGATGAGCTCTGCACACTTGGTCATGGTGTCGGGGAAGCAGCCCTCCACCTGCGGACGCCGTTCCCGTCAGTCAGAACCCGCACAGAACCGCGGCGGGCCCGGCCGGACTCACCTGCACCCCGAACAGGTCCTCGCTCTCGTGCCTCTTCAGGAGCGCCCACTCGGACTGCTGCCCCTGCAGGAGGTTGGTGCACACCGCCATCTCCCCGCAGGTGATGTCGGCGCCGAAGCGCTTGCACACGCGGCGGAAGGGCAGGTTCCCGCACTGAGGAACGGAGAGCGTTCAACATCTGCCCGCCCCGCCCCCCCCGCCCCAAAGACCGGCACACTTACTGTAGTGAGAGGAGCCAGGTACAGCTTATCTCTGAAGTCCACCTTAAACAGAAGGAAACACAGCTGGATGTGACGGCGCCACATGTGGATCAGCAGAAGAGGACGCGGACTCAGACGCCATTCCCTTTGACGGTTTTACAAAAGTTATTTGATGAAAACAGGAAAGAGAATCCGAGTCCACGGATGCTCCGCTCAATAAGAGCACGTCTAACCTAAACACCTGTCTGTCCGTCACCGCTGAGCTCAGTACCTTCTTCTTCTCACAGGGGCGGAGCTTGATGACATCAGCATCTGTTAGCGGGCCAACCGTCTTCACCAGCGGCCGTTCATCTGGACCGGACATCCGCTGGGCCTGAAACAGCAGAAGGTTTTGGGTTTAGAAGCCGGACGGATCTGTGGAGAGGAGAGACGCCAAACAGAGTCGGGGTTCAAACCTGTGACTCCTCAGGTGTGGGACGTTTCTCCACTGCATCTCCAGGTTCTTTAGCAGAACAAACATCTGTTTGGATCGGGTCAAAGTTGAGATAAAGTTCACTTCTGTCACATTTGAAAACAATCAACACAGGAGGGAAGGAGGCGGTCATGTGACCACAGCGCTCCACGCCTGCGTCACTCCTACAGACGGCCATGATGGAGCAGCGGACGACCTGACGCTCTTCTGAGGGAAACTGATGCCAACCTTTGACCTGGAAGCAGCACCCATGCAGGTCAGCCACTGGCTGTCCATGAGGACTGACTGAGTGGCTCCGCCCCCTGTGCTCCAGACAGGAAGTACCTGCTGGCTCCAAGAAGCCAAACAGTCTTCTACGACGACTATTCATGAATCCACTGTGTTCTGTGACGAAAACCTTGATGCTTTATTTGAAAAATACTTTTTTTTGCTAAAATGGATCAAAGGCAATGCATTGTGGTCCAAATTCTCTGGTTTTCAGAGGCTTCTGGGAAATTTCTAGAGCATTGCAGATTCAGACAGCACTAGAAAATGGCGAAGGCGCGCTATAGCGAGTAGTGACCGATGGCCACGGCCTGAGGGGGGAACGCATCACTTCCTGCAGGCAGAAAGGCTGCAGGGAGATTTCTGTGGGAACGAGGAGACCCCAAATAAAAAACACCCCAACAGCTAACGGATTGGCCCCTGATGGCCCCAGAGGCGGGGCTTCCCCGTCATCAGAGGCGTGGTCACATACGTAGAGCGCTTACTCGTCTCTCTCTCTGCTCACCTTTCCCACCGGCGTCCGTTTTGTCTTTTGACAGACTTTTTAAATATTCCTCAGACTTTCTGAAGACGACCTTCCTCTTCCTCAGACGGTTCTGGAGCTCTTTGCTTAAGGCGTTCTTCACCGCGGTCCGGCCTTCGTTGGTCTTCATCAGCTCGCCGTCCTCCATGGTCTGGAAGTCGGCGGTGGTGTGCGCTTTAGCGAAGCGGCAGCTCAGCCCGTATCCACACTTCCCAAATGTGTCGTAGAGGTAGCAGCTGTCCCCGATGTCGGCCGCTTTGGTCCTCATGTACTCGCCAACGTCGTGGAGGAAGAAGCACTTCTGTCCAAAGGCGCAGTCTCTGTTCTGCAGGGAAACATCGGGTCAGAAAGATCACTGGTCAGAAAGAGAGCTGATCACAAAGATCACCGATCAGAAAGATCACCGATCAGATTCTCAGTCACTGAAAGGAAGCTCCTGAAGCGAAGGTTTGATACCTGCAGGACCGACAGGCACAGCCGCTTCTCCTCGTACGTGGTGGGCTTTATGTGAGGCCTGGACTTGTTCTGACCCCGGAGCCGCTGACCTTCTGCTCTGCTCTTCTCCTGAAGGTCGTGTTTGGGTTTCTTGTGCTCGGGTTCTTGGATCTCATCAGTTCTGTCTTTTTCACTGGACTCCACCTCCTGCAGCTCTGCGTCTAGAAACTCATGAAACTTCTCTTTGGTGGTGAGGAACCTGCAGACATGGAGGTCAGAGTCACACGTCGGCCCGTTAACGCCCCTCCATCAACGGGCCGTGGGCCTACATGAGGTTCCTCACTGACTCGGGTTTGATGGCGGCTTGGCCTTTGGAAGCTGCATCCGTCTGTCTCTCCCTGGTTTCCGGCTCCACGGCTTCCATCACTGCTGCTTCCTTCTTCTGAAACAAACAAATCCAAATCAATACGTCTATATTTACTCATGTCTGCTAGAATCACGTTTTTATCTCGAAATTCTCATTTCCAACCAAACTCTTTGATTTTCTTTTCAAAGAAGCGCTGCAGTTTGAAAGGCAGCAGACATGTTGATTGTTGTTTACGCGGTAAACAACCAGTTTCGTGACGTTCACACAGCTGAGGCAGCTGCAAAAGGAACTATGACGTCACAGAAGACGGACAAACGTAAAGCTGTTCAACTCAAACATTAAACTGACTGAAAACGAAGAAGAACTTGCCTCAAAACGTAGAAAATGCCGATTAATGCGCCGCAACTTCACGCGCGAACAGCACAACGTGCAGGAAGTGACCGGCGTGCCGCCGCTCTAAACAGTCCGTCCGGAAACCAGACGACATTGGTTCCGCACGGGCGGAAACGTTCCTTCAAAGCCATAAACCAACAAACCATAAAAAACTGGAATCGTTATATATTTTTAAACAGCCCTTTATTTGAAACGTTGCATCCCAACAATCCATGAACAGTTCTTCAAAGTGTAAAGTTAAAAATACATTTTTGATCATTTTGAATGGAATCTGTCAGACTGGTTTTTAGCATTTAAATAATGAGCATAAAATTCTTTAAAGAATAAAGAAAAGCTGCATTTAAGTGTGTCTTATGTAGTATCAGGCTTGGACTGAAGTGATCAGCTCCTAAAGGTGAAGAACCTAAAGGAACCAGAACGCGGACAGAAGCCTCCAGATGTTCTCCACGGAGCTACAGCTGCTGCGTTCCCTCCTCTGAGGCCAGTTTCTCCATCTTTGCCACAAACCGCTTCCGACTGGTGTCTAGAATGTTGATGCCGTTTTTGTGGAAGTCGTAGCCGACCCGCTGCAGCTCCTGCAGCCGCTCCATGATGTTCTGGGTGCTGTAGTCCAACACTTTGGGCTTCTTCAGGATCTGGCTCACCATTATTCCTCCTTTCAGAAGGCAATCCAGCTTTGTGTTTAAGGTTTCTGGGCCGATGTAGAGAACCATTGGATAGCTGACGATCAGCCTCTTCAAGTCCTCCTCCTGGCAGCCGAGGGAGGTCATCTTCTGCTGAAGACTCCTGAAGTTCTTCTTCAGGTACTCACTGGAGAGGTCCAGGATGTCTGCGCCGTGGCCTTGCAGCAGAGCCAGCAGCTCCGAATCGCTCAGATGCAGCGACGCTCGCAGGTTGTCGATGTTTGCTCGCACTCTTCTGGTGCTTCTGATGAGAATGTAGAGGTTTCTAGAAATGACCGTCTTTGCAAACTGCTCTGGATTGCTCCCACCCAGCTCTGCACAGACGTCCTCCAGGAACTCCACCATCTGCTTGTTGAGCTCCACGCTGTTGGAGAAGGTGCGCGGGGCGGTGCTCAGCATCCGGTGGAGGTCTTTGCCGTTCAGCCCCAGCGACGTCAGAAAAGCGATGTTCTTCTCCAGGTTCCCGTTGTCGCTGGAGCGGAAGAAAGACTCGGGCGAGCGATCCAGGATGCTGACGATCTGGGCGTCCGTCTGGAAGACGTTCCTCCACAGCTTCCAGCGCTGCTCCAGGTGCTCCACGGAGCGCGTGATGGCGCGGGGATAGCGGGAGACGATGCCGGCGATGACTCTGAGGCTGGCGCCTTTTCCCTGCAGGAAGCGAGAAAGGCCCTTTTCGTTGGTGCATTCTCTGCGGAGCACCCCCGGCTGGCGCCGTCGCGCCATGTTGACGTCCACGCCCATCCGGCTGAGGTTCTGCAGCAGAGATTGGTTCTCCGGGTTCACCGGCAGCTTCGAGGCGTGACTACAGAACCCTCTGGGAGGACCGGTTGCCGTCAGCAGAACCCGGACGGACCCCAAGGCTCTTTGGCCGCTCAGCGATGGACGGGTGCTGAGGAAAGCCCGGACTCCAGGAAGCGACGCCATCTTCCAGCAGAAAAAAACAAGCAGAGTAAATGAAGAGGAAGAGACTGAAAGCAGCAGCAGAAGTTCAGTCCTGGATCTGTTCAGTAGCTGTTGGGAGCAGCCCTCACCCCCACATGGGGGCTTTTAGTTTGGTTTTATCGAACATCTGCAGAAAACAATACAAAAATACAACATTTATGACAATACAGGAATAAAACCTGAATCCTAAACGTTTTCAAATTCTTAACGATGAAGAACACATTTATAATTTAAGCACATTTTTAAACAAACTGGTGTATAATAATAAACCAATCACAGAAGGAAATAAATAAAAAATAAGAAATTTTCAAATAATAATTAAAATAAATAATTAAAAAGAGAAAAAAAATAGAAATGAGAGAGTAAACTTATGTCACTAATCCAAAAGATTTACAGGCGTTAATCCTATTTTGAGCCTTTGTATTTTTGAAGCACAAAACGTTTTTAATTATTAAAATAATTCACGTTTTTATCACCAAATTTATTTTGTGAAAATGAAATCCAGTCATGAATGAAAACATATTTATAAAAACGAAAGCATCACGATCTTCCTGTTCAAAACTATGAAAACCAAGTATAACATTTTTATTATAGTTTTTAATAATCAGCAAAAATAGACTCTTGTGGATGTTTCTCTATAATTTGTAGTCAGAATAAATACGTGAGAACATGTTAGCTTTACATTTAGATCAGTGATGCTTTGCTGCATTAAATCTGTGTTGTTTGTTAATGTTAGACATGAATGAGGCTAATCAATGGCAGCTGATGATGATGATGATGATGATGATGATGATCAGAGGCTCCGCTTCATGACCAACTTCTGCTAACGGAATAACACAAACTCTCCGGAAACGTGCACCTCGGTCTGAATTGTGTACTTTTTAACAGATATAAACACGTTACGCCTTAATTTCATTAAAAAGGAAACAATTTGATCAAATATTTACCTTTCAACTGAAGAAGATTCAACTTTCACATTCTGGTTGTAATTTGAAAAGCCTTCTAGAGCGGAAGTGACGTTTGCTCTGTGAGACTAACTGAAGGGAAACGTGTTAGCGCCCCCCAGCGTCCGGGAGGAGAACGTGTTCCGACCAGCAGGTGGCGGGTGGCGGACTTTGATGAGCGTCTGTAGGTTTAGATCAAACTGAAACTCTGTAGTTTTTGTTTCTGTTCCCCTGAAACAGTCATCCATCTTTTCTGCTGTTGTCCTCAAGTTAAATTGTTTTGGCAGAAGATTTGTCTGATTCTTGTTTTGTTTTATTTTGGAAGGATGTCTTGCTGGGTCTTATATCAAACATTATATTTACCAAGTCTCTAAGAATATTATCTGGCAGCCCAGCTAAGCAGCATAATTTATGGTGTTCAACAGAGTATTATTCTAAATGGAAACAAACGAGCTTAACTGTGGTTCCTGTCCTCCACAAGCAAGACTGGAGGAGAAAATATGTGTAGTGGAGGAGTTTGTAATGGAAACCTGGTGGGAGGTGGTCAGCAAATACAAAATAGGTAACAACCACAAATTACTTATATGGCCTTCATACTCTGCTGGATTCAAAGTCAGACAGCTAGACAATACATTCAAGAAATGGAGAATTAGAGGAACGACTGCAATATTATAATGTTATGAGCGGCTGGGTAGCTGAGTTGGTAAGGTGAGAGGCTACCACGCAGGAATCCGGGTTCAATTCCCGGAGGGGGATAAACAATGGTACTGGGTCAATTACCATATCAATGGCGAGAAATGAACATCACCCAGTGAGGGTCCTTAGGCAAGACCTCATAACGTTACCACCTCCCGAGCGCGGTTACTCTGCGGCTCACCGCTCCCCCCCAGGGGAGGGGTCAAATGCGGAGAAGAATTTCCCCATTGTGGGATCAATAAAGTATCAATTATTATTATATGGACATTAACAGATGGGAACATTTTCAAAACGTTTGAAAAGCTCAAAGAAGAGTTAGATCTGGAAAACACTGACTTATTTAGGTATTTTTACACTTTTACAATGAAGAGATAAAGAGCTCAGTCTCACATGAAGGCAGTGGTAGAAACGGTGACAGGAGCCGATGAGAAACTGCCCTGAAAGACGGTTTTCAACTGTAGAAACGTCTGTTAACAAGTAATGGGTTTGACTCGTATGAAGTCAGAACTGCAGGTCAACTTGTCAGAGGATGACTGGAACTCAGTCTGTCTGCTAAACACACCTCAACAAGTTCCAGAGCATGGAGAGGATTCAGGTGGAAGAATATAAGGCGGTTCTTTCTCAGTCCTCACAGAAAGAGCAAACAGCTGAGGACGCCACAACAATGCTGGAGACTCTGATGCTGAGGTTTATGTCGTTGTGCTGACGTATATGTCGTTGTGTTGAGGTTTGTGTCGTTGTGTTGAGGTTTATGTCGTTGTGTTGAGGTTTGTGTCGTTGTGTTGAGGTTTGTGTCGTTGTGTTGAGGTTTGTGTCGTTGTGTTGAGGTTTATGTTGTTGTGTTGAGGTTTGTGTCGTTGTGTTGAGGTTTATGTCGTGATGTCAAAGAAAACCTTTTTTTCCTTTCTTCCAAATAGGATTTTGTCCCAAACCTGAACCAGAATGGAGAATCCTGGATGGGTCCGTCTGCTGGATGGTCTCCACAAACAGAAACATGTGAGTGGATGGATCACCACTGACTGACTGGACAGCAGTAGTTCCTAGAAGGACTACCTTCTTCAAGGACCCCTCCCCCTCTCTGCCTGGCTCTCCCCCCGACCTTGGTGGGTGGTTGCCTGGAGCGTGGGGCGGATCTCCCTTGGGGGGCCCTGGCTCATGCCTGGGGTCGGGGAGGGGGGATGCCCTAAACTCCCGGGTGTTGGACGGCTGTTAGTTTGCCTGGAGGGGGGGGTCTCCTGGCACAGTGGGGGGCTATCCTCCTGGCTGGGCCACGGCAGCACTCTGTGGGCTCCTGTGCCTCCCTCCTCTCTGGTGTTGGGGGGGCCCCTGCAGCCGTCCTCCTCGCCCTGTTCTGGGGGTCTGGCTGAATTGCCCCCTGGGGGGGTCCCCACATCTGCTATACCGTGCAGGTGTCAGGGGGGTTCTGGTAACTGGGGGGTCTTGGTGTGGGGACGGCCGGGCTCCCTCCCCCTGTTTACATCCATCATCCACCTCAGCAGAACAGAGAGACCCACCTGAGTCCAGGTGTCAGCGCACATTTACACTATAGTTTGTGTGACAGAATGAAATGCAGACAAAGACGTGTTGGTTTGTGTGCATACATCATATGCGTCAGTAGACCCCCCCCCCATTGTAATTGTAGAATCTGTCCAACTCTAGAGGCTTCAGCTCTCATCTGTCTGCTCAGCTGTTGGACACGTTAAAAAACAGAACTGGAACAAATAAAAGCTGCTTGGAGTTTAGTTTGTTGGAGTTTAGCAACACACACAACCCACTACTGCTTCAGATATGGTGAAGGTGGGTTGATCTCTGAGGAGTTGGACCAAGATGACAAACATTCCCTATAAGTCACCACCAGGTGGGGATAGAGAGCTTTATTGTTATTAGTATTATTATTATTATTATACTAGACCACTAAAGCAACATAAAACATCAAATCTAGACTCTTTAAAAGTAGATGAGACAGCATTTCTGAAAAACCAGCAGGAGGCCGTACCTCCAGACCTGGAGTTTGACCTCCCTGCTGTACCCCCCCCCATATTCCATCCAGGCTGTTTGGGTCCACTGGACCAGAGGTTGAAACAGTCTGGACAGTGAATGTCCTGTGTGTCTTCACTCTGTCTCTGTTCTTTCAGGACAGAGAAAACATCAGCAAAGTTAGTGAGAACAGAGACTGAGACCTTTCTGAACCTCAGTAAACCAGTTTCCAGCTTTCCATTCTACACAACTTCTCTGATACGACTACCAGGTTCAGGAAAAACAGTTCAGGCTTGAAATGTAAATGATGTAAACAAAAAGAAATAGAAAAGATCAAACATGTTTGTAGTTTCATTACTAAACAGTTTAATCAATTAACAGATCAGAAACAGAAAGATTCAGAATTTTATGTTTTTCTCACAGATCCAGTTTTTGCTGTTGATCCATATGTTCTGTTGTGTCCATTTCCCGTCAGCACTTAAGAACACTGCATCGTTGTAGTTGTCTGGATCTTTTGGAATCCTCTCATCCCAGAACCTGTGATCAAACATTCTGTTTACCTCTGGTCTAAATTCAGTTCATAAACTGGTCTGAATTATGATGTTACAAACATTTTCTGTATTTTTTAAAGGATTTCACACATTTACAATCAGGCTCAGTCATAAAGAATGAATTTAGTAACGTTGTAAAAGAAACAAAGTCTTACGTTTCTGTCAGTGGTGATCCATCCACCCAGTTCCATTCATATTTCTGTTTCTGGACTGACCATTCAGCAAACAGACCGATCCAGGATGTTTCATTCTGATTCAATGTAGAAACAAACTCCTATAAACCAAAGAAAATGTTCTTTCTTAATACATTCTCTCCATCTTGGTTTCCTTTCACACTAAATGTCCAGTAAAAAAATGTCTGGTCTTTAGGATTCATCTGTTCTGGATAATTGTCCTAAAAACTGAGAGAAAGTTCATCTGAGGAACAAAATCTGACTTTCTTTGATGCAGATTTCTGTTCATTTAGTTTTTGCTTCTTGTTTTGTCTTCAGGGCCAACAGTCCATTTCTACTGAATCCCAGTTTAGCCTATTTGGAATTGAAGACATTAGAAGTGGGAAAAAGAGTTTCTGTGTTCCATCACAACGTTTCTTTGAAATGTTGCTGAAAGACAAACATGAAATCTGAGTTGTTGAGGAGAATTTCAGCTGGAATCCATCAGCATCCAGACAACAGCAGCACACATACAGGTGGAGAATCCAAGACACAAGAAGCTGGAAGGAACTAGTGTGAACACACCCACCTGTTCCTCTTTGCTGTTCACCACCACCAGATCAGATCCTTCATCCTGACAGAAACTCCTGCTGCCATCCCAATATTTCCACTCAGTAGATTTATAGAAGCAGCTGCATCCAAATCTCTTCCATCCTTCAGGACACCGTTTACCTTCAAAGAGTGAGATACAAAAATCCTGCAGGTTTACTTTCTGGTTTCATCTGTATTTTCTACTAAAACTTTCCAGTTCAGTTCAAAGATATCATCAACGTCCAGAACCAGAAGTCCTGGACCAGAACTGGAATTACCCCCCCATCACTCAAAACAACTTCAGTTCAACTGGTGACCCTAACAGTTTTTTGTAAGTTGAATAATTTCTGCTTCCTGAAATGATGTGAGGAACCATCTTGTCTGCAGGTTCCTCTTTCCATGGGTGCATGAAATTTTGTGTAAATGGATGAAAGGAGTCAAATCTGTAGAAAATAGTTGTTCTAGAAGGAAACTGAAAAATCACTGACTATTAATCCAACAATTTAAACCAATGATGACCTGATTGGCAGTAAGGTATCAGGAAAGTCATTGAAACAGCTGCAGATTTGTATCCAGGCTTTCATCAATGCATTCTGCATCTTTTCTGCACCATATTTCATGCTGGACTTAAGCCAGATATAAACCTTAAGTAGTCTGGATAAATTCCAGCACATGCTGGAAATCAGCTAACTTTAACTGTAGTCCATTCTGGAGGATCTATGCAGGAAAAAGGTTCAAAACAAGAGTTGAAATGAAGGAAAAGGGTTCAGTATTGTGGTGTTGATGGTTCTCTAAGATTCTCATCTTAGTTTGTTCTTCAGCTCCTTTAACAGAATCAATCTGATCATTTGCAGTCGTGCTTTGACTACAGTCTGAAAGTCTGTGTTCCATATTGGAATGATAATATTGTTTGTGATCAAATTGTTGCTTTTCTCATCACATAGACAGAGGTGGAGACACAATTGTGTTTCTGTAGGATCAAAGGTTTTGTGTCTTCATGAGTGATGAAGGCGTCTCAGTCATAGTCTGGATGTCAGCAGAGAATCTTTGAACTCATTAGAAAACATGAACACAGAACAAATATGCAACATTTGGAAAAGGAGAAGTTTTACCTGAAGGTTCAGTCTGCAGGTGATTGTTCTCCAAAGACACCAGAAGATCTGTAACAGAATCACTTTGATATGAACCAATAGAAGTTATTTCATGATTTTTACAAGATGTTGTCATGGTAACAATACAATTACTGTTAGTGTTTATTTCTTCTGTATCTATAGAAAACTGTTTTAACAAAAACAAAACATTTAAAAACCACAAAAAGATAGAATGACCTAAAAACTGAATATTAGATGTTAGAAATCAAATGTTGAATTCTTACAGCGAGTCATGAGTCCAGCCAGAATCAGGAAACAGAAAACTCCCAGAGAAAACTTGAAAACTCTGAAACAGTTTCTTCTCTCAGCTTGAAGATTCTTCTGCTTCTGATTTTCTAAAAAGCAGATTTAGTTTATTTCCAGAATTCTATTCAAACCGTTGTCATGCATGCTACAATTTCTTCCTGACTGAACAGTATTGCAGCAATGTCTCTTTCTAGAAGGACAAAAAGTGAAGTTCTTTATTTGAACATGATGATTATTTAGAATCTACATTTCCAAATGTCATAGTTTCACTAAATAATCCAAATATCAGAGAAATAACAGTGATTTGGTCCAAATGATTTGAGGTTGGTATGAAATAATATTGTAGTATTTAGTCTGAAGTTTTTCTGCTCACCAGTTTGTTGTAATCCATGATCAGAGTGCTGCTCTTCATCATCTAACATCTCCTCCTCACTTTGTTCTCTTCCATCTGGATGAAGATTTCTGCTAAATTTCCCTCTCCAATCTGCTGCAGCTTCAGTTTGTGTGGACATCTTTAGAGATCAAACTAACTGAGCAGACTTCACTGTTTCCTGATGAAAGCAGTCAGCTCTGAACTGCAAACATTCAGGAAGTAGCAGCAGAACAAACTCCACTCATGTCATTCACTCTTTCATGCACTGATGCTGCAGAGAGACTCCCATTCAATTCAATACAACCACTGGAAGAACTTCAGCACAAACATTCAGTTACAATCAACTTCTTTATTAAATTAATATGTTTTATTGATCTTTTCCCCAGAGCTTCAAAGTAGCCTGATTAGTTTTTTTATTGTGTATCAATAATGTCTTTGTTTCTTTGTGACATTTTGTCTTTAAGTTTATTTTTAATAGTGAACTATTTTCCTGACATGTCACCACATTCAGAGGGTCTTTGTGTTTTATCAATCCTCCCAAATGCAGACATGAGATGACTGAGTAAAATCATTATTACATCTATTATCAGAACTATTGATCACTACGTTTAAACACATTCTTATCTTTTTCATGCACAGCAGTTCTTAGTTCCTGTTCAGAAACAAAGTTCTTCAATTTCAGAACTGCAAGGAAATCTGCTGCATCATTTATTTGGAGGGAACTTGAATGTTCTGCTGTCAATGAATCTCCAAAGACTGGAAGAATTTCAATACTAACATCCATTTACAGTTAACTCTGTTATGACATGAATATCATTTTAGAATATTTAGTTTTTATTTAATTGACATATTTCTATCCAGTCTGACATGTAAATGATTCCATTAGAATGATTCTGAATCATGAACAGACATATTTGTACTTGGACATAGATAACATGACACATTGAATCCATTAAATATGAAGTTTGTCCAAAAGTTTCTAGAATAGTTTCTGAAGGGAGGAGGTGAACTTTGATGATCCCACCTCCTCTAATGATGATCCACATTTGTTCCTCCTCCTCTTTTGAGTCTCAGCAGCTTTCAGAAGGACAGAAGTTTCCAGAAGGACCAGAAGAAGTTTTGCTTTTCCTCCTTTAAAGCAGCACAGCAAACACACCAATGAGACCAGGCTGGTTCCCACCTTTAGGAACCAGATTCTGGATCATCATGCCGCCCAGTTCTCATCCTGGGAGACTCTGTTGTCAGGGAAGTGAGGTTCCAGCCCCTCCCTCTCTGAAGCCTCAGTCAAGGACATCTCCAACCATCTCACTGTCTACAGACCACCAAGTCCTCCTCTGGTTTCTGAGTTTGGATCTGTCGTTCTTCTCAGGCATGGTAGGATTTCAATAACTGCAGATTTGAATCTTCATGTTGATAACATGGATGATCCTTCTGCCTCTGAGTTTTTCAATATTTAAATAGTTTGGCTTTAACCCAGCATGTGACTCACAACAGAGGACACTCTGGACCCCCGGCCCGTCTGCTGGTGTGTCCTCTGATGCTGACTTGGCTGTTTCAGACCATTATTGTGTGTTTTATCTATCATGACACCTCAGTGACAACTAACAAAACCATATAGAACTCCTAAAGTTCAACCCTAAACAAGGACACGTTATTTTTCAAACCCATCAGACACAGAAACACAACACGGTTTCTTCTTAAGACAATTGATTTTTTATGAAACAAAGAGGCTGCCTGACTGCCACGTCTACATTCATGACCATATCTATCATTTTACAGGAATCATGAAATGCTGATGCCTCCCCAGTGGCCGTTCTGTTTGGGACCATAGCAGAGGAGCTTTGCGTTTTTCTTCAGTTCCTTTTCTCTAAAAACCCTTCTGCAACTATTAGCTGAGGCTAAGCCTGTCAGCCTGTCAATCTTGCGTGCCATGCCCTTCTCACTTGTGAACAACACCTCACATCTCTTCTTCATCTGGTCTATATTTGGTAAATCAACAGGCCTCCCACTTTGAGGTGTTACTTCTCCATCCAGCTAATTCAAACGCGACTGCAGACGTCCCTGGTGCAACGGTGCAAAGACATAGAATAGATAGAAATGCTGCTCTTCAACTGATTTGAAACCAGCAGCAGTGATGAAGACTCCGATGAGACGCGTCGTGAACATCACATCCCACTGGTGCTGAAGCTGCAGGAGGGAAACCAGCAGCTCCTCCTGTCTGAACAGGAGTTTGGGAGGAAGAACCGCTGACGTGCCGCCAGAGTCATTTCTGCACAGGAAGTCACACAGACGCTGAAGGAAGCAACGCACACTTTCTGCACTGAGCTTTGTGTTTAGAGTGTTTGTTAGTTCATAGAAGTGGTTTATTAGTTGATGTCAGTCATTATTAGATTAATATACAGACCAAAAGTTTGGACACACCTTCTCATTCAAAGAGGTTTCTTTATTTTCATGACTATAAAATTGTAGATTCACACTGAAGGCATCACAACAATTATATACAGAACAGAAAAGTGTGAAACAACTGTAAATCTGTCATATTGTAGGTTCTTCATAGTAGCCACCTTTGGCTTTGATCACTGCTTTGCACTCCTGGAGTCTCTGGATGAGCTTCTAGAGGTAATCACCTGAAATGTTTTCCACTTCACAGGTGTGCCTGTCAGGTTTATAAGTGGGATTTCTTGCCTTATAAATGGGGTTGGGACCTTCAGTTGTGTTGTACACAGCTGATGGTCCCACTGAATAGACTGTTAGAATTTGGATCATAGCCAGAAAAAAGCAGCTAAGCCCAGAAAAACGAGTGGACGTCATTACTTTAAGAAATGAAGGTCAGTCTGAAAACTTGGGAAAACTTTGAAAGTGTCCCCAAGTGAGTCCCAAAAACCATCAAGCTCTACAAAGAAACTGGCTCACATGTGGACCCCCCAGGAAAGGAAGACCAGGAGTCCCCTCTGCTGCAGAGGGAGGGGTTCATCTGAGTCAGCAGCCTCAGAAATGGCAGCTTAACAGCAGCTCAGACTAGAGAGCAGGTCAATGGCAGACAGAGTTCTAGCAGCAGACACATCTCTACAACAACTGTTCAAAGGAGACTGTGGGAATCAGGCCTTCATGTAGAATATCTGCTAGGAGACCACTGCTAAAGAAAGGCAACAAGCAGAAGAGACTTGTTTGGACTAAAGAACACCAGGAATGGACATCAGACCATGGAAATCTGGGCTTTGGTCTGATGAGTCCAAATGGAGATTTTTGGTTCCAACCACTGAGTCTTTGTGCGACGCAGAAAAGGTGAACGGATGGACTCTACACGCCTGGCTCCCACCGTGAAGCATGGCGGAGGAGGTGTGATGGTGTGGGGTGCTTTGCTGGTGACACTGTTGGGGATTTATTCCAAATTGAAGGCCTACTGAACCAGCATGGCTGCCACAGCATCTAGCAGCAGCGTGCTATTCCATCCGGTTTGGGTTTAGTTGGACCATCATTTCTTTTTCAGCAGGACAAAGACCCCAAACACCTCCAGGCTGTGGAAGGGCTATGTGACCGAGAAGGAGAGTGATGGGGGGCTGCACCAGATGACCTGCCCCCCACAGTCACCAGACCTGAACCCAATCCAGATGGTTTGGGGTGAGCTGGACCGCAGAGTGAAGGCAAAAGATTCAACAAGTGCTAAGCATTCTGGGAACTCCTTCAAGACTGTTGGAAGACCATTTCAGGTGACGACCTCTGGAAGCTCATCCAGAGAATGTCAAGAGAAGAAGATAGGAGGAGAAATCCTTCGATTTCTGGAACGCTGTGGGGGGGATGGGGGGGCGTGTGGATGGAGACTGGGCAGAATCAAATCTGTTATGCTCCAGCTTCTTCCTGTAGCTGTCTTTACACCTTCTGATCTTATATTTCAGGTCCCTCTGTACTCTGTACACCTTGTCCCCAGAGAGAAAAGCCCTCTTCTTCTCATTTAGGAGGGTCTTCAGCTCAGGAGTGACTCAGGGCTTATTGTTGGAGAAACACTGCATTGTTTTTGAGAGGATCCAGTTGAGGCGGCTCAGACATCTGGTCTGGATGACTACCTGGTCTCTACTTCATTGAAGTGGGTCTGGAACCAAACCTGTGACCTTTGATCAGAGGTGGACCGCTCTACCTCAGCCAAAAGGTTAATAACCTGTGGATTTATCCGTTTGTTAGATTTTCAAAGTAAAGGTTAATTTCTCTGTTTTGATGCATATTTTTACTCTCAGAGTTGAGTTTTGTTTGAACTTGTACTTTTGGAACAATAAACGACTTCAAAACATGAATTTACGTCATGTGTGACTTTAGTTTAAGACCCAGAAACTGGATCTTTGCTGTTTCTGTAATCATGAGGTTTCTTTGAATCGCCCTTAGTCCTGCCTGACCCCCCAGGAGCTGCACCATCTGATGAAGGTTTGGACCCACTGGAAGTCCAAACGTTCCTCTGATGGGGCATCTGCCCCCCCCTGTTAGGAGCAGGGCAGATGCCTTTGACAAAGTTGCTCCTGGGGGTAAATTCAGGCACTCAAACCCCCCCACCACGATAAGGTGGCGATTCAGGGAGGGGGAATTTTTCAGTCACAAGCCAATCACTAACAATTAGGGGGGGAAACCGGAGTCCTGGGAGGAAACCCACAGGCCGCTCTTTTCATGTGGAACTAAGAATTTAGTGGGACTGATTTTCTGGGGCCAAATTTCATCATTTTTTTGTTTTAGTTGTCATTTTTGGGGAGTCGTCCTGCACAACAAAAAGCTGGAAGTCGTCGTCTGTGACCCTTCTAGCAGATCCTAAACTATCAGGAACCACAGAATGGTTCCTCCAAACAGGTGGGGGGAACCGAAGCCCTCGGAGGAAACCCACGCAGACACGGGTCCGTCAGGAACCAGAACTGACCCAACAAACCAACGTGCCGCCCCATTTTTTCTAGCTTATTTTGGGAACCCATGTGACACAAAAACTAGACATTTGAACTATAACTATACTAACCCTAAACTCCAAACCATCTTTTCTGAACTTCATTAGAATAGAATAAAATAGAATAGAATAGAATAGAATAGAATAGAATAGAATGCCTTTATTGTTTATTATTAACACCCTTAAGTCGGTTTTTAAAAACATTTACAGTCTATGATGAAAAATATAACATCATTAAAACCCCAGTTATGATTTAGAAGAGTCACAGAAAAACATTTGAACAGATTTCCAGACTTTCATTTTACTTTTATTATTGCTTTAAGAGTGAAATTGAAAAATATATTTTTTAAGATACAGGCCTACCACAATTACAAAAACTAATAAAAACACAACAATCTAAATAAATATATCAACTAACAAATAAATAACTAAATACTAAAAAGATAAAGCATCTCTATATTTTCTGGATCTAATCCCAGTAAACATCCTACAAGCTAAATAAAGATTTCTAGATCCACTACGTTCTCCAGCCTCTTTCTAGCTCTCTGAGGCTCTGTTGTTTCTTAGGTAGGGTCTTTTTAGGACCCTTGGGAACCTCCTTTGGTAGTTCAGACCTTTTCACAGACACAGGTTTGGGTCTCAGACTTGGCCGGTTTCTAGCAGGACTCTGAGGCTGTTGGGTCCTTCCAGTATCCATGGAAACCTGCTTTGGTTCTGGTTTTCTCACAGACACGGGTTTGGGTCTCAGACTTGGCCGGTTTCTAGCAGGACTCTGAGGCTGTTGGGTCCTTCCAGTATCCATGGAAACCTGCTTTGGTTCTGGTTTTCTCACAGACACGGGTTTGGGTCTCAGACTTGGCCGGTTTCTAGCAGGACTCTGAGGCTGTTGGGTCCTTCCAGTATCCATGGAAACCTGCTTTGGTTCTGGTTTTCTCACAGACACGGGTTTGGGTCTCAGACTTGGCCGGTTTCTAGCAGGACTCTGAGGCTGTTGGGTCCTTCCAGTATCCATGGAAACCTGCTTTGGTTCTGGTTTTCTCACAGACACGGGTTTGGGTCTCAGACCTGGCCGGGTTTTAGCAGGACTCTGAGGCTGTTGGGTCCTTCCAGTATCCATGGAAACCTGCTTTGGTTCTGGTTTTCTCACAGACACGGGTTTGGGTCTCAGACCTGGCCGGGTTTTAGCAGGACTCTGAGGCTGTTGGGTCCTTCCAGTATCCATGGAAACCTGCTTTGGTTCTGGTTTTCTCACAGACACGGGTCTGGGAATCAGACTTGGCTGGTTTCTAGCAGGACTCTGAGGCTGGTTCTGGACAGATTTCTGCTGGTGGATCTTGGATCTGCATTCTGAAACCTGCTCAGCCAGAACTGCATTTTCCTTCCTCAAAGACTCCTGTTCTTTTCTAGAAGCTTCAAGCTTGGCCGGTATCCGTTGTCTCTCAAAGAAATCCACGTTAAGCTCCATGAATTCCCATTTCAGGTGGCAGTTTTCCTTTTTCAATTCATCTACATTTTTTACCACCTGATGGAATTCTTTTAGCAGCATTTTAATGTCTGATTCTGCATTTTCCACCTTCCTTTGTTCTTCCAGAAGGTCTTCCTTTTCTTTTTCAAGGGAATTTATTTGACATTTTAACTCCTGGATCTGTTCAGGATAGACGAGTTCTCCATCCTGCTGTTCACTGTGGATCTGAATGACCTCCCGGATGTGCTGGCATTGGTCCTCCAAGTGGCTTTTTTGGGCTTCAATGCATATCAAATCGATCCTCATTGCTGCTTCTTTACTGCGTTTCTTCTTGAGATCTTCCAAGTCCTTCTGGAGAACTGCATTTTCCTGCTCTAAGGCCTGGATCTGATCTCGGTATTCTTCCTGCAGATCCTCAGGAGAAATGTCCGGAGTCATCATCAGGAGAGCTTCCTCTTGTTGGATCTTTGATTGAAGTAGCAGAAGCTTTTCTTTGAGGACTGAGTTCTGGTCCTGGGCAGCTTTGAGGTGGTCTCCTGCAGACTCATACTTGGCTTTTCTGTCCGACAAAACAAGAAGTTTGTCCTGAAGCTTTTCAAGTTCCTGGACCATTTCCTCATTTTGCAGCTCTAAGTCCAAGATGCTGGTTTGATCGTGTTGGTGTTGACTTTCTGCTTGAAATCCAGGCTGATCTTCCTGAACTCCTTCAGCCTCACGTGTCAGATACGTGAAGTTCAGAGCTCTGTCAGTGAGGTCGGCTGAGATGGAATCGTTTCTCAGCTTCTCAGCTTCCTTAAGGAGCATCTGCAGGTTTTGGAGAGCTGTCCGGAGAGAATTGTTCTGCTCCACCAAATAATCCAGTTCCTGCTGTTTGTCCTTGTACAGGTCCTCCCAGGTTATCTGATCCCTGGGGGTTTTATTTCCATGTTTGAACCATTTCCAAACACTTTGCTTTGCTCTCTGAGTGAATCCTTTGAATCCCTGCTCCTGCTTTCTGGAGTGGTCTGGCGTCTGGCTGTCCGAATCCCAGAGGGATTCAGTTGAAGAGCTGGTAGCTCCAAGACCTTTAAACACGTTGTTGTGGAACATGGCTGGTTCTGGATTGAAGGGAATTTGTGAAAGAGCTGAAGGCTTGAACGTTTTTGGGAACACGAGTTTCTGTAAATGCTTGGAAATCTCTCTTTAGATCTTTAAAATGCTGCAAGACTCAGAAAGATGGAGTATTTAGAAACTTTGGAGAGGAAGTAACTGGATGTCAAATGATGCTAAATGATTTCATTTTAATTCCTCTGAAATGACATCATTATGACATCAATATGACATCATTTTTCTGTTCGTGTCTGGAGATGACATCATTTGACTGCCACGCCCTCTGGTGACATCACTGTTTGTCTGTCCGTCACCTCACGTGACTGCCAACATTTGTGGTGACGTCAGTCCTTGTGGTCACTTGAGAATAACCTAACTGGTGTTTTTTCAATCTTCATCTTCATGAGCAGCTTCTCATGAGGCTGAAGAGAACTTCAGAGGAAACCGACTAAGAGCTTCCCGCCCAACCGAACCACTGATTTGAATAAGTTATTATTTTAAGGTGAAATAATTATACCTAGATTAGATTAGATCTGCTGGAAAGACAAATATTAAATTCATTGACCCCCCAGCACCGCACGCCCGACCCCCACCGCAGCTGTCAGGATACCCACAAACCTGGCCGCCCCCCCCCTGACCCCACCCATGTATGGTGGTGTGGGTGAACTGTGTGTGTGCTGCAAGTAAAATTGGAGGTCTCCAGTGTGGGGGGGCCCCACCCCTGCCAAGCCGCAGAGCCCCCCATTCCGGGGTCCCTCTGTGTGGTGTGTATTTGCTGTGTGTGTGGTGCTAGCATGCAGTGTGTGTCTAAGGTGGAAGTTAAAATTATGGGGGGGGGGGGGCAGTGAAAGATGAGCACGGATGTTTCACCGGGCCCCCCTCCTCCAGACCCTCCCCAGCCCCACCAGCATGACCCCCCCATCCAGTTCCCGGAGCCCTATGTGCCTGTATGAGAGACAGCCAGCAGGGAAGGGGCCCGGTGCCAAAATGGAGGGGCGGGAGGTCCAACCCCACTATTCATGCCCTGACCTCCCTAAGGACTCACAACCCCCCCCCCCCCCGGGCCCCCCCTTAGAGAGGAGGTTTCTGGATGCAGAAAAGGAAGACAAGAAGGTAGCTGCTGGTAGAGAATGATGAAGACATGAAGGTAGCTGCTGGTAGATGATGATGACATGAAGGTAGCTGCTGGTAGAGGATGAAGACAAGAAGGTAGCTGCTGGTAGAAGATGAAGACATGAAGGTAGCTGCTGGTAGAGGATGAAGACAAGAAGGTAGCTGCTGGTAGATGATGAAGACATGAAGGTAGCTGCTGGTAGATGATGAAGACATGAAGGTAGCTGCTGGTAGATGATGAAGACATGAAGGTAGCTGCTGGTAGAGGATGAAGACATGAAGGTAGCTGCTGGTAGAAGATGAAGACATGAAGGTAGCTGCTGGTAGAGGATGAAGACATGAAGGTAGCTGCTGGTAGATGATGCTGGGGACAGACAGAGGAAGCTGATTGGCTGTGGAGGGAGGAAAAGGAGAAGACTAACACTACCTTTTCTTTACCATAGTTGAAGGTTTAGATGTCTGCTGTTACTGTGTTTTGGACTACTGTGTCTGATTTTTCTCGTAATAATGTTCTTCGTTTGTTTCCTTTGAAAACTGTAAAACAGTTGTGTGAATTGAGGTTGTAGATCTTGACTGAATCCTTAAACTGTTGTGTTTTCAATATTAAAGAGGGGCCTGTCTTGATCCATACCTGCTCACAAAGCTGCTCAGGTAACTGGAGACCCAGCCTGCTCCCTGAAGAAATGAATAATTCAGAAACTGACCAAACTTCAGAGAGTTTTAGTTACTCGCGGACAGCTGCTGCTCTCGGGTCAGAGTCAGTCGGTAAAAATGTCCAAAAGAAGAGTAGAGTTTAGGATCTGCCAGACTATAAGCTGCTCAGTTCCTGTCAGCCGGAGACCCAGAGCGCCGTCACCGACTGCTGCTGCAGGTACGTTCCCAATTCAGGAGGAACAAATGTTTGGAGCTGAGTTTTTAAGTGAAGGGCACTTTGACAGCATTTATAGTGACAAAGAAGTTATTCTGGAGGAAGTTTTGATAGTTTATGATTTGTCATCTGATTATCCAGAATGGTCTATGAATAAACGTAAAATAGTTTTTTGTTTGCATGATCACAAAAGAGGAACATTTCTAGCAAACTATTTATTCTTGACTCACGTCTTTTATGGCGTTTTACCTGTCCACCAGATTCATGCTAGCTTTGAATTTGACCTCTGCTTCTTTCCATCTGAGTTAGCGAAAATGTTGACTTTAACATAAAATTTCACAGATCTGTTTGTCAAAAAAATACACATTTATTCCTGATGTAATTTGCAGAATCTTATAAGATTATAATACAAATAGATATTTGATAAAAACACATAAAAAGGAAAACTATAATCTGATAAAAAGAAATAAATGAACTCAAAAGTGAACAGTTTCATAGATATTAAAACAAACGTTTTTTGGTGTTATATTTAAACCAACTCTTTTGTTGGTTTGTTTATTTATTGATTGTTTATTGATTCATTGGGACAGCGTACAAATACATTACGCTTAAAAAGCATGGATGCTTGCACCAGAATGCAGCTTAATAGCTTATTTTTTTATTGCACTTTAAACAAAAACTAAAAAGTTGGAGGAGAAAAATCTCAGGTACTATAAAGAATAAAATGTAATCCTGGCAAACATGAACTGGGCGTCTTGTAATTCCACAGTCTTGCTGATGTTTGACTTTTTAAAGTACAAATGTCGCATTGAGAAAAAAATACTCTAGATTCACGTTTTCTGTAAAATGCTTAGGTTTAAAATTTCCAATATATTAACAACTATAATAAACAGTTTGTAAAAGCTTTTTTTCTGACAGAAAGCCTTTTTTCTTACGCTCCGTGAAGTGTCCGCCAGTCAAATAGCAGTGGGCGTGGCTAAAGGCCACCTACCAGACGTCACCGTCTCATGTTTACGTGGAAAACATGGCGGCGGGCTGCCAACAAGCAGAGCGAGTTCGCGCTACCCGTCTGTGAGGGCAGGCTGCGAGCTCGCGGACCGCCGTTCGGGTCTCGTTCATGTGGGTTTGGTCTGAAGCGGGTTCTCTCTGGTTCTAGCCGCCGGGGCCGCGAGCATGGAGGACGAGGAGCGGCAGAAGAAGCTGGAGGCGGGCAAAGCCAAGGTGAGGGGCTGGAAGCGCCGACTCCGAGCCGGGCGGAGAACTTTCTGACTCGGCACCACCAGTGCAGTCACTTGTTTCCTTGTGGCTCGCGCTGTCAGCTGTCGGGACGGGGGGGTCCCGCGTGCCTCCCGCTCAGCTGTCACGCGCTCCCCTGTCTGACAGCCGGGTGTTAGCATGGCCAGGGCTAGCTGCTGGAGCCTTTGTCATCCAGACGCTCCGCGGTTCTTCTTCTGTTTTTATTGGTTTGTCGTTGGTATCACGGTCACCTGCCAGGTGGAGGTGAGCGCGCGCAGGTTCAACAAAAACCTCTGAAAACAGGGACCTGCTAGACGCTTCCTGATGGGAACTACAGGCTGGTGGAACAGGATTAGCAGGACGAGCTAATGAGGAGCTGCTGCTCCACCGGTGTTCTACTGACAGAACCACAGGAACCCAGTTAGAACACCTGGAGGATCCTCAGTTCTAGTGACATGATGGTTCTCTATGGACATAACCACAGGAACCCTGTTAGAACACCTGGAGGGTCCTCATTTCTATTGACATGATGGTTCTCTACGGACAGACAGAACCCTGTTAGAACACCTGGAGGGTCCTCAGTTCTAGTGACATGATGGTTCTCTACTGACAGAACCACAGGAACCCTGTTAGAACCCAGTTAGATCATCTGGAGGGTCCTCATTTCTAGTGACATGATGGTTCTCTATGGACAGAACCAGAGGAACCCTGTTAGAACCCTGCTAGAACACCTGGAGGGTCCTCATTTCTAGTGACATGATGGTTCTCTATGGACAGAACCACAGGAACCCTGTCAGAACCCTGTTAGAACATCTGGAGGGTCCTCATTTCTAGTGACATGATGGTTCTCTACGGACAGGCAGAACCCTGTTAGAACATCTGGAGGGTCCTCATTTCTAGTGACATGATGGTTCTCTATGGACAGAACCACAGGAACCCAGTTAGAACCCTGCTAGAACATCTGGAGGGTCCTCATTTCTAGTGACATGATGGTTCTCTACTGACAGAACCACAGGAACCCTGTTGGAACATCTGGAGGGTCCTCATTTCTAGTGACATGATGGTTCCCCTTCTGACAGAACCACAGGAACCCTCTGGCTCTCAGTCTACGTTGGTGCTGTTCACGCTCAGATCTGTAGATTTTGTGGGTCAGAGAAAGGAGAAGGGAACCCACCACGCCGCATGTTTTAGCGGGTCATTTGCAGATGTGGATGATGATCTTTTTGAGGGGTGGGGGGACAGGTAAAGGAAACTACAAGTCATTTAAAAATAAACCAATAAGAGTCACGTCAGATTCAGTTTGCATGATGATGTCATCAGTGACATCACAGTTAGGGGTCATGTGTGGATGCTCTGATGACGCTGTGATGTCATCAGAAAGAGAAATGAACTCCATGACGGTTCTGAGGGTTCTAGCACTTAAATGAACAGAACCGACTGTTCCCTTCAATGTCAGCTGATGAGGACGCCGTCACCTCAAAGGTCAGCGGCGCTCTCCGGTTCTCCTGCAGGTTTAGACGCTGGTTGATCTTCTTAATCTGGGACTAAATGGGTCATCCCTCAGCTGGAGCTCAGGAAACGCCGTCACAGGTTTAGAACCGCTTAGTTTCCTTCCACAACCTCTGGAATTTCAAACTAAAAGATTGTTGCTCTGCTTTTCTGGATGATTCATTAGATGAGATAATCTGGCAGGTTCTGATAATCTGACATCCAGGCCTTTTAGAGAGGGACCATCAGTGAAGAATGTGATGGTTATCGGGGTACAGGAACAGAACGTCAGGATGAAGAGGAACCGTCTGGATTTAGTTGTTCTATGTGGAGGAGAGAACCTTTTTTTTACACATTTGCAGCTGTATTTATTTATTATTTATTTATTTAATAAGAATCTCATTTTTGATAATTTTCATAATTTTAATAATATTTTTTTATATTTAATATGGATGTCCTTTGTGACGTCCTTTTTTGATGTCATATAGATTATTTCTGAATGTCGTTTTGCTGCCACAGATAAATGAAATTTCCCCATTGTGGGATTAATAAAGTCATCTATCTGTCTCTCTATTTAATGTAATGTCAATGTTCTGTAGTCAACAAACGTACTCATCTTAATCCAGCAACGGTTTTTCACATGGAAGTGATGGATTGAACAGTTTTTGTGGAAATGTGGTAGAAATCCTCACCAGGAAGGAATTTTAGGATTTCTAACATGAAAATCTAACAGCAGAAGTGTTTTAGTTTGAAAAATCTAAATGGGAGGAAATGGAATCATTGGATGAATCTTGTATCTTCTGGTGGAACCACAGAAAACTTTCTATAATATTGATATAGACTCAGGACTGCAGATCAGAGTCATCCTCTGTTTGGTGATGAAGAGCAGATTTTGGTGATGTCTGCTGTGGATCAACGTGTTTGCAGCTGATGGACGACCTCACAAATTCTAACGCAAACTTAGTCATAAAAAAGAACAAAACTTTACCATAGTGTGGATGTCATTGTGTCTGATCTCAAAGATGGGCAGAAGTCATGTGACCCACTGGGGGCTCCAAGCAAATGAAGTGAATGCAGTCACCATTTCTGGAGCCAGACTGCTCAGTAAGCAGTGATTGCTCTGAGTTGGTCTGAGTCATCGTTTCTATGGCAACCACTCTCACCAATGGGGAGGCCACGCCCCCTACCACTTATATGCGGGCTCTCCCCTAACCACTTGGCTTTGTGCTCTGAGAGCATCTCTGTGATGGAACAGGCTTTCTTTCAGCTTTCACTGGAGAGATGGATGTGCAGCCGCCCACAGGTCATGTGAGGCCCTTTGGGTCACATGACCCCCCACCGGTCATGTGACCCAAAGAGCCGCCCACAGGTCATGTGAGGCCCTTTGGGTCACATGACCCCCCACTGGTCATGTGACCCAAAGAGCCGCCCACCGGTCATGTGAGGCTCTTTGGGTCACATGACCGGTAGGAGGATGTATAGTAGATCTCTATGGTCTTCTCGTAGGAGACCCTGACCAACGCCTCTGCAGAGGTTTGCTGAGATCTGTGTCGTGTTTTGATAATCCACTTTATAAAATGTCATGAAGTCTGGACAAAAACACGCTTTAACTTGGATTCAAATTGGTAGAGAAACATGAAACAGAACATTTAAGAGCTTTTATTTGAAAACTGTGACTTTGTTCTCATTTTTACCACCAATTGCACCAATGGGTCGATGTCCTGCAGGTAAAAAGGCAAAGAGAAATGCTGCATTCGTGTGCTGTTGGAATGATGGGAAAAAGGACTTTCCGACTTGAAAAACACAGATGAACATCAGCAAAATCTTCCAGCATCACATGGATGCAGAAAGCCTTTCTGCACCTAAACATGTGTAGAGCAGCATCCATGGGGGGGGGGCACCATCATTACAGAGAAAATGAAGCATTAATAAGCAGAATCAATGGGCTTTATACTATTTTAAAGGGCCAGATTCAAAGGTTCCCCCCCAGGCTGTGGTTTGCCCCCCCAGGATGATTCTGTTCACAGGACTTCATTGTGCTGACAGACTTTGGTTCGTTAGTGATGTAGTCTACTGTGATGTTTTGGGTGTTATAAAGCAGCCTTTTTGGATGTGTTGACGATGAGAGGAACACATTTGTGTTGCAGAACAGATTGGTGGTTGTTCTCTGAGGTTTCCTCTGCCGTCTGAACGCCGTCCCCTCAGGAAGTGTCCTGTGTGGAGACGGCGCCGTTCTGAAGGAGCTCATGTGACCTCTGGAGACTTTAGATGAAACGGTGGTCCTCAGCAGACTCCACCCCTCAGCAAAGGCCCTGAGGAGCTAACCACGCCCCCTTCATCTGTCAGCGCCGCCCTGTGTTCCACGCCAACAGTGGGCCTCTATCACTCTGGAATCTATGTTTGAAAACTGTAAGGAAAACGTGTCAAAGATGTCCGGCGGCAGATGGTGACGCCCCTCCGTAGTGGCTGTTTCACAGATGGCGGTGCAGCTCGCCGTCCTCCATATGCTGAGTCCTCGCTGCGCTCTGCCAAATAGGGCAGCTTGCAGTGATAAGCCGCTCGGTGACATCCAAAACCCTGGCAGCTCCACGCCGTGCTCATTTGTGAGGCTGCTGGTGCTGTTCTGTGTCCTGTGGGAGCGGAGAACACTGAGAACGTGAGCGGTGGAGGTTCTAGCGTCCTCTGAGGTGCTCTGTATAGAGACACGGAAACACCCACTGACAGGCCTTTGGGTCAGCCTGAGACCTGCTGTGCAGCGTCACCAAGCTTTGATCATATGCTCTAACCAGATGGTCCAGAACGTCCAGGACGTCCAGAACGTCCAGGACAGCCAGAACGTCCAGAACATTTTGGATGTCCAGAATGTCCAGGACGGCCAGAATGTTCAGGACGGCCAGAACATCCAGGACGGCCAGAACGGCCAGAATGTTCTGGACGTCCAGAACGTCCAGGACGGCCAGAATGTTCAGGACGGCCAGAACATCCAGGACGGCCAGAACGGCCAGAATGTTCTGGACGTCCAGAACGTCCAGAACGGCCAGAATGTTCTGGACGTCCAGAACGTCCAGAACGTCCAGAATGTTCTGGACGTCCAGAACGGCCAGAACGGCCAGAATGTTCTGGACGTCCAGAACGTCCAGAATGTTCTGGACGTCCAGAACGTCCAGGACTTCCAGAACATCCAACACGTTCCTGCCTTCAGAACTCACCTTCCAGACTCACCTGGACGTCACTGGAGGGTCGTAATGATGAGCATCTGCTCCTCCTGCCTCCACTAACCATCAGATCCCAGACGAGTCGCACACATACCTGTGACACCTCCCATATGGTGTGGGGCCATATTGCAGACAGAGCAATGAGACGGTTACCGTGACAACAGCTTGTGGGTTAAAACCCAGAGGTGGCAGGTGGCAGCGGTGATCCCGGCTGGTGGAGCAGCTCAGGTGACGCGTTTGCTGCCGTTCACGAGGAACGGCGCTCTGGGGGAACCGTCAGGGTCCTGGTGGAGACGACCCCCCCTCTTGCAGTTGGAACAGAAGCCTGTTGTGATGATGCTGTTCGTCCTGAAGGTGGGATGTCACATGAGACACGTGTTCCACACATGTATGCGTGTTCCAACAGGAGAACCAGGCTGGGATCTGGAGGAGATCATGCAGGGGTTTGGCTCTGATGATGATGATGATGAGGATGATGATGAGGGACAGTGAAACATTGATGAGAGGGGGACGTCGTCATGGACCCCCTCCCTGGAGAAGCTGCTGCTGTCCGTCCGCCTCCTGCAGTGAGAAAATCTCTTAAGTGGGGATTAGCGCCCGGCGCGGCCAGAGGCTTGTTTGGTCATATGGACCCGGGGGGGGGCTCATTCAGAGGAACGACGCTGCCTGTTATGGAGCCATAAAATGTTTCGCTTGAGTATCGCTAAACTATACCGCTTAACGGTAAGTTGGTGGTCTTTTCTTCTTGGGTGGGTGGAGGTAGATGCTGGTGGTGTTTGGATTTAGGGAGGAAGGAGAATCCTGTCAACGGTTCAGATGTGGGTCAGACGACCGCAGGTCTAAACCCAGGCTCTCAGAGACACTTATCTAGAACATGCTGGTTCCTTCAGTGACATAAATACATTTGTTAGCATTTCTTGAAAATGAAATCTTTGACTTTCTGCTTCGTCCAGCTGGCAGAGTACCGTCAAAGAAAAGCTCACGCTGACTCCCAGAGGAAGCAGAAGAAGAAGAAGAAAAAGAAAGCAGATGAGGACTCTGGAGGAGATTCCCAGGGGAGGGGGGAGGACGAGCTGGAGCGGTCTGTGGAGGGACAGGAAGTCAGAGGAGGAGGTGAACCCACCGCAGACTTTTCCTTCACCAAGACCCTGAGGAGTGGAGAGATGGTCCGGCATGACCAGACCTACAACATAGAGGTACATGCCCCGCCCACACACGCACACCTCCAGCTGTAGGGGGCGGACCGCTGGTATCAGGTCCGCGCCTTCAGCATACAATGTCCCCGGACTTGATGCTAGCGCATGTCTGCTAGTACCGGGTCGCATCACGTGCCCGGCGTGCACGTAGCATCAGAACCAGCTGCTACCAGGAGTCTGGCGGAACTGGCTTTTGTGTTGCAGCCTGATGTCCATGTTCTAATGGTTCTGATGGTCCGTCCTGCGTTCAGAACTCCGTCTGTCTCTGGTTCTTCTCATGGTTTGGTTCAGCAGGCCTAAAACAAAACAACAGAACACGTCGCCTGTAGAAAGGCTCAAGTTAGGCGGTTTTTAAAGTTTATGGTGATTTTTTTTTCCCAGATGTTGTTAAATGTGTGGCTCCCTGAAGGCCCTCCTCATCCCAGAATCCAGCTGCAGAACATTTGGAGAACGGTTAAAGCGTTCTGTCTGAACAGAGCAGACTGCATTTACCACAATGCATTGCTAGAACCTGACTCATGAACACAACTTCAGGCAAGCAGCTTTCCAGCATGGCGGCGGGAGGTGAATGATTTGGGTTTGTTTGGGTTACTCGATGATTTGTCTTCTTAAAGTCCTGCATTCATGAGCTGAACTGAAACAAAGTAAACAGGAAGTTGGATAAACAACACTAAACAAAGACATTGGGTCAGAACCTCAGTGAATCATGACAGAAACTCAGCGAGCCTGATGGTGATGACACATTCAATCCTCTGATGGAACGCGATGCGCTGCTCTTGCTGCTGTGGAGACGTTCTGCTGAGGACCGGACCGCTTTGAGCTCTCACGTTGCTGTGATGGACATAAGACAGAAGATCTTCTTTGTCTCGTGGTTCCTGATGGTTCTAAAGGAGACTCAGAGTTTCAGTCGTGTGAAAAGATCATCGCGTCGGTTCTTCACTGCAGCTAAATGAGCATATTGTTGTTGTCATGACAACCAGCTCCTGCTGAGCAGACGCTCAACAGCAAAAGTTGGTTTTTCAGGCTTTTCCATTTCAAAGCTGTGAATCTGAACAAAGATGAACAGCAGAGAATTCTGACAGAAATGTAGATGAAAGGACATGATGATGATCGTGTGGCGATGAATGAGTTCATGTCTGCAGACACAGAAAGCTGGGATTGTTGGTCATCATCACAGAAAAGAGGCAAATGTTTCAGACGTATTCAGCAACATGTTCTTTATCAGATCCCATTCTCTGTTCTGCTGTTGCAGTGATCAGGAACGATGTTTTTGGTTGTTTTGCTCTTTGTTTATATACGGCATATTATAAGCTTATCGCAACATTGATCACCAATATCACGACTTTTCCTCATGTTTTCTCTTTTTAAATTCTTTTATGTTTACATGTTTGTGGAACGTTGTTTTCCAGAACCCTTCCAGACCTTAAGATGAATTATAGCTACAATGTACTAAGAATTATTGGTAGAATAAAATGTAAATGTGTTTTCATGATCTTCCATTTTATGTTTAATGTGAAGAAAAAATGTTCCTAGATAAAATAGTTTTGTTTTACTAACTTGATCTTTATATTTTCACGATGACAGACAAAAACCAAACTTATAGAAATTTTGAATGGAAGAACTTTAATTGTAGGAATTTTAAACATACAAACTGTTATTCATCTAAGTGGATTTGATCAAAGTCTCCGCCCACAGCGGTGACTGAACATGTGAGCATGAATCCTGAACGATGTGCCGCTCCGTTTTGGGGGGAAATGTCCACAAGCTGCCAGATAATCATGGATTCTGTAGATTTAGATCTAAGGGTGGGTTTTGCAGACGGATATTTACGAACATCATTTTCACTGTAAATGTGTTTTCACTTTCACAAAAGACGGCTCGGAGCTCTGGAGAAAAGCGATCCGGTTGCCATGGAGACAGACCGTGGCCTTCAGATGGCTCGGCACGTCATTCTAGTCTGAAACGGCCTTGCAGAACATTTCATGAGACCCAGAGGGTGACTGAATACACCGCCATGTTCTGCTGAACAACAGGAGCGCTGATGCCCTTTCAAAACAAAAGCCTGCAGCTGGGATTCTCTGCATGGAAGTGTTCGTCCTCAGTGAAGCTGTCAGACTGGACTTAGCAGGACGTACAGTTTCAATTAAACTTGATGGAGTCTTAAATTCAATTCAATTTTATCTGTGTAGCCCAAAATCACAACAACAGTCGTCTCGATGGGCTTCGAAGTAAAACATGAACTCAAAAGGATCATGAATACAAAGAGTTCAATAGGAAAATACTAAAATGAACTAACAAACTGACTAAGCTATACTGGCATCCCTGCCCTCAGACCCCCCTTCTCTGTGAGGAAAAACTCCCAAAAAACCGGATTCCAGAAAAAATGAAGAAACCTCAGGGGTGTCCACATGAAGGAGGGATCCTCCCCCAGGACGGACAGTCTAAAACAGTGTTTCTGTTGGGGAGGGGGTTAATGACAGTTACCTGGATAATCAGCAGTATCCGTCTATTCGTTGGTGCTCAGGTGAACCCCCCCTTCAGCTGTCACTCGCTGGGTGGGCTCCAGCATATTTGTGTTACGCTCTATTATTGATCAATTCTTAAAAGTGACGGATTGATGTCCGTGTCTGTCCATGAGGGCTTTGTTCCCGTTCTACTCTTTTGACCGGATCACCAAACCAGAATCAAATGATCAAACAGCAAATTAACTTTTGTTACAGAAAAGGTTCATCAAACTGCTTTTTTGTGAGCAGTGGGATTCTCAATGTCCAAAGTGGTAAATTAGCAGCTTCAGCTCAGGAGAAACGTTTGATCTGGTGCAGTGAAAGATCAAAATACAACTAAAGTGGCTTTTTGAATTTTTCCATCATTGACATTCAACCTTTGCAGTTATGCCACCAACGGGATTACTGTCAGCCTCAACAATTAAGAAAATAGTAAAGAAATGAAAAGTTCAGGTCAGGAATCTCTGACACATCAACAGTAGGAACGCTTTTCTGTGGTTCTGAACGTTCTTCAAGTCAGGGACGTTCTAGGGGTCAGGGACGTTCTGGTGGGGCATTCTGGGTCAGGGGCGTTCTACAGGGGGCGTTCTCTGGTCAGGAAGTTCTGGGTTATTAAAGTCTCTCAGGTCAGGGCGTTCTACAGGTCAGGGGCGTTCTCTGAGTCAGGGGGCGTTCTCTGGTCAGGGCGTTCTACAGGTGGGGCGTTCTACGGGTCAGGGGGCGTTCTAGGGCGTTCTCTGGTCAAGGGAAGTTCTCTGGTTATTAATGTCTCTCCAGGTCAGGGCGTTCTGGGTCAGGGGGGCGTTCTGGGTCAGAGGGGCGTTCTACAGGTCGGGGAGCGTTCTCCTGCAGGTCGAAGGGGCGTTCTACAGGTCGAGGCATTCTACAGGTCAGGGGCATTCTACAGAGGACGTTCTCTGGTCAGGAAGTTCTCTGGGTTATTAATGTCTCTGGGTCAGGGGCGTTCCTACGGGTCAGGGGCGTTCTCTGGGTCAGGGGCGTTCTGCAGAGTCAGGCGTTCCACAGGTCAGGGGCGTTCTGGGTCAAGGCGTTCTGGTCATTAAAGTCTCTCAGGTCAGGGCGTTCTCACGGGTCGGGAGCGTTCTGGGTCAGGGGGCGTTCTGAGTCAGGGCGTTCTGGTCAGGATATTCTCTGGTGGGGCGTTCTGGTCAGGGGATGTTCTCTGGTCATTAAAGTCTCTCAGAATGGGGCGTTCTCTGGTCGGGGCGTTCTACAGGTCAGGAGACGTTCTCTGGTCCAGGGGCGTTCTACAGGTCAGGAGCGTTCTACAGGTCAGGGGCGTTCTCACAGATTAGGGGCGTTCTCTGAGTCGTAAAGTCTCTCAGGTCAAGGGACGTTCTCTGGTCAGGGGCGTTCTCACGGTCATTAAAGTCCTCTCAGGTCAGGGCGTTCTCTGGTCAGGGCGTTCTATGGAGTGGGGGCGTTCTGGGGCGTTCTACAGGTCAGGGCAGTTAAGGTTGTGTCTCTCAGGTCAGGGGGCGTTCTACAGGTCAGGGGCGTTCTGAGTCAGGGGGCGTTCTGAGTCCGGGGCGTTCTCGTACATCAGGGATGTTCTCTGGGCAGGGAGCGTTCTACGGGTCAGGGCGTTCTCTGGTCAGGGGGCGTTCTCTGGTCAGAAGGGCGTTCTGAGTTATGCAAAGTCTCTCAGGTCAGGGACGTTCTACAGGTCAGGGACGTTCTACGGGTCAGGGACGTTCTACAGGTCATTAAAGTCTCTCAGGTCAGGGCGTTCTCTGGTCAGGGCGTTCTCTGGTCAGGATTTCTACAAGGGGCCGTTCTCAGATAAGGCAGTTCTCAGGTTATTAATGTCTCTGGGTCAGGGGCGTTCCCAGTGCGAGATTCTGGTCGAGAGAGGACGTTCCTCCTAAGGTCAGGGGCGTTCTCGTGTCAGAGTTCTGAGGGCAAGGAGACGTTCTCTGAGTCCCAGGGCGTTCTACAGGTCAGGGGCGTTCTGGTCGGGGCGTTCTACAGGGAGACGTTCTGGGTCAGGAAGTTCTCGGGTTGTAAATATCTCTCCAGGTCGGGGCGTTCACCACAGGTCAAGGCGTTCTCTGGTCAGGGGCATTCTAGGTCAGGGCGTTCTCACAGGTCAGGGAGACGTTCTACAGGTCAGAGACGTTCTCACAGGTCAAGGGGCGTTCTACAGGAGACGTTCTGGTCAGGAAGTTCTCTGGGTTATTAATGTGTCTCTCAGGTCAGGTGTTCTCTGGGGCCAGGGGCGTTCTGGTCAGGCGTTCTACAGGTCAGGGGCGTTCTGTAGGTCAGGGACGTTCTCTGAGTCTGGGGGTATTCTCTGGGTCATTAAAGTCTCTCAGGTCAGGGGCGTTCTCTGGTCAAGGGCGTTCTACCGTCAGGGGCGTTCTCACGGGTCAGAGAGGGCGTTCTCTGGGTCAGGGATGTTCTCACAGGTCAGGGGCGTTCTCTGGGTCCGCAGGGATGTTCTCTGGTCATTAAAGTCTCTCAGGTCAGGGACGTTCTGAGTCAGGGGCGTTCTACAGGTCAGGGACGTTCTACGGGTCAGGGACGTTCTACAGGTCAGGGGCGTTCTACAGGTCAGGGAGACGTTCTGAGTCAGGGGCGTTCTCTTGGTCATTAAAGATCTCTCAGGTCAGGGGCGTTCTCTGGTCCAGGACGTTCTGGTCATTAAGTCTCTCAGGTCAGGGCGTTCTGGGTCAAGGACATTCTGGGGCGTTCTACAGGTCAGAGCGTTCTGAGTTATTAATGTCTCTCAGGTCAGGGACGTTCTACAGGTCAGGGACGTTCTACAGGTCAGGGATGTTCTACGGGTCAGGGACGTTCGGGTCAGGGATGTTCTACGGGTCAGGGACGTTCTACGGGTCAGGGGCGTTCTACGGGTCAGGGACGTTCTACGGGTCAGGGACGTTCTACGGGTTATTAAAGTCTCTCTCTCGGTCAGGGGCGTTCTCACAGGTCAAGGGACGTTCTCGGTAGGGCGTTCTCTGAACATTAAAAGTCTCTCAGGTCAGAGGGCGTTCTCTGGTCGGGGGCGTTCTGGTCAGGGGCGTTCTACAGGGGGCGTTCTCTGGTCAAGGCGTTCTCACGGGTTATTAATGTCTCTCTCAGGTCGGGGCGTTCTACAGGTCAGGGGCGTTCTGCGGTCAGGGGCGTTCTCTGGTCAGGGCGTTCTCGGGTCAGGGACGTTCTACGGGTCAGGGACGTTCTGAGTCAGGGACGTTCTACGGGTCAGGGACGTTCTACGGGTTATTAAAGTCTCTCAGGTCAGGGACGTTCTACAGGTCAGGGACGTTCTACGGGTCAGGGACGTTCTACGGGTCAGGGACGTTCTATGGGTCAGGGACGTTCTACAGGTCAGTAAAGTCTCTCAGGTCAGGTACGTTCTCTGGTCAGGAAATTCTCTGGTCAGGGCGTTCTCTGGGTCAGGGGGCGTTCTCACCGGAGTCGGGGCGTTCTACGGGTCATTAAAGTCTCTCAGGTCAGGGACGTTCTACGGGTCAGGGACGTTCTACGGGTCATTAAAGTCTCTCAGGTCAGGGACGTTCTACAGGTCATTAAAGTCTCTCAGGTCAGGGACGTTCTACGGGTCAGGGCGTTCTCTGAGTCAGGGGCGTTCTGGTCAAGGGGATGTTCTCTGAGTCGAAACGTTCTACGGGTCAGGGACGTTCTACAGGGACGTTCTCTGGTCAGGGACGTTCTACGGGTCAGGGACGTTCTACGGGTTATTAATGTCTCTCAGGTCAGGGACGTTCTACAGGTCAGGGACGTTCTACGGGTCAGGGGACGTTCTACGGGTCAGGGACGTTCTCGTGTCAAGGCGTTCTCTGGTCGAGGGCGTTCGTGTCAGGGACGTTCTCCGGGTCAGGGACGTTCTACGGGTCAAGGACGTTCTACAGGTCATTAATGTCTCTCAGGTCAGGGGCGTTCTCGGGTCAGGATGTTCTCGGGTCAGGGATGTTGTTCTCTGGGTCCAGGGACCATTTCTCTGGGTGGGGCAGATTCTCTTTGTGTTTTGTCTGAGACTTTAATGACTTTGTCCACATCTTTGATACGGATCATTTTTTAGAGATGCAGCTTGTAGATTTTAGAAGAACGTCTTTAGGTGTATTTTTTTGTTTATACCGTGAGAACGATGAGAGGATGGTTGTTGTTGTAACCCTTGTTCTATCCTAGGCACTTTAACGTTGGGAGTTGGGTCATCTAGACCCACATTGGGAGTTGGGTCATCTAGACCCACTAGACAGTGCTCTGAACCTTTTTTCTTCAATGATTTGTGATCTTCACTGGTGTCCATGGATTACATAAATCTTTCCACCTTTATCCACCTTTGTCATGGTGAGGTACCTCAATAGAAGGGGGTCATCTGGACCCAATAGGATAGCACAAGGATTAAATAAATTTCCTGCAGGTAAATAGATGTAAGACCGTCCTCTCCTCTGTGAAAACAGATGTTTTTGTCGTGTTCTCCGTGTGGTTCTTTGGAGCCTCGCTGGATGGCGCTCTATTTAATATTTCTGCACATCTCTGCTGAAGGTTCAGTCTCGCTCTTCAACCTGAGATGCGTCTTGTGCTCAGTTAGGTCATCATGAGGTCATCGGGTGACGCGGCTGCAGAAAGCATTCAAATCGTCTTATGTTCTTTCTAAAGAGAAATGTGCAGACGGTTCGTTCTGTCCTGTTTTCATTCAGACTTTACTGTAAAAGTTCAAGGAATCATTCAGATGAGTTATATTTCCAACACCTGAATGATCTGAAACTTTATGATTTTTGAACTGCAGCATTTATTTCACATTTTTACCATTTTGACTTGAATAAATAACTTGATGTTTTCTTTTTGGCCAGAAAGTGAGGTTTCACACAGCTGAAGATTATTCCTCAGAGGTGAGCTGGCTGTTCTCTGAGTCATAAAATGATGAAAACATGTCGGTTATCTGTCTGTATGATTGTTTCTGTCAGCCTGATGCTGCAGATGATGCTTCTGCAGGATCAGACTTTAGTGGGTGTTCCTGTTCTCATCTCGTTCCTTCAGTCGTGGTGCAGCATCAGCAGCAGAAACTCATATAGATTTTAAATGCTTTTCCTCCAATTGATTAAAATCAGATTTGATGTAAATCCAGAATTTAGGAGCTCTAAGAGGAATGCAGCCTTCATCAAAACAGCAATGTCGTCAGTAAACTGCTGTTCAGCAGATGCTCCGCGAACCTGCGGTTCTCTGCGAACCACGGTTCTCTCTGAACGGTTCTCTTTACGAACGCGGTTCTCCTGCTGAACCGCAGTTCTGCTCTGAGCACGATTCTCTGCAGACACGGTTCTACTCACAGGAGCCACGGTTCTCTGCAGGCACGGTTCTCTGCAGACGGTTCTCACAGACCACGGTTCCTCTGGTGCAGTTCTCTACAGACAGGTTCCTCTGCAGAACCGCGGTTCTATCTGAAACCACAGTTCTCTGCAAGGCGTGTTTCCTCTGCACAGATTTCACCAGTTCTCTGCAGACCGCGGTTTCTCCAGACAAGTTCTCTGCAGACCACCGGTTCTATACAGACCTGGGTTCTCGTACGAATGCAGTTCTATCTGGTTCACAGGTTCTCTGCAGGCGTGTTCCTCTGCAGACGGTTCTCTGCGAACCACGGTTTCTATCACAGACTTCACAGTTCTCCTGCAGACACGCAGGTTTCTTCACGAACTACGGTTCTCTGCAGACCGGTTCTGTCTGAACCACGGTTCTCTACGAACCACTGAAGTTCTCTGCAGACCACGGTTCTCTGCGAACAGTTCTATACGAACACCGGTTCTCTGCAGACACGGTTCTGTAAAGAACCACTGCAGTTCTCTGCGAACCTGCGGTTCCTATGCAAACAGTTCTCCTGCAGACACGGTTCTCTACCGAACCACGGTTCTCTGCGAACCACGGTTCTATACAACCGGTTCTCTGCGAACCAGTTCTCTACGAACTGCGAGTTCTATGCGAACACGGTTCTATACCAGACAAGGGTTCTCTGCGAACCACGGTTCTCTCACGAACCGGTTCTCCTGCGAACCAGTTCTATGCGAACGCCACCGGTTCTCTGCAGGCGATGTTTCCTCTGCAGACGGTTCTCTGCAGACACTGATTCTGTACAGACACGGTTCTCTGTGAACTGCGGTTCTATCACGAACCGCGGTTCTATGCGAACCACGGTTCTCTACCCAGACCACGGTTCTGCTCGAACCGCAGTTCTCTGCAAGCGTGTTTTTCCTCTGCGAACACGGTTCTCTGCGAACCTCGGTTCTGCTGAACCGCGGTTCTCTGCGAACCACGGTTCTCTGAACACGGTTCTCTGCGAACCGCGGTTCTATGCAGACCGCAGTTCTATGCGAACCGCAGTTCTCTGCGAACCACGGTTCCTACAGACACTGTTCTCTGCGAGCGTGTTTCCTCTGCAGAACCACGGTTCTCTGCAACCACGGTTCTCTGCGAACCACGGTTCTGCTCTGAACTTCCGTTCTCTCTGCGAGATGCAGTTCTTTGAGCCGCAGTTCTCTGCAAGGCGTGTTTCCCTATATACGAACCGGTTCTCTGCGAACTTACGGATCTCTGCAGACCACGGTTCTTTGCGACTTTTGATTTCTCTGCAGACGTGTTTTTTCCTCTTTCTGGGCTGCAGTTCTCTACTGGAGCAGTTCTCTGCAGATCCAAACTGAAGATGTTGTGAATTAACAGAGCAAATGGATGCTTGGGATGAGATGGTGAAACATCAGAGTCCGTCTCCGTGGACCTGAACTAGGTACAATAATCCATCCTCTCAGTTCCTTGGTTTTCTGTACGTAACAAAGCAGCCCGTCCTTCTGGAATGATCTAACCACCTAACCACCTCTGGTGTTCGTGATAGAATCCGTCCGCCGTTCTAATGCGTCCTTAGAACCTGGAGGATCAAAACCATTCAGGAAGTGTGAAGGATCTGTAGATAGAATTTCGGTGAAAAAAGATGACGAGGTTTTTCTGATAGGGCGTTCTCTTCTGATGATCCCTACAGGTCTATAAGAGCATTTCTGTCTCATAATTAGAAAGAAGAATTCAATACCAGGAGTAACTTTTTCATTTTCAAAATAAAGTTGCGTTCGTTGATTCAAGAAATGAAAATAAAATGTCAATCTGCATTCTGGATAAATTCTCATTCTGCCACTTAAAGTGGTATTTGACGTTTCACTTTCAAAAAGTTCTCTAGCAAAATTCTGCGGCGATGAAGACGATGAAGAGCACGCCGGCTTCCTCGCCAGCCGCTGAAGAATATTTCACAGCTAGTTCCACCCACGGTTTCCTGAATCAGTAGAACTGATTTGTGCCCCTGCCTGGAAGGCATCAGCTGGAAAACATCACACAAGCAGCTCAAGAAGGCCAATGGCGTCATTCATTATCATCTGGATGAATGAATGATGGATAAAACCAGCCTCCTCTGGATGAAGATGAAGGGGGGGGGGGTCCTCCGTGTTTGTGGATTTGACACGGGGGTGTCTGGCCCCCCTTCATCTTGAGGGATACTGTAATGTTGACACTGAGATGAAATATGTTTAGGTTATTTGTGGGTTTTTTGGGGGCATTTTCTTCAATCCTGGTTCAGTTTATTCTGGATCATCTCTGTGGATTAAACCACTAACAGCCTGAATGTGATTCTGGATTAATGCTCAACAGCTCTGCTGCTCTACAAGAAGAGGCTGGGCCTTGGTCTCTGACTGCAGTGGTGTCTCCTCTATGCTCACTGCTCAGGGGGAGGCGGAGTACATGCAACAGCTGACGGAGGACGAGGCTGGGGAACATGGAGATGCATGGCGAGAGCATGGCCAGAAGCCAGGAGCCCAACTCCAGAGCTGGACGGCCTCAAAGCTGCCTTTGAAACTGAAGGAGTGCAGCAGGTCAGTAGTTCATCAGTCTGACGTCTGTGGAGGTTCTCTGTGATTCTGTGTTCTCCTCACGTCTGGAGGTTCTCTGGCGATTCTGTGTTCTCACGTCTGGAGAGTTCTCTGTGGTTCTGCATGTTCTCCGTCTGGAGGTTCTCTGTGGTTCCTTGTGTTCTCACATCTGTAGGTTCTGCATGGTTCTGTGTTCTCACGTCTGGAGAGGTTCTCTGTCAGTTCTGTGTTCTCACGTCTGGAGAGGTTCTCTGTGGTTCTGTGTTCCTCACGTCTGTAGGTTCTCTGTGGTTCTGTGTTCTCCGCGTCCTGGAGGTTCTCTGTCAATTCTGTGGTTCTCCATCTGTGGAAGTTCTCTGTGATTCTGTGTTCTCCGTCTGGAGGAGTTCTCTGTAGTTCCTGGCATGTTCTCTCACGTCTGAGTTCTCTGTGGTTCGGTGTTCTCCGTCCTGGAGGTTCTCCTGTCAATTCTAATGTTCTCACGTCTGGGAGGTTTCTCACTGTAGTTCTGTGTTCTCACGTCTGGGGGAGTTCTCTGTGGTTAAGTGTTCTCCGTCAGAGTTCTCTGTCAGTTCTTAATTTCTCCGTCTGGAGAGTTCTCTGTGGTTCTGTGTTCTCCGTCTGTAGGTTCTCTGTGGTTCTGTGTTCTCACGTCTGGAGAGTTCTCTGCCAATTCTGTGTTCTCACATCTGTAGAGTTCTCTGTGATTCTGTGTTCTCACGTCTGGAGTTCTCTGGCCGGTTCTGTGGTCTCCGCGTCTGGAGGGTTTCTCTGTGGTTCGGTGTTCTCGTCTGGAGGTTCTCTATAGCTCGAATTCTGTATTTCTCCGTCTGGAGTTCTCTGCTCAATTCCTGTGTTCTCCGTCTGGAGGTTCTCTGTGGTTAGAGTCTCCGTCTGGAGAGTTCTCTGTGATTCTGTGTTCTCCGTGGAAGTTCTCTGGACTTCTGTGTTCTCCGTCTGGAGGTTCTCTGTCAGTTCTGTGTTCTCACGTCTGGAGGAGTTCTCTGTGATTTCTGTGTTCTCACGTCTGGAGGGAGTTCTCTGTGGTTCTGTGTTCCTCCGTCTGGAGGTTCTCTGTCAGTTCTGTGTTCTCACGTCTGGAGGTTCTGTGTGGTTCTGTGTTCTCACGTCTAGAGGTTCTGTGTCAGCTCTGTGTTCTCCGTCTGTGATTTCTCTGTAGTTTCTGTGTTCTCCACGTCTGGAGGTTCTGTCCAGTTCTGTGTTCTCCGTCTGGGGGTTCTCTGTCAATTCTGTGTTCTCACATCTGTGGAGGAGTTCTGTGATTCTGTGTTCTCCCGCGTCTGGAGGAGTTCTCTGTGGTTCTGTATTCTCGCGTCTGTGGGGTTCTCTGTGATTCTGTGTGTTCTACTCACGTCTGGAGGTTCTCTGTCAGTTCTGTGTTCTCACGTCTGAAGGTTCTCTGTCAATTCTGTGTTCTCACGTCTTAGTTGGAGGGTTCTCCACAAATTCTGTGTTCTCTCCATCTGTAGGTTCTCTCTGTGGTTCTGTGTTCTCACGTCTGTAGAGAGGTTCTCTGTGATTCTGTGTTCTCCCACGTCAGAGTTCTCTGATTCTGTCTTCTCTCCGCGGTCTGGAGGGTTCTGTGTGGGTTCTGTGTTCTCACGTTTGGAGGTTCTCTGTGGTTCTGTGTTCTCACGTCTGGAGGTTGCTCATGTGGTTCTGTGTTCTACTCCGTCTGGAGGTTCTCCTGTGGTTCTGTGTTCTGCACGTCTGTGCAGGTTCTCTGTGATTCTGTGTTCTCACGTCTGAGTTCTCTGTCAGTTCTGTGTTCTCCGTCTGGAGGTTCTCTCTGTGTGATTCTGTGTTCTCACGTCTGGAGGTTCTCTGTCAGTTCTGTGTTCTCGTCTGGAAGGTTCTGTCAGTTCTGTGTTCTCACCTCTGGAAGGTTCTCTGTGGTTCTGTGTTCTCACGTCTGGAGGTTCTCTGTCAGTTCTGTGTTCTCACGTCTGGAGGTTCTCTGTCAGTTCTGTGTTCTCACGTCTGGAGGTTCTCTTTGGTTCTGCTCATTCTCACGTCTGTTCTCTGTGATTCTGTGTTCTCGTTTGGAGTTCTCTGTGGTTCTGTGTTCTCCGTCTGGAGGAGAGTTCTCTGTGGTTCTGTGTTACCGTCTTTGGAGGTTCTCTGTGGTTCTGTGTTCTCACGTCTGTGCAGGTTCTCTGTGATTCTGTGTTCTCCGCGTCTGGAGGAGGTTCTCTGTCAGTTCTGTGTTCTCCTGCGATCTGGAGGTTCTCTGTGGTTCTGTGTTCTCACGTCTGGGAGGAGTTCTCTCTGTGGTTCTGTGTTACTACGTCTGGAGTTCTGTGTCAGCTCTGTGTTCTCCGTCTGGAGGAGTTCTGTGTGGTTCTGTGTTCTCCGTCTGGAGGTTCTCCTGTCAGCTCTGTGTTCTCACGTCTGGAGGGATTCTCTCTGGTTCTGTGTTATGCATCTGAAATTCTCTGTGATTCTGTGTTCTCCGCGTCTGGAGGTTCTCTGTGGTTCTGTGTTCTCGTCTCTAGAGTTCTTATTAGTAAGCTCTGTGTTCTCCGTCTGGAGGAGTTCTGTGGTTCTGTGTTCTCCACGTCTGGAGGAGTTCTCTGTGTGGTTCTGTGTTCTCACGTCCTGGAGGAGGTTCTGTGTCAGCTCTGTGTTCTCACGTCTGGAGGGTTCTGTGTGGTTCTGTGTTCTCACGTCTGGAAGGTTCTCTGTGATTCTGTGTTCTCTCTCCGTCTGGAGGTTCTGTGTGGTTCTGTGTTCTCCACGTGGAGGTTCTCTGGTTCTGTGTTCTCACGTCTGGAGAGTTCTCCTGTGGTTCTGTGTTCTCACGTCTGGGAGGTTCTGTGGCCAGCTCTGTGTTACTCCGTCTGGAGGTTCTGTGGTTCTGTGTTCTCCGTCTGGAGGTTCTCACCAGCGATTCTGTGTTCCTCACGTCTGGAGGTTCTCTGGTTCTGTGTTCTCTCACGTCTGGAGGTTCCTGTCAGTTCTGTGTTCTCATGTCTGGAGGTTTTCTCTGGTTCTGTGTTCTCCACATGTTTGTGTTCTCTCTAAGGTTAGGGTTTCCTAGAAAGGAGAACACAGGCGTCTGCTCTCTGCAGGCATTCCTACTCTCCTCCAGGCGTTCTCCTTCCTGATCTAGGACTGTTTTTCCTTCACAGCTACTGTTTTCTGCCTGAACTCTTGAAACGTTTTCTGTCTTTTCACTTCAGATGTCACTTCAAATGTGCAGCTGCAGGACTTTGAAGCAGCTCTGAGCTCAGGATGGAATCATCACTCCAGCTCCGTCAGCAACCAACCCAGCTCGGGAAAACCCGAGATCATGAAGGAGTTCTTGGCTCTGGCGGATGAAAGTAAGCTTCACCTCCAGTTCAGCCAGAATTGAGGCGGAGTCTTCTCCACGGTTACAGGACCTCTGAGTCCAGGACAGGACGTCTTTCTTGACATTCGTCTCTCTGCCTCTCAAAGCTGCAGGCAGGTGAGACGCTGAGGAACAGCAGCCACAGCAGCACCGCGACCGACCTGTTCAAACCCGGCAGCAGCTGGCTGGGAACCAGCAGCTGGAGGGAAGCCGGAGTTCTGGAGGTCGGGAAACCTCAGGACAGGGCAGGGAGCAGCTGGAGCTCATCGGAAAGCCAGCTGGGGCACAAGCTCAGCCAGGCGGAGATGGTGAGGAGCTGAGAACCAACACCTCCAACTCCGATTGTTGCGGTTTTTAACTCGGTTTGGGCTTGCAGACCCAGGAAAGAAGATCAAGTCTTCTTACAGAAAGATGGAGGGAAAAGGGCTTCTGATTGCCAGAACAAAGGCCCTTCTGGAGTCCAGAAGCAGTGGATGGAGGCTGAGAGCAGAAGGAGTCGCTACACAAACACTAGCGAAAAAAGAAATTAGCCTGATTTTTGGAACCAAGTGCAATGGTACATGTGGCGCTCGTTGGCCTGCTTGGGAGGCATCCCCACGCTGGAAGGTCTGCAGATCATGATGCATTCTTCTGTCCAGAAGGTAAAGAGCTCAGGATAGTAGATCTTGAGAGAAATTAGATTGAAGCAGGACCATTGGTGACTCAGCTGCAGGAGGAGCTTCAGACATCTGGAAGCGCCAGCGTGACCTCCAGGAGAGAATGACATAAAATCGGGCTGAGAAGCTGTTGCCTGCAGGAGCTGGAATACAACTTATCTAAACTGGTAAACTTGTCGGAAAGCGATGTGGAGGAAACACAAACTGCAACTGGAAAAAGACAGATGGGGCTGCTAAGCTGCAAGAAGCGGAACTTACGGCTTCAGAGAAAGGGCGAATCCTCGGTGAAATCAGCTAAGCTGATGGGCACGGTGGAAGGTCTGCGGCAGCTGCCATCAGGGGCGTCATCTGACAGCCAGTCCATCCAGAAGGTGCAGGAAGGAGAAAGGCGAAGCCTGGAGCTCCCTCAGGCGGAGCTGGACGGGCAAATACGGTCGGCAGATAGTGCAGATGAGCAGGAGGTCCAATCTGCAGCATGCTGCCAGAGTGCAGCAGATGGTTGAGGAGACATCAGGCTGAGATTGGGCTGCTGAAGCGCGGCGGCTGTCTCAAGATCCACTGACATCCCATGCAGGGTGGAGGCCTGAATGCTCAGGCCAAGGAGCTGAAGGAGACTCTGGGAGGCGGTCTCCAAACGATGCAATCAAACCTCTCCCTGGAGCAGGCCAGAATCCTCCAGGAGAGTTCAAGCTGCAAGCCCAGGTCAGGATCTTTCTGAAGACAGAGATGCAGCCGAGGCAGGGCCGAGACAGGTCTCCCATCAGATCGTTTCTCAGGAAAGGAAACTGGCTGCTGCAGCTGCAGGAGCCATCCGGAGCCTGAGGAGCCAGCTCTCTGCTGCTCAGGAGGCCACACAGGAGGCAGAAGCCAAGTACGAATCAGAAATCACCAATTACAAGATCAAGCTGGAGATGCTGGAACGGGAGAAGGACGCCGTTCTGGATCGCATGGCAGAGTCCCAGGAAGCAGAACTGGAACGACTGAAAACCCCGTAACTGTTCAGCCACGAAGGAGGGTGACCAGCCTCAGGAAAGGACTTCAGAGAAGGCTTCCTCCTTTGAAAGACACTCCTCAATGAAGCTTCTGATGAAACACCCAGGCTTTAGAGAGGCTGGGCAAGAACTCATGCAGAAGATATGCTTTTGTTACAGCAGGAGAAGGAAAGCTTTGCTGTGGAGCGGGATGAACTTCTGCACCAGATCCTGGCTCTCAAAGAGGACCTGAAGCTGGCCCTGCATGACTCCAAAGCAGATGATCTGGTGCTGCAGCTGCAGGAGCTTCAGCTGGAGCTGGAGGAGCTGAGAAAGCCAGCGCAGGAGCGCGCTCAGCTGCAGCAGGAGGTCCAGACGTTACTGACAAAGATGGAGACAGCTTGAAAACCAGACCAAAGACCGAGAAGCCTTTTGGGAAAACAAACTTCACGTTCTGGAGTCAGAAAAGGAGACTTTGATTGAAGAGCTGCAGGTGAAACGGAGAAGAGAGGAGGCTCTGACGGCTGAGAGCGCTCAGATGCAGCAACACGCCGCCGAGCTGCGAGAAGAAGTGGAAAAGCAGAAGACCACCTTCTCCTTTGCAGAGAAAAACTTTGAGGTCAACTATCAGGAGCTGAAGGAGGAGTACACCTGCCTCATCCAGACTAAGACTCTCCTGGAGGAGAGGACTCAGAGGGAGACGCTGGAGTTCGAGGCGAGAATCGCTCTCCTTCAGTCCCAAATCCAGGAGCTGCAGAGGAGCAGCAGAGATGGTCTGGAGGAAGCCCAGACGGAGAAAGACTCTTCTGAACTGATGGAGAAGCTGCATGTCGCTAAATGAAGAGGAGCCTGGAGGAAGAACGGCTGAGGGAGGTCTCTACAGGGAGATCATGCTGCACAGAGGAGACAAGCGCCCAGCAGCTGCAGGAGGAGCTGAAGAACGCGGCAGAAGAAAATGTAAAGCTCATCGAGCAAAATGAAAGCCTGCAGGAAGAGATGAGGAGGAAACAGCTGAGAGGGAAGGAGGAAGAGCAGAGCGCAGAGAGCCAGGCTGCTGAGGATCTTCATCCACACGTCCACCCTCTGCAGGAGGAGATAGAGAGTCTCCAAGAGAGGCACCGCCTCCAGCAGGCGCCGGAGCTCTCCCAGACTCCATCTCGGCTCAAAGCTCCCCTCAGAAGGAGGGACCTGTTGGCCCCACAAGCCATGGTGTGGTCAGGCTCTGCAAGGGCAGCAGAGTCCAACAGGGAGGCGCAGAGCAGCTCCTCCACAGAGGGAGGAGGAGAACACGATGGATGAGGACGGAGCAGCAGGAGCTGCAGGGAGGGCCGGCGAGGAGGACCTGACTGACGGGTACCAGGGAGACAGCGTCAGCACAGCGGTGAGCACTGCCGTGTATCTGCTGCAGACATGCACGCTCACACATGCACACTCACATGCACACCACTCACATGCACACCACACTCACATGCGCTCACACATGCACACTCTGCACCTGCACACTCACATACACCTCCACATACACCATACACACTCATACACCTTTCACACACTCACCTGCACACTCCTGTACACGCACCACACACTCACATACACACTCACACCTTTTTACTCACACACTGCGCTCACACATGCACACTCACATACACCACACACTCACATACCACACTCATGCAGCTCACACATGCCGCACCTGCACACTCACATACACACACCACACTCCCACATACCACTCCCACACACATACACACACCTCACACACTCCCACATACACACACTCCACATACCGCTCACATACCGCCTGCACTCCCATACACCACTCACGCACACACACACACACTCACGCTCACACACACTCACACTCACACACACAGACACACACACACATACACACTCACACACACATGCTCACGCACACACACATACACACCTGCACACTGCCACACACCACACTCACATACACACTCACACACACTCACACATACGCTCACATACCTCACATACTAACACACTCATACGCTCACACATACACGCCTACACACACTCTCATGCACCACACTCACATGCACTCACCACGCACACTCACACATGGTGCCTGCACACTCACATGCACACACTCACACATACACACACCTGCACTGCATGCACACTCACACATACACACACCTGCACACTCCATACACTCCTGCACACTCCACACACACTCTGCACTCACACATGAACGCACCTGCACACTCCACATACACACTCACATGCACACCCACACGCACATCCACACACCCCTGCCCTCACCTACCCTCACATACACACCCCTGCACTGCCTGCACTCCCTTCACCTCCATACACACCCATACACTCACATGCCTCACACATGCACTCACACACTCACCCCACACTCCTGCACACTCACCTACACACTCACATGCACACCCACATGCACACTCACATGCACACTCACACACAGCTGCCTCCTCTTTGCTTCTTCAAGTCAGAGTGTTTGAAATGCGTATGAGGACAGAAATGAAGCTGCAGCTGTTCTCTGCTCATGCTGGACTGTCTGACAGCAGTCGTGATCAGAACCACAGCAGAGGTTCTGTGGTTCTGACCCGTGTTGTGCAGAAGCATTTCAGCTTCTCTCCGTCAGAAACCGTCTTGATTGTGAATTTCCTGAAAGTCTGCAGGTTTTCTTTAAAAAGCAGCAGGCAGAGTCGGGCGGCTGTGCGTCTGCTTTTCTCACATTTGTTCGTTTTCTGCAGTTTCCGGAAAAACCATCAAATCTAATGACGTGGGCGACTTGATGCTGGTCTCCTAGCGGAACAACGAAGCGATTCTAACCAAGACCCACTCCCATGACAATGGGGTTTCTGACATGTTGTGGGGACATTTTTCTGATGGTGGAGGACGTGATGAATCAGGGACAGACAAGAAATGCCGTTGGAAAAAGCCTGTAGTCGTTTTGTACAAGCCACAAGGGGCGGAGCCATGGCCTCCCTGCCCGGCCCCTTTTCTGATCATCCACCTGCAGACAAATAGATCCTCGAACGTCTTTGTTTTCTGGATTACAACTGGACGGACGGATAGCTCTGATATTGCTACCATTTTTGTTCCACCGCTAATGTTAAGTTGGGAGCTGTAGCTATTGGAAGAGTGTAAACCAAAACTTTTCCATTAGTTGCATTGATTACGAAGAGGACACAGATATAACAACAAGTTCTTGTCTTGAGGCTAAAGGTCTGAAGGTTGGACGTCCCTGCAGTCTATTCATCTGAAAATGTGACTGTAGTGATGGACACATAAGGACATTTGGATAAAACATGGAGCCAGTCGCACAATCAGCAGACTATCTTCTTATTTAACTAACATACCCTATTACTATTGTACCCCCTAACCCTTACTAACCCATAACCTAACCCTTACTAACCCCCATACCCGTAACCCATAACTTCTTACATAACCCCTATTTTACCTTCTTATACCCTAACCCCCATACTAACCCTTACCCCCTAACATACTTTCTTACTTTCTTCCCTAACCCCTTACACAACCTGCCCTAACCCCTAACCCTACTCCCTTACCCCTAGACCCTAACCCATACCCTATACCCGCCCACCTTCCCCAACCCCACTTACCCCCCTAACCCTGCCCCTAACCCCTGCTTCCCCTAACCCCCTTCCCTCTAACCCCTGCCCTAAGCCTTACCCCTATATAACCCCCAACCCCACCTTCTTATACTAACCCACACCTTCCCCCCTAACTATACCCCTCTAACCTAACCCTCTAGCCCCACCTTTATTGCCCCCCCTAACCACAACCCCTAACCCCACTTCCTTGCCCCTGTCCCTTACCCCTACCCCACCCTAACCCATAACCTCCTTCCCCTTATACCCTCTAACCCCACCTTTAACCCCACCTTCCCCTAGCCCCTGCCCCCTAACCCCACCTTTTCTTATACCCCCTAACCCTGCCCTAACCCATTACCCCTAACCCGCCTTTTGTACTATTTACATACCCGCTAACCCCCATACCGCCCTAACCCCATACCCTAACCCATACCCCCCCCTAACTAACCCCCATACCTTTAACCCCTCTGTCCTAACCTGTAAAGTGGGTCATTTTGCACCCCACATTAATGTTTTCCCTCCATTACTGCCGTGTTTCTGGAAGAGATTCAGGTGTGGTGTGGTTCTGCCACAGGTGAGCAGTCAGGTGGAGGACGGGCAGAGACCTTTACCTCAGTCTCACCGAGCACAAATGGAGAGAGAGACCCTTGGTCATGTAAGTGTTGCTTTGACTCATCAAACAGTGATGTCACCTTCATCAAGATTTTTGAACTTTATAAAATTGTGGTTAATCCTCCAAAGGCTCCCCTCCCTCGGTATCACCTCCACCCCCCTCCATTGGTTCCACTCCTACCTCCCAGGCTGAACCCAATTCATTCAGCTCAAATCATTTAAATCTCAGCCTTCCTCTACCTCTTCTGGTGTCCCCCAAGGTTCTGTCCTTGTTCTTCCTCTTTTTCATTGCCCTGACTCCTCTATTTCCACCCCTCCCCCTCCCTCCTGTCTGTCTGTAATCAAAAAGCACTTGGTTCACCTTAAACCTTCTCAAACTCCAATAGTGATAAAAGCGTGCTTCTCGTGGGTTCCAAATCCACCCTCTTTCCAAAGCCACAAGTCCTGCTCTTTTCCACATCAGTTTAATGCCTGTCTCCCCTCCCCTCCAGGGGAGGTCTGGAGTGTCATCCTAGATAGCTCACTATCTTTTCAGTCCCACATCAATCATTATCTGATCCTTTATTTCCATTTCACGTATTTGTGTCGTCTAGGCCCTCCTCACTGACAGCTCTGCGTCTCTATCCTGAATCTGATCTGGTCACTTCCACGTCTAGATGATTTAGTAGTTCCCTCGTTTTGGTCTCCCCAAAGCCTCAATAAGCTTCAGCTGGTCCAGAACTCGCTCCAGAACTCCTCCTTCAGTTTTCTCTGGTGCGTTCCTCATCTTCATCGTGGTTCTCTGGTTTGAACCTCATCTTCATGTTGGATTTCTCTGAGTGGACCTCGTCTTTGCTCGATATTTTCAGTGAGTACGTTCCTCGCTCTTCGCCGTTGTTTTTCTCTGGATTTGAACCTCATCTTCAACTGGATTTCTTTGGCGTTTCTCATCTTCATCATACGTTTTCTCTAATTAGATTTCCTCGTCTTCATCGTTTCTCTGGTCGTTCCTCGTCTTCATAATTGTTTTCTCTGGCAGTTTCTCATCTTCATCATTGTTTTCTCTGGCAGTTTCTCATCTTCATCATTGTTTTCTCTGGCAGTTTCTCATCTTCATCATTGTTTTCTCTGGCAGTTTCTCATCTTCATCATTGTTTTCTCTGGCCGTTTCTCGTCTTCACGGTTAGTTTCTTTTGCCGTTCCTCATCTTCATCATTGTTTTCTCTGGTCGTTCCTCGTCTTTATCGATATTTTCAGTGGTCGTTCCTCATCTTCATCGTTGTTTTCTCTGGTTGAACCTCATCTTCAGCTTGGATTTTTGTAGCCGTTCTCACTTCATCATCGTTTTCTCTGGCCGTTCCTTGTCTTCATCGTTTTCTCTGGTCGTTCCTCGTCTTCATCGTTTTCTCTGGCCGTTTCTTGTCTTCATCGTTTTCTCTGGTCGTTCCTCGTCTTCATCGTTGTTTTCTCTGGTTGAACCTCATCTTCAGCTTGGATTTCTTTGGCCGTTCCTCATCTTCATCATCGTTTTCTCTGGTCGTTCCTCGTCTTCATCGTTTTCTCTGGTCTTTCTCGTCTTCATCGTTTTCTCTGGCCGTTCTTCGTCTTCATTGTTTTCTCTGGTCGTTCTTTGTCATCATTGTTTTCTTTGGCCGTTTCTCATCTTCATCATTTTTTTCTCTGATGGGTCCTCATCTTCGCCGTTGTTTCTCTAGCGTTCCTACGTCTTCATCGCCGTTTTTCTCCTAGCGTTCCTCATCTTCATCATTGTTTCTCAGCCGTTCCTGCGTCTTCATCGTATTTTCTCCTGATGCGTTTCTCGTCTTCATCATTGTTTTCTCTGGCCGATCCTCGTCTTCATCGTTTTCTCTGGTCGTTCTTCTTCGTCTTCATCTCGTTTCTCTGGTCGTTCCTCGTCTTCCTTCGTTTTTCTCTAGCCGTTTCTTGTCTTCACTCGTTTTCTCTGGCGTTCCTCGTCTTCATCGTTATTTCTAGTGCGTTCTTTGTCTTCGCCGTTTTCTGGTCCGTTCCTACGTCTTCGTTCGTTTTCTCTGGTAGATTCTTTGCTCATCATTACTTTCTGGCCGATCCTCGTCTTCATCGTTTTCTCTGGTCGTTCTTTGTCATCATTGTTTTCTCTGGCCGATCCTCGTCTTCATCGTTTCTATAGATATAACCGTCTTGTTGTTTTTCTCGGAAGTGCGTTCCTCGTCTTCGTCGTTTTCTCTGGTCGTTCCTTCGTCTTCATTGTTTTCTCTGGTCGTTCCTCGTCTTCATCGTTTTCTCTGGTCTTTCCTCTGTCTTCATTGTTTTCTCTGGTCGTTCCTCGTCTTCATCGTTTTTCTGGTCGTTCCTTTGTCATCGCCGTTTTTTCTCTGGCGTTCTTTGTCTTCATCGTTTTCTCTGGCCGTTCTTCGTCTTCATCATTGTTTTCTCTGGTCGTTTCTTGTCATCATCGTTTTCTCTGGCCGTTCTTTGTCTTCATCGTTTTCTCTGGCCGTTCTTGTCATCGCCGTTTTTCTCACAACCGTTCTACGTCTTCGCCGTTTTTTTCTCTGGCGTTCTTTGTCTTCATCATTATTTTCTCTGGTGGTTTCTTGTCTTCACTCGTTTTTCTCAACCGTTCTTAAATCTTCTCGTTTTCTCGCCGTTCTTCCGTCTTCATCATTATTTTCTCTGGTAGTTTCTTGTCTCGTTTTCTCGCGTTCTTTTTGTCTTCGCCGTTTTCTCTGGCGTTCTTTGTCTTCACTCGTTTTCTCTAACGTTCTTCGTCTTCATCGTTTCTCTAACCGTTCTTGTCTTCATCGTTTTTTACTCTGGCGTTCTTACGTCTTCATCATTGTTTCTCTAGTGCGTTTCTTGTCATCGCCGTTTTTCTCTGGCGTTCTTTGTCTTCCTCGTTTCTCTGGCCGTTCTTTGTCTTCATCGTTTTCTCTGGCTGTTCCTCGTCTTCATCATCGTTTTCTCTGGTCGTTCCTCGTCTTCATCATTGTTTTCTCTGGTCGTTCCTTGTCTTCATCATTTTCTCTGGTCTTTCCTCGTCTTCATCATTGTTTTCTCTGGCCATTTCATACTTCATCATTGTTTTCTCTGAGTAGATTTCCTTGTCTTCGCCGTTTTTCTCCTGAGTGCGTTCCTCGTCTTCATCATTATTTTCTCTGGTCGTTTCTCATCTTCATCATTGTTTTCTCTGGTGTTTCTCGTCTTCATCATTGTTTTCTCTGGTCGTTTCTTGTCTTCATCGTTTTCTCTGGTCGTTCCTCGTCTTCATCATTGTTTTCTCCTCATCTGCATGTTGAAGCACCAGCGTCGGCGTGCCCGCATGTTCAAAGCCGCTCTGCATCAGAACAGAGCATTTGAAGGGCCGCCTCATTAGGATGCAGAGAGCCCTTCATCAAACCTCACATCAAAGGGATCCGAATCCCATTGATGATGTTATCCACACGCGTGTCCATATGCATGTTTACAAAATGTTGTTTTGGTTGTTTCCGTCACAGAAGAACCTGCAGCTTATCTGATAAAGAACTGGGGTTTATTGGCTCATGTCTGACAGAAGAAACAGTCCTGATATGGTTTAATCCTAATTCTGAGGATCTGCTGTTAATCTTACGATAATCTGATGGGTTTATTAACCCCATTTAGCCGCCCTCCTGCCTGCAGCCAGGCGCGCTGTGTGAAGCCCGCTGGTGTGAGGTTATAGCTGACTCTCTGTCTTCGCAGAGAGTGCAGGCTGCAGATGGGCGCAGCGCCCTCAACCTGTCATGAATCACGCGCGCAGCTGGGCCTCCTGCAGGAGGAGAAGCGGGCGCCCGTGCGGGAGGTGAGGCGACCTCGGTGAGTACGTGCTGGTTTGATGAGCTGATGCAGGCCCATCACGAGTTTGGGTCAACGCGTTGTGATGTCATAGCGGGAAAGAATCACCAGGTGGGATTGCAAAGTAAACACAGAACCTGAAGACGGGAAAAAAGACCTGATATGTTTTAGCAACAAAATAATGGATTTGTTTCCAAAATGTCCTAACAGACTAAAAAATTCTCCTGGATTTAAGATTTTTCTGCCCTCGACTGCAGAAAAAAACTACTTGATGGGGAGATGTTTATTCTTGACTTTCTATCTAAGGGGCCTGTTTTTTGCAATTAGTTTGGTCTGTTGTGGGGATGTTTGCTGCTCAGCTGATTTTTTGTAAGTCTCTGTTAGTTTACCGTCTCCCAGAAGAATCCTGGAGATCTGCAGATACCAGAATCCTAATCAAGCTGTTACTGATGACGCTGGCAAGATCTGCCTCAGGTAAGAAACAGAGCAGACCCGTGTTCTTAAGACATCCTCTGTATACAATGCTGCAGTTCAGTCAGAAGGACCGTTGTCTGCTCCTGCAGGCTTTTCAGAAGGTTTTTGGTGAAGATCTTTTGGAGAGGGTTGACACAGAGACCCCCACACTCCGTCTGGAGGAAAGACCAGAAACCAAGGAGTCGGCCTCCATCGTCCTTGAAGCTCGAGGTAAACCTGTCTGGGGGTTTCAGCTGCAGAGGACCTTGTCTTCCTTCACGCTCACAGAGGATGTTCTACAGCACCGCCTGCTTGTTTCTGTGCAGAACTCTGCAGAACTCTTCTGCAGGTGAAGGAGAACATCGAGGTGGAGCTCCGCCCGGCTTTCACGGCTTCAGGCTCGGATGAAGGCCGAAGAAAACCAGGTTAAAACTGGGCCAGACATTTGGACTGTTGACCCTGTTATGCGCAGACCATGAGTAGCACAGCAGACTCTAAGACTATGCAGACTAGACTGGCGACACCGGACTGAGCGAATACGCCAGACTAGAGACTATGCGAACTAGACTCACGACACGGACTAGACGGAATACATAGACTGAAGAGACTATGCAGACTGAACTCGCGACCGCGGATAGACCATAGACTAGAAGACTAGCATAACAGATAGACTGGCGGCACGGACTGAGCGGAATACAGAGACTAGAGACTATGCAGCAGACTAGGCAACGGCTCGGACCTTTAAATGAATACAGAGACTAAGAGAGACTATGCAGCTGGGCCAGCGACACGGACTGAAGCGAGGAATACGCAGACACAGAGACTATGCCGGAGCTAGACCTGGCGCGGACTGGGCGAATGCATAGACTGAAGAGACTATGCGAACAAGACTGACGACGAGGACTGAGCGAATACATAGACTAGAGAGACTATGCAGACAAGACTGGCGACACGGACTGGCGGAACCATGGAGCTAGAGACTATGCGAACTAGACTGACGACACCGGACTGGGCGGAATACAGAGACTAGAGAAGTTTATGCAGACTAGCAGACTGGCGACACGGACTGGGCGGAATGCAGGGGCCAGAGACTATGCAGACAAGACGGCGACACGGACTGAGCGGAATACTGGGCTAGAGATTATGCAGGCTAGACTGGCGACCGCAGGACTGCGACGGAATAAAAGAGACTAGAGAGAGACTATGCAGACAAGACTGGCAACCTGCGGACTAGGCGGAATACATAGACGAAGAGACTATGCAGACTAGACTGACGACACGGACAGGCGGAATACCAGAGACTGGAAGAGCTATGCAGACTAGACTGACACGACACGGACTGAAGCGAATAAAGAGAGACTAGAAGTTATGCAGGCGGAGCTGGCGGCACGGACTGGGCAGATACATAGACTAGAGAAGACTATGCAGACTAGACTGACGACCATGGCGGACTGGAAGCGGAATAAAGAGACTGAAGACTATACGAAGACTAGACTGGCGACGCGGACTGAGCGGAATACATAGACTAGAGACTATACGAGACTAGACTGGCGACCACGGACTAGGCGGAATAGATAGACTAGAAAGAGACTATGCAGACTAGACTGTGACACGGACTAGGCGGAATACATAGACTAGAGATTATGCAGACTAGACTGGCGGCGCGGACTAGGCGGAATACGCGACTGAAGACTATGCGAATAGACTGACGACCGCGGACTGAGCGGAATACATAGACTAGAGAGATTATGCGGAGCTAGACTGGCGACACCGGACTGACCGGAATACGCAGACTAGAGGAGCTATGCAGCAGACTAGACTCACGACGGACTGAGCCGGAATACATAGACTAGAGAGACTATGCAGACAAGACTGGCGACGCGAGGACTGGGCGAATACGCAGACTAGAAGAGACTATGCGAACTGAATACGGCGACGCGGACTAGGCGGAATACATAAGACTAGAGACTATGCAGACTAGACTCACGACACGGACTGGAAGCGGAATACGCCAGGCTAGAAGAGATTATGCAGGCTAGACTGGCGACCACGGACTGAAGCGGAATACATAGCCTGAAGAGAGACTATGCAGACTAGACTGACGACAGGACTGGGAATACATAGACTAGAAGAGACTATGCAGACTAGACTGACGACGCGGACTGAACGGAAATACAGAGAGACTAGAGACTATGCAGACTAGACTGGCACGGACTGGAAGCGGAATGCATGACTAGAAAGAGATTATGCAGACTAGACTGACTACGGACTGGGCAGATACAGAGACTAGAGACTATGCGAATAGACGGCGACCTGGGGGACTGGGCAGGATACGCAGACTGAAGAGACTATGCAGACTGGAGCTGGCGACACGGACTACAAACGGAATACATAGACTAGAGATTATGCAGACTAACCAGACTGGCGAAGCAGGACTGGGCAGATACATAGACTGAGAGACTATGCGAACTAGACTGACGACACGGACTAGGCGAGGAATACAGAGACTAGAGGAAGACTATGCAGACTAGACTGACTACACGGTTTAAGGCAGAATACATAGACTTCAGAAGAGACTGTAAGACTGAATGGCGACCTGCGGACTAGGCGGAATACATGAACTAGAGAGATTATGCGAATTAGACTGGCGACACGGACTGAAGCGGAATACACTTAGACTAGAGACTATGCAGACTAGACTGACGACACGGACTGGGCCGGAATACGCCAGATTCAGAAGATTATGCAGACTAGGCTGACGACGCGGACTGAGCGGAATACAGAGACTAGAGAGACTATGCGGGTAAGACTGACTACACGGACTGAGCCGGGAATACATAGACTAGAAGACTATGGAGCTAGACTGGCGACGCAGACTGAGGCGGAATACATAGACTAGAAGAGATTATGCAGACTAGACTGGCGGCGCGCGGACTAGGCAGGAATACAGAGACTGAAGACTATGCAGACTAGACTGACTGACCGCGGACTAGGCAGATACAGAGACTAGAGAACTATGCAGGCGACGTTTTTGAGAAAGATCTGAAAATGAATTAAATTGTAACAAAGTAACAACTAAGATTCTGTCACAACAACACAATAATGTTACTAATAATAATATTTACACTCGTTTTTAAAGCCAGCTCTCTCATTTATCTCCGTAATGTATTTGTATTCCTAGATAACAGCCGATGTGACCTGAAAACCAGCAGTGAAATCCTAGGCTGTGCAGCGGAGTGATGCCTCGGTCTCTCTCTTCCCGCACAGGTGAGCTCCCCTTCTGTCCGTCTGAATCGTGATCGAGTTTGTTCTACCTGGATTCAGAATCTTCAATCTAAGTGGAACCACCTTGACAGTTCAATGGCTATGCTCATGTGGACTTGTTCCTTTCTGTGTAGTTACTGAATAACGATGCATCAAGCATTGTCTTTATAGTCCTCCTTGGCATTGGATGTTAGGAGTCACTTTCATCGCCAGCTCATCTAGTTCTTGTGTGGTTGAATCAGGAGGTCATCAGTTATCATTCTGACTCCTGTATTGGTAGATCTGGAGGCAGATGATCACTCCTCCTGCCTCTCGCTGGGTTCTGCAGCCGGTTGAAGGCTTCAAGCTCAGGAAAGCAGCTCCAGCTGGAGGAGCATCACCCGGCTGGGCGTGGGCGCCTCAGATCACTACCAGCAGCAAGCTGCCGGGCAGGAGGCCTCGCCCACGGGCTCTTCATGCTGCTGGCAGCGGCTGCAGGAGGTCACCCCGCGTGGTTCGTATGCAGGTAAAAACTCTGCTTCCTCGTGGAGCTGGTTGCTCTTCAGAGGCAGTAGAGGGCTTTTCCTGCTCATTCCAAGGAGCTGCTTCCATGGAATCACCGTTTGCTTCTAACATCTGGAACTTTCTGTTGAGAATCCTCATCTATTTGTATATTGATTGATAGATGTCCGATGAAATTAGTTGAGTGGATCTGGGGTTACAGAGGCGGCTTTCGTAGCTACAAAGACAGTTCCAAAAATGGATCAATATACTGGGTCAGGAGGTCAACCATGAGGTTTGGTCTCAACATTCAAGCTTTGTAGACCAGCAACAGAACTTTGACGTCTGTCTCTGGCACAGGCAGCCAGTGTGTACAGACCTCAAGGCGGACCGATGTGGTTCTACTTTTTGGTCCGTGTGAGAGTTCTGAAACAGTTGCAGTTCCTGATGGATGTTTATGGTCATCCTGTAAAAACTCTGTTACAGTCATGAACGCATGAACTCGGTTGTCCAGGTCCATCAGATCTTTAATCCTTGAAATATTTTTGGGTTGATAGTCATTTGATTGTGCGACTTCCTCCATGTTTTCCAAATGTCGTCTGTGTCCATCACTACAATACGTTTTCAGATAGATAGACTGAAGCTCTGTAGGGACCTCCCAGCCTTCAGACCTTCAGCTAGCATTAAGAACCTCCATTTTGATTTTTACCTTTGAGGTCAGTGCTGACACATCCAGTCATTGTGTTGAATGATCCGATCCTCCTTTCTAAGTGGATCTAGATCCTCTGCCATAAAGTGGATCCAAGATCCTCTGTCTTAAAATGGATCTGAGTCCTCTACCCTAAGATGAGATCCTAGATCCTCTGTCCTAAAAATGCATCCAGATCCCTCTGTCCTAAGTGGATCCTGATCCTCTGCCTAAAGTGGATCTGATCCTCTGTCCTAAAGTGGATCTGATCCTCTGTCCTAAAGTGGATCCAGATCCTCTGTCCTAAAGTGGATCAGATCCTCTATCCTAAAGTGAATCTAGATCTCTCTGCCAAGTGGATCCAGATCATCCTGACCTAAAGTGGATCCCGGATCCTCTGCCTAAAGAGGTGGATCTCTGCCTCTTCTGTCTAAAGTGGATCGATCCTCTGCCCTAAAGTGGATCCAGATCCTCTCTGCCCTAAAAGTGGATCGATCCTCTGTCTAAGTGGACCCCTTTATGCCTAAAAGTGGATCCTATAGATCTCTTGCCTTAAAAAGTAGATCCAGATCCTCTGTCCTAAAGGCTGGATCCTGATCCTCTGTCTAAAGTGGATCCTGATCACTCTTTGTCTAAAAGTGGATCCTGATCCTCTGCCCTAAAGTGGATCCAGATCTCTGTCCTAAAAATTGAATCAGATCCTCTGTCCTAAAGTGGATCCTGATCCTCCTAAAGTGAATCCTGGTCCTCGCCTGGTAGCTCTGATCGTCTGCTTACTAAAGTGGATCCAGATCCTCTGTCCTAAGTGGATCAAGATCCTCTGCCCTAAAGTGGATCCTGATCCTCTGCCTAAAGTAGCTCTGATCCTCTGCCTAAAGTGGATCCAGATCACTCTGTCTAAAGTAGTTCCAGATCCTCTGCCCTAAAGTGGATCTAGATCTGTGCCTTAAAGTAGATCAGATCCTCTGCCCTAAAGTGGATCCACGATCCTCTGTCCTAATGTGGCTCTGATCCTCTGCCTAAAGTGGATCCAGATCCTCTTGATCAAACTTCAGCAGTGAGCCTCAGACAGAAATTCCTGCTACTGAACAGTTTTCCCAGATTCTTGGATTTCTTCAGACATCAAGTTAGCGAAATCACCAATGTCCAAACCAACCCAGTAAACTAGAATGAATGTCAAATATTTACATGTTAGTTTTCCTAAGTTCACCACTGTTGTTTTCACATCAGAAGATCTAAAGGAACATTCTTAGAACATTCTAGACACTGGAGTGGTCATGACTTTATTCACAGTCTGTCCACACATTGGACTGGAATGATGGACTGATCGTGTTGATGACATCACACGTGTGTTGTTGCTGTGATTGGTCGGTTTTTATCTTATGGTAACATAAACCTGCTGTGCCTTTTTAAGATTGATTCAATTTTTATCTATTTATCTAATTTTGTGATGATTTTCTTATGGTAGTGTTTGGTTCGATCCTTGCTTGTCGATCTGGTTCCATCCTAGGAATAGAAATCGATTCACGGTTGTTTATTTAGCTATAACATACATCTAGTGTCATCTGCATAGCTACTGAATTGCTAATATTTGTTTTATAACCTGGGACAGTGGGAGCATGTGGATATTAAACAGAAGGGCCCCAGGATTGAGCTGTGAGAACTCCATGGGTCATTTTGTTGAAGTTACCTTTGACACCGAATGTTTACGTTTTTCCATATGCGTTCTTAACAGTGAGAACCCACCCAGTTTTCCAGACATTGAGTTTATATAAACTGTATCAATCGGCTCTGGTCCAATAAAAGCCTTGCTAGAACAGACCACGTTCCACCGTTTTGTTTTAAACGTAGAATCCTTGGTGCTATCAGAGTGCTGCTCTGCCTGACAGGTAGACATTATCATGTATTCATTTAATGGATGGAAAACGGCTTTTCTGATGATCTTACTTAAAAATGGCAGCTTTCAGTCTGCAGTCGCGTGTTTGGGTTGATGCCGCGCCATGTTTTTGTTTTCCCTCAGACCTTCCAGAGTCCAGTTTGAAGAGCGAGGCGTGAAATTCTAAAGATTGAGACTTCTTTACTCTGATCTTCATCGTGTCATACCCCACACACACACTGGCGTACATGCATTAGAGCGTGACAGTGGGAGTGGATGGAGAAACTCGTCTGCCCACTCGGGGCTAAAGATAACCCTAAATCCGCATCCTGCTGGGCACCAGAGCCAGCGTCACGGGAAGCGGACTTATATCCTGCTGATTAAAAAAGGATTCATGCGCCATTTAGCCGAGCTGGCGGAGGCGGGGTCAAGAGAGTAGGCTCTGTAGAGCCCTCTCTCACTAAGGATTCAAACCTTTCATCCTCCTCCAAAAGCTTTTCAGGATCTGAAATCAGAGGAAAAGGAGCTTTTTTAATTCTTGATGGTTAAAATTTGGCAACGGTTAGCTTTGATCTGAAGATCAGCGACTGAACAGAAAAGGTGAATGTTGGATAAAATGTTGATTGATGAGAAAACCTTCTAGATTTGAGAGTTTATTATTTGAAGCTGAACACGTTTTCCTTCCAGAGCTGTTATCTGAAGAGGTTTTGCTGGTGAATCCTGCAGGATCTCTGTGGTGAGGAGGCTGTAGGGGCAGAGGCTGCTTGGCGGATCCTCTCAGACCCCAGCGGGACAGTTGCAGGCGCTCTGAGGCGCTCTACCATAAAATGCGTCCGAGAGGTGGCAGCTCTGAAAAGCTTGGCACAATGAAGTGAGCTCAGAGGCTGAGAAGAACAGAGGAGCAGAAGGCGGGATCTCAACGGGGTGGTGGTCGGTTCTGGAGGCTCTGAGAGCCTGGCTGTGGTCAACCATCTCCCTGAGGAGGAGGAGGAGCTGCACCAGCACAGACTAGAGGAGGAGGTTGCAAAGGTAGGCGGTGATGACCAAAGGACAAGCTTGGATGATGTAGGTGAACTCTCCGTCCTTCCTACAGGCCATCGTTCAGATGTCAGTGGGATAGCACAGAAAACAGACTGACTCGAATCAGTCGGCGGACAAACAGCTCATAAGACTCAGCTGAGCAGGAAGGTCAGGAGATGGAGGAGGGCAGGCGCCCAGAGCTTCCTGGCCTGACTGGCTGGAGGAGGAGCTCAAGGAGAAGAACGTGGTGATCCAGAGGCTGAAGGAGGAGCTGCAGATCGCTGGACGAGGAGCCAAACAGGTGAACATCTGGAGGAAGGACAGAATTCCAGCTGAGAGGCTCATTGTTGGGAACGGAAAGAGGAGTTTTAGTTTTCAGCTGTTGTCTTCTGAGGCCTGCTTGAGACTGCGGCATACGTCCGCAGGCGTTCTTCCTGCGTGTGGATATAGGCCGTGTTCTCTGGCGCCAGGAGCCTTCATTGGTGCTCACCAAAACATCACGTGGCCATTGGCTGCTGCTGAGCTCCTGCCAGAAGCAATTGCGAAGTAGCGAGCAGCGATTCCTTTTCGCCAGAGTGAACGTGTTGCGGCCTGAACTCTGACGTTTAAGTCTTTAATGCTCGCAGAAAGCTGCTATAGAATGAACATTCAATAAAAATGTTCATTATCAGCAAAGAAACCCTGAAGAGGGTGGAATCTCATTTGGTTTTACAGCCTGCAGCTTTTATTTTTTGGCCGAACTGCTGTATTCCTGGACAAGCTTTCTAGAGGAACTTTAGGTTCCCTGGGTTTAACCACACATTCATGAACCGTAATGATCTGACTGACATCGCTATGAATCTGTTTCCATTTGAACATGGAACACAAAGGAGCCGACCTGTTCCTTTATATCACGCAGGGCGAGGGTTTGAAACCCTAACGCTGCATCTCTGCTGAGTTTCCAGTAGATGGCGCCGTCCCCTCCACATGTCCTCTGCTTCCTCTGTTGCCATGGCAGCACAAAGCCAGCAGTGTTTCTCTGGGAGTTAAAGTGCGCCTTTGTGGGGCGTGGTTCTGCAGCACTTGGCAGCTGTCTCACGTGTCATTTGAATCGTTTGACTGATGGTGACGTCGGCGCTCGCGTTCTCCCGAGTGTTCTTCTGTTCCGTGGGAAGTTTGTGATGACGGGGCTGCTGTCTGTGTTCTCTCTGCTGCCTGTTAAGCCTCTGATGAAGAGGGAGGATGACGACGGACACGCTGAGGAGGAGGTTGATGGTACGACTCCGGCTGCTGGAGCTGAGGGCGAGTCTTCTGATGGAGGCGCTGACAGGTACTGTCCATGTGTCCGGCCGGGTTCTTCAGCAGCACGTCCTAAATTCAGTTTGTTTCCTGCTTTGGTCCAGAGGTTCTCCTCAGAACCAGCACATCTGAGCGTTCTCTAACAGAACCTGTCCTCCTGCTGGCAGATATCTGCTCGACTTCCAGCAGAAAGCTGAGCCAGGAGCTGCTGGGCGTCCTGAGCCTGGCTGCTGCAGAAACCATCAACTCCACATACCAAAGCCTGGGCGTCCCCGCCCGACCAGCAACTTCCCTTCTCCTCCGTGCAGAAGACCTGGGGCAGGCGGCTTCGGACCCGGCTGAACGCAGCACCGCGGGTACGGATCATCCCGAGTCACCATGCGGTTCCACTGAGGAAAACAGACTTTGGGGCTTTCTCCCTTTAAATCCTAAAATCTAAATGACAAACGAAGTTCCAGAAAATACAAACTTCGAGACTTAACGACGGTTTGAGCTGTCGATTCATAAAGATATAAATGTTTTCTGAAGGATGTAGAAATCTCCATCACTGGGGGGGAGGACGGGGAGAGAGGGAGGCAGTGGAGGTTTGACCAGTCAGACTGTTGGAATCTCCAAACTTTATTGATGAACTTTTAGACAAAGTGTTTACAAGGTTTCCAGTGACTGGACAGTGTTGCATTTGTGGTAGAAACGTGCAGGAATTGATGCGATGGCCTCATGTTGAGCCCTGAATTCTGCTCCTCCTTCCTCCCTGAATCCTCTGAAAGGATCTGGTCTCCAGACCTTGAGGCCGTGCAGAACCTTGAGGTTCTCTTTCCTTTGTGGCTGCATCAGATCCGTTTTTTATTCACAAAAACTCCGCTGGTCTCGCATGAGCTAGAAATGATGACAAACAGTTTTACAGATTTTGATCGGGTTGTGTTTTAGCGTTTTGGGTTGTGTGGAAACGGAGCGAACCGTATAGACGACATAAAACAACAGCATTCTGCCGTGTCTGCAGAAAGCCCCCGAGGCGGTGGTGGAGCGCGGGATGTCTGGTCCGGCGCCCGGAGGACAAAGGTCTGGAGGTGTCCCCCAGGCCAGCGAGCAGCCTCGTCTTTTGCCATGGCACCCGCCAGAACCAGGAAGGCTGATGGGCGCAGCAGCGCCTGCAGGCCGCTTTGGAGAAGATGCTGATGGTCATCACGGACACAACCAACCAGGTTTGACCAAAGTCCGTTTATTCAGCTTCAGTTCAGCTGAACATGCAGGTTCTACTGCAGCTCAGGGGGCAGGACTCTAAATTCACCCAAACTGTTATTCCCAGAGGCCCGCCTCCACTCATGTGGCATCACTAGAAGCTGCACATGTCTCCTGTAGATCATTCAGTAGAGACCACAGATATTCAGAGCGTGTCCTGTACAGACGACACGGTGACTCTGCTGCCAGAAAAAGACTCACATGTAGTGAATTAGAGGCTGGAAACGCCAAACGGCTGCTGTTGGTCCGGTTTGGACTAGAACCACGACTGTAGTCGTATATTTAAATCATGTCCCACTTTGGCTGAATCATGAGTGGGACGTTCTCGTTCTAGCTCAGGATGATTTACAGGTAGGCGCGCCAAACGTCAGAACGCTGAATTCATTGCATGAATGGAAATGTGAGGACAGCGGTTCTTTCAGGACTTCCAGAACTGAAATGTTCTTTTTATGGGAGCTGCTCCCTTCATGTAAACTAGTTTTTTGTAAACTCCACCTTCCTGAGGAGCTTCTGTCTGATCCGTCGTCCCAGCAGAACCTTCTGGTCACGGCCCTTTCCCTCCGTTCCTTCCCCGTTAACCCTCTGCGCTCCCGTCCAGGGAAACGGGATGGCGGCAGAATGCGCCGCGTCCAGAATCCTCACATAAGAGCCTCATTCTCGCCGGTTGCCTGTAGATACCAGTGTGTTTACACGAGCTTTTGTCTGAGCCGGCAGCCAATGGCAGCCCCAGCTCCACTAACCCGGGGGCGTCAACGAACCCTCACTGTGTCCAGTGTCATGGCGCTCCCCAGTGGAACTAGGCCATTCAGTAACTGGCTTCATGTGTTCCTCACACGGATTCATCTCCAAGATCATCGTTTCACCAACCAAAGCAGCAAAATGTGTTTCTGCTTCGTGAACGAGAAGGAGGAAGTTCTGATCCGTCTGTGAAGAAATGACATTCACCACTGACACACAGGAAACGTTTTCTCCTCCTGTCCATCATCGTCTTCTGAAGTTCCATAGAAATAGCCTTGTTTCTTAGAAGCTGGCTGGTGATGGACAGAGCAGGAGTGAAGTGCTTTCTGCGGCGTTACATCAGTGAAGGTCTCACGTTTCCTGATCGATGGTCTTGTTGCTATTGATCCGCAGGACGTCCGACTTGCTGGACGTCAGGCCTCTGGGCTCCAGGAGCTAATTGCTCCTGGCTGGGAGTTCAGCGTCTGTCAGTTCCTGGTTGAGGTGTGAGAGACTTTCCAGCTGCTGGCGTCTCAGGAGAGAGAAAACGTGTCAAACCGGTCTCCATGGTAACCAGGAGGCTCCACGTCTGATCGGGTTCTTTCAGCACAAACACAAGGGAGGCCGATCCGGTTTGACAGCTTTGTGCAGGAGGGTGTGTTTGTGTGTGAGGAGTGTGCGATCATTGCAAAACCTACCTGAAGGACAGAAGCCACACCCTGCTCCCCTCCCACTTCTCCTGAGCTCTACCTGACGGCAGAAGCAGGAAGACGGCGAGGAAACGCCTTCACGCCAGTCCTGGACGTCACGTCCGCACTTTCTGGAACGCTCGCCGTCAAAAGGAGGACAAACGTGGACGAATGGAGACGACAGACGTTAGCGGGAAAACCTGAGGGAAGGACTTTCCATCTGGGAGCTGTCAACCCCAGCCAGTTGGAACAATCCAGAGCCCCCCACCCCCCAGGGAGCCTTGCCTGGCAGGTCCCGGGATCAGCTCAGCCTCATCATGTGTTAATGAAGGTGTCACGGAGAGGGGGCCAGGCAGGAGAGAGAAGACCAATGGGGAGCCAACGTGGGGCTGGCTCCTGGCCCCCTGCTCTGAGGAAAGGAGGTCAGAGGGAGCGCCGGGAACGCCGGGGCCGGGAACGCCGGGGTGGGAGCCTCATGCAGGCAGACAGCTCCTGTTTGTTTACTTCGGCTTAGCGTGTTCAGGCAGAGACAGGAGATCTTCTGCGTCTGTGGCGCCTTCCAGCAGGACTCTGCTTTAGCTCCTCCTGCTCTTCACCTGGAGCTTGTTCCTCATCAACCAGGGACTGGGATGGGGTGAAAGTTGCCCCCCGCATGCTTTGTTTGCCCTTCCTGTGTGTCCTGAACGCGTAGCGACTGTTGCTCGGAGCTCTCAACAACACAGCTCCCCGTGGACCTGCCGTTCCCGCCGGACGCTCCTCCCTCTGGAAGCTCAGCAGCAGGACGGAGGAAACGCTGCAGGATCTGTCGCTGACATGGATTCCTTCCGCTCTTGGGCGCTCCAGCATGCAGAGGAGCATGGCTGGAGGGAGGACCAGGACGTGTACGGTGGGTCAGGTCCACTGCCAGCCCTTCCCGCTCTCTGCAGCACCTTAACACTCCAAGAACGCCATTAGTCATTCAGACATAGATCTCCACGTCGATCACAGAGCCAACAGAGTCACCTTCTGAAGGTGTCTCCAGATCCTCGCTGCCCACCCCCTACGGTAGGTTCAGGTCAGAGACCTGCAGGTCCATGCAGTGCACAGCCCAATGTAACGCTGCCGGAGGTCATGCTGGTCATGTGAGCGTTTTTATGGCAGGCTCATGTTACTGCTTCCCGCCCCCACTCTGACCTTTGAACTGACCTGCAGGCCGTTTATGACGGGGCAATAAGGAAACGGTTCCCCACCGGCTGATTCTACAGCAAACACGGAACCCTGAGTGATCAGAACAAGAACCGTAATGAAATGTTCTCTAAGTAGTCTGAGGCCGCTGGTGGCTCATGTAATACCTGCTCAGGTGTTCTGTGACACGCCCCTCTGCCAGGACACAACAGAGAAGCTGACGTGATCTAAAGGTTTTCACAACAACACAGGAGAGAACCATCAAAAGCCTGCATTGACTCTTATAAGGTTCTGACATCCTCCTTGAGTTAAGGCAGACCCATGTTGGGTCTGAATCATAAGAGTCGCATCTTTGCTAATTATCGATGAAAAGGTGATGATTTACCTGCTCAGAAGGTGTTCGCTAGAGCTGCAAACCACGAAGAGTCATTTATCTGCTTATTTTTGGCGTCTGAAAATGCTTTTTACAAAACAGAGTAGTTGATTTGCGGTATGGCCCTTTGTTGCCACGGTAACCTGCCTCTCGCTCTGGCGCATGACGACTAACCAGCGGAGGAAATGTCCACGTTTGTCCGTCCTCTGCCTGCAGCTGGAACACGCTCGGATGACCCAGACGGAGTTGATGCGGGAGTCCTTCCGCCACAACCGGGAGATCGGCGAGCTCCTGGAGAAGCAGGAGGAGCTGCAGGAGGCTGTCTGGGCCTGAGCAGCTGGCTGTGGGCTACCCCAGCAGGCTGAAGGTAGGAGCGCCGCTGTCCTCCGGCGTCTTCCAGAGACGTTTGTGTCACTCAGATCCTCAAAGGAATGAGGTTTTCACAGCAGCTGCAGCGTTTGCTCACCTGCTGTCAGGTGAGCAAACGCTACTTCTCTATCAGAATAACATCTGTTGTTCAGATGTTCCTCATCCATCACCTGGTTGTAAACAGAGAAATCTCCCTCCTGCTATGGTGTAAAACAGAGTTTTCAACGTTGTTGAGCTGCGGCACACTTTCTGCTTGACAAGAATCCCGTGGCACACCAGCATCCAAAAGTAGAAAAAGGAAAGCTCTAAAGTCTGTATAGATCTACAGACCCTCCTGATATTTTTATAAAAAGTTGTAATGAAAGTTAAATTTACTTTTTCTGTAATAATTTTAACTAAATTATTGGAAATTTTACCATGGTAATTTGTTTTCCTTCAGTTTATTAACATGCAGTTTTATGTGACCTCACAAATATATGATCACAATATGTTTGATCAATTTTACACAAAACAACTAAAAATGTAGTTATGTTTTCTGTAGCTACGAAAGTAGAATGTTGAAGTTTATTAGTTTTTCTTTGTCTTAATCAAAGATGAAGTCTTTGAAAACTTTAACAAAAATGTTTATTTCTTTTGGAGATGATTAAATTGTTTCAGTTTGGTTTAGTATGTCTGTTTCACCTTCATCTGTTTCTTAAATGTTATTACTTCTAAAGTTTAACATCTAAATAATCAGGCGATTCTTAGAAAAGTGTTTCAGTCAGAAAAGATGACTTGGACCAAACTCTGGGATGTTTGGCTGTTAAGAAACACAAACCTGGAAAAACTAAACTGTTGACCTCCTGACCTCTGATCTTATCAAAGTTGAAAAACTGTTTGATGTGTTAGTTGTGGTTTAAGACGTTTAACAAGAAGACTCATTGTGCTGAGGCGCTGTCACACTTTAACCCAATGCATCATAGAATATGATGGCGGAACAGACTCATTGTTTTGTTCTCTTGTTCCGCGGTCTGACACGGATTCTGTAGAAGCTACACATAAAGAGCGAGCTAGCTGGTATTTCTATTGTTAGAACTGAGAGACTTTATAGGCAGAATCCCAGAACAAAAAAGGAAGTGAAGACTTTAACCACTTCTGATTGGTCAGTCTGATGACGTATGATGAAGCCTGCAAGAATGATTGGTAAAGACAGTTAAAAGTAGGGACCTTTCGAAAATGGCTGAAACTCGGCTAATCGTGAGTACCGTCATTCTTCTCAAAATGTCTTTAATAGAATCAAATAAACAAGGAAAAAAGTATTTTACGATCTTTCATATTCCTAACTCCTGAACACAGAGCTGAAATCCTGGAGATGGAAATGTTTTTAGATCAGTTGATGAGGGCGATTTCCCCAACGGCAGCTGGTTGAAAAACACTGGTGTGAATGATCCATAGGTGAACTTCAGGCGCTGTCGCTCCAACCTTTAACCCCGTCTGACCCAAAGGGAGGCCGCCTGTCCGCTCCGTAACCTCCCAGGCTGTGGACAGCTGGGGTTCATTCGTGTATTCATTGGTCAGCAGGAGGCTAATTCCAGCTGAGCGGTCTGGCGTCACACGCCTCCTGTCAGAGGAACCGGCTGAGTTCCATGGAGAACGTTGCCGCCGTCCGTGGCGCCTCATGACGAGGAAGCTTTAAGGCAACTCAGGCCACAGGCGGCGGTGGTGCAGCAGTAGGGCGGTCTTTCGCTGCTTTCAGTCAGATCTCCATGTAACCAGGGCTGTGCTGCTCACCTGGAAAACCACGCCCAGACGACCCGGGTGTGAGCCCCGTTTACGCCCATTCTTAGGTTGCTTCTGTGTTTTAGCCGCTCCTTCAAAGGGATCCATTCTTCTTTTTCTCCTTTTTAAATGTAAAGGCTTTTCCCTCTGGTTTTTACTTTAAAGCAGGAATGTGAGCTGACAGACGCTCTGCACATCTATCACGTCATTTCTACAGATGTTCTCCACTCAATCAAGCGGCTCTGCTAATCCTGTTTCGTAGATCTTTGACATTAAATCAAGAGCAAGCTTTACTGTTTCGACCTTTTTAAACCCAAACGTGGTTTTTTAGGAGTTTACTGGAAATCCATCCAGATATTTCAGCTGTTTTCTTTTACTGAAGCGTCACAGGAGAATCATAGAAACCTCCGTCAGGAGTTCTGGAGCTGGGTCTCAGTGGGGGGGGGTTGGACCACAGAGGTCCTGCTGTGACCCGCTTCTCTCTGTCAAACAGGTCTGATCGACGGCTACGCGGATGAACGGGCCTCCCTGGAGGAGCAGCTACGACAGAAGGAGGAGCTCCAGAGGAGCCTGGAGGAGGAGCTGCAGGTGAGCTTCAGGACCAGAATGGTGAACCTGGTTCTGATCCAGAGTCTGGTCTCTTGAATAGGATTTTTAAGGCCTGAAGTTTAGTGGGTGTGTTTCTGACGGATCTGCATAATTCTGGGAGTGGTACCGGATGGTGCTGGCGTCTATAGGATCTCTATGAGATGGGATTCTGAACCCAATGCGGCTCAGCGGCGGTCTTCACGTGTCTCTAACGCTGGTGTTGGTCTGTGGGATCAGACTTCGGGTTCCTAGCAGCTCCTTTCCTTTCAGCTACAGCTCCCAGCTTCCAGGAGCTGGAGGCGAGCAGCTTCAGCTGCAGAGGCGGCGCCAGCTACTGTCGCGCCAAGCAAGATTGCCATGAGAGGGAGAGAGGCGGGGCCAGGAGCTGTGTGCGTATCCGTGGACCAGAACCAAGAATCGGTTCACCAAAGTCTTTCCTGAAACTCTCCAGTTAAAGCAGGCAGATTAGAGCGTTCTGAAGCACAAAGCGAATTGATCTTGGCGGCAAATATTTCTACTGCAGCCAGCGCCTGTTTGTCTGCCGCGTCTGCCACGGCGGGATGCTCCGGTTTTCCGTGACCTCTGCTTGATGCCATCATGAAGATGTTTCCTGTTTGTTCTGTCAACAGGAGGATTGACAGGAACCGGGTTTCAGTGAAACTTCAGTGACTTGAGTCCAAACAAACACTGAAGCGCCGCTTAAAGCGCCGCTTAGAGCGCCGCTTACAGCGCCGCTCCCGTGAAATCCTGGTTTTGGTGTCTCCAACATGATCTGGTGGCTTTTTTCTGATGATGGAGGGCGTATGAAAGAAGATTAAGATTGAAACTGCATTCCTGAGTATTTCTTTATTTAAATTGTTGTGAATCAGGAGCAGAAGAACAAATACAGTTTGAATTTGTGAGGCTCCGCCCCTTTCGGATGCAGACACACAGATCCATGAAGGTCTTTGTTTTTGTCGTCTGAGCTGGATCTGGATCAGAACTGGACGCTAAGATGAGGGTGTGAGGGCTGTAAGCTAGCAGGAGAGCGTGTAAACAGATGCATGATGGGAAATCAGAGATGAATTTCTGATAACTGCTGCCGCTCTGCAGAAACTATGACAGGTTAGTAGATGTTGGCTAACAGCGTCCTCATCATGACGAACAGGCCACCGGGAGAGGAGGTGACATCACTTCCTGGTTACTGTAGTCTCACCTGCTAACCCTGTGACCGTTTCAGCCCGCCAAAATGGTATGTTCCTCAGAGAAGCGTCCGCCACGGTGGGGGTGGGAAGCAAACGCTGTTCTTTCCTCTTCTTGGAGCTGACAGCAGCTGTCAGCCCTGCTTTCTCGCCCTGTAGGCCTAGTTAGGCTGCAATGGTTTGCACGCCTGAGAAGAAGGTGTGTCGCCATTTACCTGGCGCAGGCGTGCGTTACGCGTAGCGGTGTGCATCCATAACCGCCCACTCCACCGGCTCAATGCTCGGCACAGACTCACCCTCTCACCCGGCTCTGGTGCTTCTCTGCCTGCTGCTGGCCGTTCCTCCGTCTGCTGTTGTCATGGTGACGTCCTCCACCGCGCTTAGTCTGTCGCTTTACTCCTGGCTTGCTCCAGGTTACCTCCCGCCTGCTAGAGCTGAAGGGGCATGAATAGTTCTGTGCGTCTGTCTCCTCAACTGTCTTGATCGCCCGATGAAGGGTTGCGGGTTCTTCCCCGGTGGCGGCAAACGGGCAAAAACACTGATGGGGGGGTTTGGAATCTGGTGATTATAGACTGGTGTGGGAAGGAATCTGGTGGCCTTCCTTCATGAATGTTGGTAAAACTTTTGGAAGATTGTCCCATCTTTAGGACCAAACGCAGTGAAGGTGCCGTCAGGTGTCTCCTACCTGGGAGGATTCAGTCCGCTTCAATGACCCCTCTTCTGGGGGTGCTCGAACGTCAGACTCCTCTGTCTCAGCATCTTTAATGGCGTAACTTTGATCCGGGCGAACTCAGTGGCTACAACAAACCCAGCCTTCTCGTGTCCGTAGACCTGCTGGAGGAGCGGAGAAGCTCATGAAGGAAGGTGCTGAGAGGTCAGCGGCAGGCGAGAGAAAGAGAGAACACCGACCTCCTGACAAAATTAAAGCTACTGAAGGCGAGAGCTGGAGGAGCAAGAGTGTGGGACGCTAGAGCTGGGCAGCGCTCGAAGCGGAAGAAGAGCAAGCGACCTCCGGCAGCAAGAATCCCAAGCCCTGGAAGAGAAACAGCTGGAAAGGCCAAAGTTCCTGGATGCTTGAGTAACCAGCTGCTGGGCAGTGCTCTCTCCACCACACCCCGCCTCCTCCCTCCCCGCCTCCTCCAAACCACCACCCTCCTCCCTCCATTGCCTCCTTCCTCCTCCCCTCCTCCAAACCACCCCCTCCTCCCCTCCATTGCCCTCCTCCCCCCCCCCACTGCCTCTCCTCCACTGCCTCCTCCCTCCCCGCCTCCTCCCCCTTTACCTCCTCCCTCCCCCTTCCCTCCCCCCACTGCCTCCTCACTTCACCCACCCTCCTCCCCTGCCTCCTCCCACTTCCCCGCCTCCCTCCCCCACTGCCTCCTCCTTCCACCGCCTCTCCTCCCCATGCCTCCTCCTTCCACACTCTCCCCCACACCTCCTCCTTCTCCGCCTCCTCCACCCACACCTCCTCCTTCCCTTGCCCTCCCCTCCCCCTTGCCTCCTCCCTTCCACCGCCTCCTCCCCCACTGCCTCCTCCTTCCACCGCCTCCTCCCCCCCTGCCTCTCCCCACCCCGCCTCCTCCCCCCTGCCTCCTCTTTCCCTGCCTCCCCTCCCCTACTGCCTCCTCCCCTTGCCTCCTCCACCCTGCCTCCTCCTTCACCGCCTCCTCCCCCTGCCTCCCTCCCTTTGCCTCCTCCCCACTGCCTCTCCTTCCCGCCTCCCTCTACCCCTGCCCCTCCCTCTTCGCCTCCTCCCCCACTGCCTCCTCCTTCCACCACCTCCTCCCCCACCTCCTCCCTTCCCGCCTCCTCCCCCCCCTGCCTCCCTCCCTTCCCCTCTCCCCCTGCCTCCCCTCCCTTCTACCCGCCTCTCCCCCACACTGCCTCCCTCCCCCCTGCCTCCTCCTTCCACGCCTCCTCCACCCTGCCTCCTCCTTCCCCGCCTCCCTCCCCCCTGCCTCCTCCCTTCCCCCCCCCCGCTGCCTCCTCCTCCCACTGCCTCCTCCCTCCACCCTTCTCCTCCCCCCCGCTGCCTCCTCCTCCCACTGCCTCCTCCCTCCACCCTTCTCCTCCCCCCGCTGCCTCCTCTCCCCACTGCCTCCGCCCTCCACCCGCCTCCTCCCTCCGCTGCCTCCTCCCCCCACTGCCTCCTCCCTCCACCCGCCTCTCTGCGCCTCCCCGTCTGACCGCTTTTGCCCGTTTGTCCAGGAGCAAGCAGTGGACCGCGAACACGAGCGGGACGTTTTCCAGCAGGAGATCCAGAAACTGGAGCAGCAGCTGAGAAGTCCACAGAAACTTCAAGCGGGTTCTGAGCAACGGAACCGAGAGGTACCGACAGAAGGTTCTGCTGCCATGTTTCAGGGTCATAAACACGTCACGGGTCCTGATGGCTGAGGGTGGGCGTGTCAGGGAGGAGCTTGTTGGAGCGCCGTGTTCACCTGCAGACAGTTCCATGTCCATCTCTCTTTAGTCCCTTCAAAAATGTTAACTCTTGCAGATTTTGGTCTTTGGCCTCATAACTCCTCATCTGGAACCTACTTAGAAAAACGCTGGAAGTAAAGTTTGTAGATTTTGAACGGCGTTAGCGTGGCGAGCTCACCAAGAAGGTTGTAAGAATGTGATACATGAAACGTCGGCTCAAGCTGAACAAAACTGTATGACCCATCGACAGGACATTAGGAATGTGGGCGTGGTTAACCAAAAAACCTCTGTTACCAATGAGGGCAGTGAGGGCGAGCAGTGCCCGTGGGCCACGCCCCCGCTCGCCGCTTTACATCTCAGGTTTGCTTTGCTGCTGTTTTTGAGCTGAAGAATCTTAGAAATATGAAGCTGGATCTGCGTCCGGTCAGCTGTGGTGCAGCGGGCAGCACGGTGCCTCCTGCTGAAGCTTAGGCTGATGTCGGAGCATTCTCACCATGAAGTGCTTTGTTTCCTCTGCTTCCACCTCTCCGTCCCGTGACCCGTTTTGCTTTGGTCTCCTGTGGCTACAGCAGGAGGCTGGAGTAACCTTTAAGGTACTGCTTTGAGCTTTCTAGACAACTACAAATCCCAGAACCCCCAGCTCCTTCAGCCCTCCCTGTAGAGATCCCTTCCCCTCCTGTTCCCGTCTGCTGCATGAACGATGTCCGTCCTCTGTCTCTGCTGAAGTCCATGAATAAAGATGACGGTGTGGCGCGCTCTTTAGCGCCTCACCTGGCTGTGCAGCAGCTCGCACTGACATGTTCAGCAGCTGCTCGCTGCTGAAAACCACATTTTCCCCAAATATCCCCCATAAGTGACTGGGAGCGAGTCCCGGTTAGCGGCTCCACGCCGCGTCTCAGGTGGGAACATGTCCAGACTGCTCCTCCTCCCCGTTTCTGTCTTCTCACATCTTACAGTTGTGTCACTTCAATGTCTCTCTGTAAGCCCCTCCCCTTTTTAGCTGCTTCTCTCTCACAAGCCCCCCCTCAGGTGGATCAGCTGACCCCGCCCACTGGCTGCACATGGTCCATCTATGCTGCATCACCACAGTCTAACAGCAGATCTCCTGAACGCCCCCCCCCCCTCTGTGGCAGGTGGAGCAGCTGACCTCGCAGCTGAAGGAGAAGGCGGATTGGTGCAGCGAGCTGCTGCTCAGCGGCGAGCAGCTGCGTCGGGAGCTGGGGGAGCGCGACGAAGAGGTGGACAAGCTGGAGAGCCGCATCCGCGAGCTGGAACAGGCTCTGCTGGCCAGCGCAGAGACCCTCCAGCAGGTTAGGAGGACCAGGTTCTGCTGGAGAGCAGGGCTGCATGTCTGAGCTATGGAGCGGGGGGGGGGCTGCGTGGGAAAATGCAGATGAGGTGAAAGGAAGAGCGGCGGGTTTCACAGAGAACAATGTGTGGGTGGGTCGACTTCAGCCCCTCCCTGCTCTCGCCGATGGCTCTGCAGCCCCCCCCCCCCCCCGGCTTTTCTTTTTTGGGGGGGGGGGGGGGGGGAATCTGTTTGACTGATGGCAGCTTCCTGGTTTGCTTTGAGTGGCGCCGAGCTTAACGGCTTCCTTCACGCCTTTTCCAGGTTGAACACAAAAAGCATCATGACCCCCCCAGCCAGACCAGACCCCCCCCTCTGGAGGCTCAGCTGCAGACGGAGAGAGAAGCTGTGGAGCGCAAAGAAAAGGAGGTAGGAGGAGGTTACGGAGCTGCAACCTGCAACTTTTTACGTCCTCTGTTCAGCTGAGGTTTCAGTTTAGTGACGCTGGAGATGTTGGACCGTCAGGAAGGAGGCGCGCTCCAGGAGGAGCCAGAGCTGGAGCTCATGCTCTGGCTCCTCCAGGAGACCCCCATTAGGGACCCCCCCCTCGGTGACCCTAAATGGGTCTGAGCGTGTTCAGCCTTCAGGCGTCTGCATCCGTATCACCTGATGATGTCACGGCCCTGCTGTTACAGGAAGGACCAATGACAAATGTTACGAACATCTTCTTGATATTCCTCATTTTTTCAGGATATTTTTTCTGTAGTTCAAGTTATAAACGGACCAATCAGATCTCTCAATGAAAGGGGGCGGGGCCTGTTGGCCCCCACATCCAAAACGATTGGCAGATGTTGTAATCTTCTCACTGCAGAAGCGTCTACAGCTTCAAAAACCGAGGCTTCGGTTCTTCTCCTCTCTCCAGATCTGTAACCTGGAAGAGCAGCTGGAGCAGTTCAAGGAGGAGCTGGAGAACAAGAGTGAGGAGGTGCAGCAGCTGCACATGCAGCTGGAGATCCAGAGGAAGGAGATGAGCAGCCAGCAGCAGCACCAGCAAACCAGGGAGAGCATGCTGCAGGTGAGCCAGAAGGTTCTGCCGCTGGCCGCCTGTAGATCCGCCCGGCGGTTCTCTGAAGGACGTCTTCCAGAAGAACCCCGTGTGGTGGACCCCTCCCTCCTGCTGCAGCAGCTTCTTCTGCGCTTGTGAACGTCTGCTGGTCTGCTCAGGCTGTTTGCTGATGAGTGGCGGTAATGATGTCATTTCTGCCTCTTGAAGGTGATGGAGCAGAAGGACAGGCAGATAGAGCTCCTTAATGATCAGATCTCTAAACTTCAACAGACGGGAAGCTCCTGTGAGAACCAGGTAAGGTTGGAGAAGCTCAGTGTTTGGAGCTGCTGGACGTCCACCTGTGTGTCTGTGCTGCTTGGTGCTCTGCTTGGTGGTCGTTGTCCTTCGTTTGTGGTTTGGTGCTAGGTTAGCGTCTCTGTGGTTTGAGAAGCTCTGAGTCCCTGCAGACGCTTCAGGACGTTCCTCCGGGGATCTTTGTGGTTCCTGTAGGATTCTGCTTTGCCGTTAAGTCATCAAAGCCAGAACTTTGAGGATCCACTGGCGTTTGTCTGTGATTCTGCAGGAAGTGGATGAGAGGGAGGAGCTGCTGAAGGAGCTGGAGTCTCAGGTGGAGTACCTGCGGAGCGAGCAGGAGCGTCTGAAAAGGAGCAATGAAGAAGAGCTGGAGCAGCTGAACGAGGTCATTGAGAAGCTGCAACAGGAACTCGCCAACATCGAGCCAAAAACGGCTGCAGAGGAAGACGAAGAGCTGAAGAAGGAACCGGGCGGAGACGTGTGGGCACCGAGTGAGGAAGAATACGATGAGATGAAGCAGAGGAAAGACCACGCCACCAAGGAGCTGGACGCTCTGAGGGCGCAGCACGGGAAGCTGCTGGACACGTACCTGCGCTTGAAGGACGGCGCCGAAGCTTTAGCTGAAACGGAAAAGCTGGCAAATGCAGAAGATGAGCTGCAAGACGCTCTCCGAGAGAAAACGGCCGGCCTGCTGGTGCTGCAAGCTCAGGTCCACGCTCTGGAGCGGAGTGCAGCCTCCAGGGTGGAGGAGCTGGAAGACCTCCTCCAGAGGAGGAACTCTGAGGTGGAGGCCCTGCAGCTGGTGGTGGAGCAGACTCAAAGCTGGGCCCAGGACCTCCAGCAGAAGGTCTGTGATCTGGAGGACCGGCTGAGGGAGAAGGTGGCAGAAGCTCTGGTCAGCCAGGCCACTCTGGAGGCTTTCCAGCAGCACCAGCAGGAGGAGACGCCTGCAGAGGAGCTGCAGAGGAGCACCCGCATGCTCCCCCTGCAGCTGCCCAGCCTCCCCCCACTGGGAGTCAGCGGACCACACCAGGCAGCGCAGATGCCCACGGGGAAGCTGGCCCATCTGACGCAGAAGCTCCTGGACCTGGAGGAGGGACTCGGCGCCATGCAGAAGGACCAGGAGCTCCAGAAGGAGCTGCTCTCCAGCTCCGAGGAGGAGGTCGACCAGTACGAGAGGAGGCTGGGCGAGCTGATGGACCTGCTGAGTCAGATGACCCGCCGGAGGACATCTGCAGAGGTGAGCTGAGGATCCCACACAGACGTTCTGCTGAATCAGCAGTTTGAGCGCAGGAGGACGTTCAGAGAAAAGCTTCAGATGAGTTTTAGTTCAAAGCTGGGAGGAAAGCCTCTCGTCCCGGCTGCCCTTACGGGGGATTGGGGGTGCGAGCCTCATCAGATCCAGTCGTCACACCTCACTAACCACAGCGTGAAGACGCCGTAGCAGCTGTCAGAATCCTTACCAGTGCTTCACATACACCCACCACACGCACTACAATGGTACGGCCCATTTTCAGGACCCCCCCCTAAGGTGGTGGTATGAGCCTGAAGGGACCACCTCCCCTCCCCTTAAGATGCAGCCCCTCCTCTCTAGGACCAGCTGTTTATGAAACCCGCCTGCAGCTGTTTTCACGCCCACTTCTGGCCTTTCCTTCCATCAGATTCCTCCTCCTGCTTTCTGATCTGAAGCTCTGCAGGTTTTCAGAAACTCTCCTGTTTTCTTCAGACCCCCTCTGACGATCAGCCACCTCCATCCGACCTCCTGCAGGAGCTTCAGGAGGTCAAGTCGGAGGCTTCAGCCGCCACAGAGGAGCTGGAGAAGTACACGGAGGTGTGCAGGAGGCTGGAGCAGGACCTCCGAGTACGTGACGTCTCCTCCATCAGTCTGACCTTCTGATCTTCACTAGAAATGAACCAAAGCTTTTTGTTTCCAGGAAAAGTCTTCTACAATCCAAACTCTGCAGGTCCAAATTCAGCAGGTAAGATGAGAGTGCATGTGAGAGTGCACGTGTGGCCCCCTGCAGCAGCAGAAAGGCATGTTTGATGCTGCCCTCTTGTGACTGCAGAGCGGCTCACAGTCTGCAGAGCCTGGAGTCTGTGAGCGGAAGCTGCTGGAAGCTGAAGCAGAAGCCGCCGCCGCCAAAGAAGAGCTGAGCAGCAGCAGGGAACGTCTGGAGAAGCTGCAGGAGCTGCTGCAGGTCGGTAACCACGGCAACGCCGCGGAAGCTCTGCCGTGACGTCACCAGAGATGATCAGTAAAAATGAGGAGAATCCGAGTTTCTGCTGATTCACTGTTCAGCCGGATTCTTCACCTGAGGATTCATGAGTCTGAACAAAACAAATCCTGTTTTTATTTCAGGAGCGAGAAATGACCATCGCTCACCTGAAAGGAGAACTTCTCCAGGTACGTGAGGAACCTCCTCCCGGTCTTCGGCCGGTTTCTCCTGAAGCCACTCTTTGGTTGATGAGCTGGTTTGGTTCTGCAGGTGAAAGCCTCGGAAGACGCCGCTGACACAGCGAAGCTCTTCCAGGAGCTTCAGGAGGTCAAAACGCAGGCGGCGTCCGCCAGAGAGGAGCTGAGCTTTTACCGGACGCACAGCGAGAAGCTTCAGGAGGACCTCAGAGCCACGGAGGCTAATGCTGCCGGGCTCGGCGAGGAGCTCCAGGAGCTGAGGAGAAACGTGAACGCCACCAAAGAGGAACTCAGCGGCTGCAGGCTGAGGAACCAGACGCTGCTGGAGGACCTTCACAGCCGAGAGATGTCCATTTCCAGTCTGAAGGAGCAGCTCCAGGAGGCGCAGACAGCTTTGATGAAGACCACAGGGTCTGGCTCTCCGTCCCTCTCCCCATCTCCTCAACCTAGCTCCTCCTCCTCCTCCTCTCAGCCCAAAAGAAAAGGAGGCAAACAGCTGGCTGGGAAGGTCAGCAGCACCAAAGACAAGCTCTCAGCAACCAGGAAGAACTCTGCTGCTTCCAGCACGCCGTCCGCCAAAACCCCCAGCCCTCAGCCAAGAACCTGCTCAGAGGAGCAGCGCTCCACCGCCGTGACCTCCTTCACCCAGACTGAAGCTCTGCCCGCTCCTGAGCCCAGGGCAGCTGCAGCGGAGGAGGTGGAGGAGGTGATCGGAGAGTTCCAGGAGAAGATCGACCAGATGCAGGAGCTCCACGCCGCAGAGATCCTGGACATGGAGGCGCGGCACATCGCCGAGAGCGAGAACCTGCGCAGAGACCTGCAGGCGCTGGAGGCCGAGTGCAAAGCTCTGAAAGCTGTGATTGACGAGCTGCGCTCCGCCCAGGTGACAGCAGGAGGAAGACGATGATGATGATGGGCAGTACTCTTCCTCTGACCCTCTGTCTGTCTCTTTAGGCTCCGGCTTCACGGCAGGACCGCCCCGCTTCACTGTTCAAAGACGGGTACACCAGCGGTGAGTCTGCAGAAACCTGCAGCTAGGTTTCTGTCCCGTTTCTGAAGGTCTGTCTCCCAGCAGACAGCAGCTCTGACTACAGCCAGAGGACGGGCTTGGGGCTCCTGCAGCAGGAGCTCCGGACCACGCCAGAGGGGGCCGGGAGGGAGGCTGAAGACCCGCTGCCGGACAGAATTAAGGTACGCCGTGTTCTCCTGCAGACGCCGTCACAGCGCTCCTCCTCATGATCTCCTCCTGCTCGCTGCAGTCCTTGATCCGTGAGGTCCACCAGGAGGGCATGCAGGTCCTGTCCCTGTCCGAGCTGCCCCTGTCTGAGGGCCAAGCAGCACGCCACGGCGGCGTTCCAGGCTGGCAGAAGGAGAGGGACGCCGTCCTGGCCACGCTGGAGTCCTTCAAAGCTGTCGTCGCTCAGGCGCAGGTACGGGAACCTCTTCTGAGTCCAGCGGCTCTTCCCTGCAGACGGCTGATTTGATCCTTCTGCTGCAGACGGCGAGCGGCGCAGACTGGCGAGCGGACCTGCTGGATGCAGTGAGGCAGGTGTTTGAGAGGGAGAGGAGCGTGCTGAAGAGCGCCTGGTTCAGCCAGCTGGGCCTGCTGGACACCAGTGACGCCGTCGTCCATCTTAACCAGCTGGAGCTCAGACTGGATGAGCAGGTGACGGCCGGACCCGCACGCCGCTACTGAGGACGTGTTGGTTTACTCTGTCTGGGATGTCTGTCCCAGCATCTGAACCCGTTTGGATCCTAACGTGCTGGTTCTGGTGCAGGACGCGCGGCACAGAGACGCCATGGCGGCCCTCCTCACCGCAGAAAGAGCCAGCCTGCTGTCGGAGATTCAGCAGCTTCAGAGTCGGCTGCAGCAGGAGGAGGGAGGAGCAGGCGGAGGCGGCGGGCCGCGGCCGGAGGAGCTGCAGGCTGAACTGTGCCAGACCAGACTGGAGCTGGAGGCGGAGCTTAAGGTCCAACAGAAACACCTGAGGGAGCTGGAGGGACTCAGGTGACTTTCAGGATGAAATGAAGCTTGGAGTTCAGATTTACAGCATTTTAAAGGAAAAGTTCTGATCTGAACAGAAAAGAAACAACCTTTCAACTTTAGGGACGTCTAAGTGATCCCAAGGCTTCCTCTGTTTACTGTTCCTACATTAATATCTGCATGATGATATGATGCTGTTGTTCAACTGCATGTAAAGAAAACGGCAGTAAAGATGAAAACCCTGCAGCTCAGTAAATCCAATCTAGAGGTTTTCTGAGGATTCACAGACGGAGTAACAACCATAACAACGGTTCTCCATGTGGATCAACCACAGAGTATGAAATATTCACGACTAAATGCTGGATCGATTCTCCGCTTTGAGCCTCAGAAAAACAACAAGTTCATGAAACCTGTTTCTCTGGAAATAATGAGCGAGTTTCCACCGACAGGGCGGAGGCGTCGCAGAGAGCTGCAGAGGTGGAGGAGCTGAACGAGCAGCTGATGGACGAGAGGAAGAGGAGCAGAGACCTTCAGTGGGCCGTGGAGAAGGAGAAATGCAGGACCGAGAGGAGCGAGGAGAACAAACGGGAGGAGGTGGAGGTACCAGAACAACACCAGAACCTCCGTCCTGAACATCACGTTTGAGGATGACTTCCAATGTTTTCTGAGAGGAAGAAATCCGAACGAAGGCAGATTTATTCTGATCCCCACTCCTGAGCCGTTTCAGGGGGTTTGTGTTCATCTGAGCAGAAGTGGGTCGTGTGTTCTGGTCCGATTCATGCTTCTTCTCTGTAGGACCTGCAGCTGAGCCTGGAGGATCTGAGGAGCCGTGTGCTCCAGCTGACTGGGAGCCTGGAGGAGCAGCAGCAGACCTCCTCGGCTCTGCAGCAGCGGGCCGAGCAGGAGCGCCTGCGCCTGCGCAGACGGCTGCAGGAGCTGCAGGTGCAGCTGGATACCGAAAGAGCCAAAGCCGAGGAGCTGAACTCCGCGCTGGGGAGGGAAAGGGAGCTGCGCATCACAGCCTCCTCTGACCCCAACGCGGAGGAGGCGCAGGAGAGGCTGCAGAGGGAGCTGGATGAGAAACATGCGCAGGTGAGACCTTCTGCTGCTTCACGAAGCAGGTGAGACCTTCTGCTGCTTCATGAAGCAGGTGAGACATTCTGCTGCTTCATGAAGCAGGTGAGACCTTCTGCTGCTTCATGAAGCAGGTGAGACCTTCTGCTTCATGAAGCAGATGAGACATTCTGCTTCATGAAGCAGGTGAGACCTTCTGCTGCTTCATGAAGCAGGTGAGACATTCTGCTTCATGAAGCAGGTGATACCTTCTGCTGCTTCATGAAGCAGGTGAGACATTCTGCTTCATGAAGCAGGTGAGACCTTCTGCTGCTTCACGAAGCAGGTGAGACCTTCTGCTTCATGAAGCAGATGAGACATTCTGCTTCATGAAGCAGATGAGACGTTCTGCTGCTTCATGAAGCAGGTGAGGCATTCTGCTGCTTCATTCCCACCTCTGCTCTCCTGGTGGTCTGTTTCTGGTGTTGAAGGTCTCCTCTTCCTCTTCTTCAGAGCATGGTCTTCCAGGCCTTTGTAGTTTCACTGGCTGCTTCTGAAGTGATGTTCTTCCTTTCCAGGTGGTAAATCTGCTCACCCAAGTGGAGGTCCAGAGGCTGGAGGTGGTGCAGAAAGAGGAGGAGCTTACTTTGGCCAATCGGAGGTCACAGCAGAGTCAGGAGGCTCAGCGAGAAGCTCGGGTCCAGCTGGAGAGGCTGGAGGCTGAGCTGTGTGAGGTCCAGGAGCAGCTGAGGACGCAGCAGGACAGCAGGAGGACTCTGGAGGTCCAGAAGGAGGCGCTAGAGGAGAGGCTGAGCATCTATGAACAACGGCCTGGAGGTGGAGACTCCACCGACCGAACCCAGGACTGGGTCGTCCACCAGAGGAGTGAGAACGCGCCGCCTGGAACCGAGCCGTCTCCTCGCGCTGAGGTCCCTCCAGCGGACTGCACCGACGGGGCGGGTCACATGAGCCCCCCACACCACGGCCCGTGGCGAACCGTCGACAAGATAGTCGGAAAACTACACCTGGTTTCTTCAAAGATCCGGAACCTGGCCAGAAGAAACACTGGCGGGTAAAAAAAAAAGATCCGCTTGACTTCCTGTGGTCAGAAAAACTGTTTAAACCAGAGCTTCTCAATTATTTATTACCAGCCCCCCCCCCAAACAATAACAAAGAAAAATCAATATAAATCCACTTTTAACAAATGTTAACTTTGTTTAGCCACAGTTAACGTTTTTAGTCTGAAGAAATAAGTACAACTTTGTTCTGATTATTTTTCTAAATGCTAATTATTTATTAATGATGTCATGAAGTGCAGCAGTTTTCCTGCATTACCTGTCAGTCAAATACTGACACCAACTAAACCACAGACAGACAGAAAACATGGATGGAAAATGAAGACACGTCATCAGAATGTCTGCAATAGTTCATAAAGAATGAGATTATTAGCATGAGCTGAGGAATCTAAAGACACATGATGATCCTGGTGTTGGGCAACAGAGGCTGCCTGTGAACACGCTCCACCTGCAGCCTGAGCCCCCTCCCCTCCCCTTCTCGCACACGCGTGTGACAGGAGACAGGAGGAGCTGCAGGGACGGCAGTTCACGGTTTCAGGCTGTTCCAAACTCTGATGGAACGGATAACAGGAAACCGATGGAGGACCAGATTGTTTTCCAGCTCTGAGCTGCTGTCACCCCCCCCCCCCCCCCATCATGTTAAATATCCGCACCGATTGCCCGTATTTCCTTTCCCTAAAGCCACCACTACAGCGCGCCCCCCTGGCATCGCCCCACTATTTGAGAAGCACTGGTTTAAACAGAAGCTCTGTTGGAGATCTGGAGAAAAGGGCGGAGCTTTTCATGAAAACGCAGGATTGGGGTCAGTCAGGGTCATTCAAGGGTCAGTCAGGGTCATGTTGGGGTCACTCAGGGTCATGTTGAGGTCAGTCAGGGTCATGTTGGGGTCACTCAGGGTCATTCTGGGGTCAGTCAGGGTTATGTTGGGGTCACTCAGGGTCATGTTGGGGTCACTCAGGGTCATTCTGGGGTCACTCAGGGTCATGTTGGGGTCACTCAGGGTCATTCTGGGGTCACTCAGGGTCATTCTGGGGTCACTCAGGGTCATGTTAAGGTCAGTCAGTCATTCTGGGGTCACACAGGGTAATTCTGGGGTCAGTCAGGGTCATGTTGGGGTCACTCAGGGTCATGTTGGGGACGTTCTGTAGCTGGGGTCCGTCAGAACCAGACCCATATGTCGGTTCTGTTCACCTCCTGTCCCCCACAGGCTTTCTGCAGAGGCGGACGCTGACGAGTTGTCATGGATACAGTCAAACGTCGAGGAGGTGGTCGTCCTGCTGCAGCGCCCCCCCGGCCTGCCCTCCTTCCCAGAGGTTTTTATTGTGCCTGGTGGTGTGGGTGGTGTGAGCAGCAGAACTGTCAGCTGTGGGTGTTTCTGGCAGAAGCCGTCCCTGCTGGCAGCAGGAACCTCCAGCTCCCTGACGGAGCGCCTGCTGAGGCAGAACGCCGAGCTGACCGGCTTCGTCAGCCGCCTGACGGAGGAGAAGAACGATCTGAGGAACCGCACGCTGAGGATGGAGGAGGAGCTCCGCCGCTACCGGCAGGCCGGGCTCGGACCGGGCTTCAGCGTGAGTTCATGGAGGTTCTGGGAGAATCCACAGAAGCCAAGCCACAAAACCAACCTGAGCTGTCTTTGGTCCCGCCTCAGTCCAGCAGGAGAGCGGAGCCGTCCGGATCCGTGCTTTCCCAGGAGCGGGAAGTTTGGACTCAGGAGAAGATCCGTCTGGAGAAGGCGCTGCTGCTGGCTCAGGCGCAGATTTCCCGTCTGCGAGGAGAAATCCGGTCCAACGCCGTCCAGGAGATAACCGGACCGGAGGCCGACAGCGCCGCCCTGAAGGTCTGAGGCTGCGCTTTGCTGCCGTTGGCGGCGAGTGAGGCGCTCCTGACGCTCTGACCTCTTTCTGCAGAGGATGTACGGCCGCTACCTGAGGGCGGAGAGCTTCCGCAAAGCTCTGGTCTACCAGAAGAAGTACCTGCTGCTGCTGCTGGGGGGCTTCCAGGAGTGCGAGGAGGCCACGCTCTTCCTGCTGACCCGAATGGGGGGCCGGCCCGCGCTGGAGCCCCTCAGCCAGCGGCGCCGAGGGCTGACCCGCTTCCGCTCCGCGGCCCGGGTCGCCATAGCTCTGTCCAGGTGAGTGGCAGCAGCTTTGATGCAACTCGTCTCCTAGGAAACGGAAGCTCTAACTCCGCTTTCAGGATGCGCTTCCTGGTGAAGCGATGGCACCGCGCCGCTGGGATGAACTCCGCCCCCTCCACCAAGAATGGAGCAGGTCAGATGGAAGGGAATTGAACCAGGAACTTGAGTCTGTTGGAGGAAGTTCTGACGGTTCTGATCCATTTCAGGCATAGAAGTGAGGGAGTCCTCCTTCCTCCACCCCGCCGCGGCTGACCTACACAGAGAGAGAGGAGGGGGGGAGGGCGTGTCCGGCGGCAGGGGAAGGAGCGGCTCTCCTCGCTCGGGGGCGTCCTCCTCCCATCCCAGGCTGCACGCCGCCTCGGACCCGGCGGCGCTCACCTGCTCCCACCTGCAGGGCTACGACCCCGACCGGGCGCTCACCGACTACATCTCCAGGCTGGAAGCGCTGCAGAGGAGGCTGGGCAGCGTGGCGTCCGGTGAGGCGGCGCTCGGGGGGGAGGGCGGGGCAAAGGCGGGGCAGACTCACCTGACCGCATGTGTTCTCTGCAGGCTCCTCCTCATACGCGCAGACGCACTGCGGCCTGAGGAGATAGACGCCGGCGAGCGGCGCCGCTGCGATCTTTTCACGTGGACCAAAACGCCGATGGCGGTGAACAAACTGTGGCTTTAGTGGGCGGGGCTTGAAAATCAGCTGTTTGTAATCTTTTTGCCTCTTGGCTGTGGACGACATGCAACGGTGTACATTTGTTAGAAGCTAATTTAAACTGTCATTAATTTATACGTGTGGAGAACGTGGAGAACACGTGGAGAACACGTGGAGAACACGGCTGCAGGAACGTCTACACTACACTGTGCTTTTGTTAAGGAACCGCAGGAGGATTTGTAGAGAAGGTATTTTTGTAAAGCGGAGCAGCTTTGAATTTTTGGGGTATTTTGTCAGAAACCTAAATAAAGATGAAAATCATTTCCACCACGGTTCCTCTGAACTTCCTGACATCAACACAGCTGGATTCCATCCTCAGAACCCAAAACAGAAATGGTTTGGAATGAGATTCAGGATTTCAACCAATCACAGCAGATCAATGCAGAAAACAATCATCAGTTCTAGATCAGTTCCACCATAAATACCAGCTAAAGCTCGTCTTTAGCGGTGTAGCTTTCCACAGAATCCGGTGTCAGACCGTGGAACAAGAGAACAAAACAATGAGTCTGTCTGCCATCACTACATCTCCCATGATGCATTGGGTTAAAGTGACAGCGTCTCAGTGCATTATGAGTCTTCCTGTTAAACGTCTTGAAACAACAACGAACACATCAAATAGTTTTTAAATCTTCTAACTTAACTTTTATTCCATCTCTTAGAAAGAACAGCTGCAGCTTCCAGCTTTTTCTGCCACAATTATCACTAAAATGCTCGTTAGATCATGGAGGGACTGCAGATCAATACAGACGAGGAGTTTCTGCTTTTTTAATTTTTGGATGCTGGTGTGCTGCAGGATTTTTGTCAAGGTTAAAGTGTGCCGTGGCTCAGAGAAGATGACCCAACGTTCCAGTGCCAAGGATAGGGTTCCATGTGGTTCTAGAGTTACAGTTCTGGTCCATCGCCTGTCTGTCCTGGGGGGGGGGTCCCTCCTTCATGTGACACCCCTTAGGTTTTGCTTTCTTTTAGGAGTTTTTCCTCTCAGAGGGTGCTGGTTTGGTGATCAGCTGTTGTTTTTCATAACTGTGTTGGTTACGGTCACCGGCATGACGGCCGTTAACCGACGGCTGTAGAAACAAACATGGAGTCTCTCAAAGATCCACTTTAATATCAATAATTCTTTAATTTTCTCCAGACAAACATCTCAAACGTCTCTTTTCATTCGTGGATCTTCTGAACCAGAACCACCATCAGTGCAGGTTCAGAACTCCTCTTTGTCATCAGAAGCTGCGTTCACAGCAGGACTTCTGCCAGACCAGGCTCCTCCCCCTCACGGCAGCCTCATGGCGTCCTGCGCCTGTATCTGATGACGGGGTTGTGCGGCGTGTGGATCATGGTGCTGTAGTTGATGGAGGGGAAGTACCCGTCCACCAGCTCGAAGCGGTACGTCCGCAGCAACGTTGACCAGATGGTTTTGATCTGGACGTAGGCAAAGTTCTCTCCGATGCAGCGATGGCGGCCTGCAGGTGGGAAGACGGCGAGCTGCAGCATCAAACACGATCATAGAACGTTCTCACAGACACAACAGAACTTCAGGTACCCGCTCCGAACGGCACGTAGGCAAACTTCTCCCCGGCGGCGGGGTTGTCGTGGAGGTACCGGTCGGGGTCGAACTCCATCCTCTTGGCCCAGGCGTCCCGCAGCCGGTGGTTGACGGTCGGCGAGACGCAGACCTGGTGTCCCACCGGGATGGTGAATCCCGCCGCCGTCTGAGCAGAGGGACACGGTCAGACTCCGCCCCGCTGCCCCCCAGCGGGAGGAACATCAGAGAAAGTCACCTGAGGTGTGCGAGCCATTCTCATCATGGTCATGATAGGGGGGCGGAGCCTCAGCGTCTCCTTCAGGCAGCGCTCCAGAAGGCTGAGGTCCTTCAGCTGAGGATGAAAACAGATCTTTAAGGTCAAACGGCGTTCTGCTGTGGAGGAGAGAACAGGAACATTCAGACACGACCGGCGGCAGAACCCCTAAGGATGAACGGTGCGACGGCGCCGAACGAGACCGAACCGTCGGCGTCTGAGGAAACGGCGCCGAACGAGACCGGACCGTCCGCGTCTGAGGAAACGGCGCCGAACGAGACTGGACCGTCAGCAACTGAGGAAACGGCGCCGAACGAGACCGGACCGTCACCGTCTGAGGAAACGGCGCCGAACGAGACCGGACCGTCGGCGTCTGAGGAAACGGCGCCGAACGAGACCGAACTGTTAGCGTCTGAGGAAACGGCGCCGAATGTCATTTCAGAGAGCATTTCCAGTTTCTCTTCCATGTTACTGAGGATGTTGCTGTTCAGGGTTTGTTTATTGTTGTTTGTTGTTTATTGTTTGTTGTTTATTGTTGTTTGTTTGTGTTTGTTGTCAGATTCTCTGGAATAAAACATGTTTACAGTGTTTTACTGCTGTTGGAGTTTAGTCCTGAAAACTTTACCTGCAAATGAACTTTGATGGATTTGATGATAATTCGTTTCTGCATTGATCCTTCACTCAAAGATTTGGCTCTGAACTTTGAACAGATCAATAAGTTGTTGCTGTTTTAACCCTTGTGCTATCCTAGGTAATTTAACATTGGGAGGTGGGTCATCTAGACCCACTAGACAGTGGGGTCATCTAGACCCACTAGACAGTGGGTCATCTAGACCCACTAGACAGAGCTCTGAACCTTTTTTTTTCAATGATTTGTGATCTTCACTGGTGTCCATGGATTACATGAAATCTTTCCACCTTTATCCACCTTTGTCATGGTAGGGGGAACACCTCAATGGAAGGGGGGGGGGTCATGCACAAAGGCTAAAGAAAAGCCTCAGTGATGAAATGACTGCAAACTAAAAGAGACCAGAAACAACTTTAGAAGTTTTGTTCTGGAGAATCTTTGACAGAAACTAATAAACGGTCCAAAAGTCGTGTTTCTAACTTCTGTTCCTGTCAGAGGAACAAACATCCTTAACTTCCTGTCGGACGCTCATCTCTCTGCTGCCACCTAGTGGCTGCAGTTCCACACTGCCTCCAGGTAAACCCTTTCCCCTCATAAATGATTCTCTGAACATTCAGGGGAAATGCTGAATCCTGGTGTTTTCCTCTAAATGGGAACATTTAAAGTCTTCCAGCTGGAACTCTTGTCGTGTTTGTGAATCTTTGACTCGATGTGTTTTCCGAAGCCTCCGTGCTGCGACGGGTTCTGACCTGGTCCAGGTCCAGCGGCGGCAGGTCCTCCCCGCAGACGGCCTTCTGCTCGGCGTAGCAGCGCTCCTGCAGCGCTCCGTCTTTGGCCAGGAAGAAGCCCATCCAGGCGCTGGTGGTGGAGGACGTGTGCTGCCCGGCCAGCAGGAGGCCGATCAGCATCCCCGCGATCTCCTCATCGTTCAGGGGCCGGCCGTCTCTGCGGGAGAGGAGGAGGTTCAGGAGGAGGTCCGAGGAGGCGTGGCCGCCCTCCGGTGGCAGACTCCTACTTGTACGTGGCGTCGATGAGGGTCTGCAGGAAGTCGTCGACTCTCTCTCCAGACCTCCGGCGTTTCTGGATCACCTTGAAGAAGATGCTCTTGATCTCCCGGTGAGCTCTGTCTCTCCTCCTGAAAGGGAGGGGGAGGAGTCAGGGTCACGGTCGGCGCCGCCCCCGGGTGAGGAGCGCAGACGGACCTGAAGCTGGGCAGGGGCAGCCAGCTGGGCAGCAGCCAGGCGGCGTGGCTGAAGCCTCCGTCCAGGTCGGCGTACAGGCGCGCCACGCGCTCGTCCAGCATCCCGCGGATCTCCTTCCCGTGGAGGCAGCTGCTGGCGGTGAGGATGATGAGCTCGGACAGCGCCTCGAACAGGTCTGCACACGACCACGGACACGTTAGGCGCCACCCACAAACCTCTGATGCGTGCAGACGCCGGGCGCCCTTACTCCTCTCCCCGCCGTCCCCCCAGCGCCTGAAGTACTCCACCGTCTCCGCCTCGATCAGCCTCACGTGCTCCCGGAAGCGAGCCACGTTCAGCCCGGTCTTGAACATTTTCTTCTGTTCCAGGAAGATCTGCAACAGAGGAGAGAGAGGAGGTGATCCCGGCCGCCTCCTGCAGGGGGAGGAGCAGGAGGCTCCTGCAGGAGGCGGCTCTCACCGGGTTGGGGACGTCGTAGGCCACTCCTTTTCCAAACACGGGCGTGGTCAGCTTGGAGTAGACGTCTTCGGCGTTCAGCTCCTCGTTCTTGCTGTTGAACATGAGCGCGGCGGCGTCGCTGCCCAGCAGGTAGGTGAAGGTCTTCCCCACCATGGTGAAGCTGAACACGGGGCCGTACTGCGGGGGGGTCAGAGAGGTGTGGTGCGTTCAAGGACTCCTCCTTAGATCCGGACAGACCAACAACTTACTTTGTCGTAGGCGTTCTCCAGAAACTCGATGGGACTTTTCCCAAAAGCCACAGCGTGACCCAGGAAGGGGATGCTGGAGGGGATGTGAGGGGGGGTCTTCTGCAGGAGCACAGAGACGGAGGAGAACCTGAGTCTGAGGAGAACCTGAGGAGAACCCGAGGACATGGCCGGCCCTCCCTATACGTGAATTACGCAGCCGCGTAGGGCCCCCGTCATCACCAGGGCCCCGAAGTGGCGAAAAAAATGAAACAAAGAAAGACCCAAATCTGGCAACCCATTTGATAGAATTTCCGTCCCAACGTGCGCTCTGAATGTTGTGCAAAAGAAACTTGCCTGCACTTTTGTGACAACCCCTTCAACACACCTGAACCAATCTGGCAACCCGAATAGGGGCGTCACGCCCCTCTTAGCAACGATTGGTCAACATCATTCCATCTGAGCCAGACACAGTGTGCATTTACGAGCGCATTTTGTTTCAATAAAGTTGGGGAAAAGAAAAAAAACGAGCACATTTTATCACACTGATCAAAACTACAAGACAACTTCATGCCAAAGAGACTTTATCCATCAGGAGCTGAAGAAAGATGAAGAACTTCAACATCAGTCACAAGGTAAGTTTGGAGGATGTTGGAGCCGTATTTATACATTATCCTGCCTTTCAGTGCAGCTGCGCAATTTACGTCAAATAATCGATCCGAGGTAAAGATTGTACATAAACAATCCCGTTTGTCGTCATTTCCAATGGAAGACTCGAAAATAATTCTGATATCCGACTTTCCAAAACGGCTAATAGCAGAGAAAAGTAAATAATGATGATGGTATGGTGGCTGATAAATGTTTTAACTCATGTTATAATCGTATTGTTTAATTGTTTTGCTAACACATATTTAGTGCGTTCTGCATTTTCTGGTTTATGTCGTTAAAAAAACTGCTGTTTATTATAGCAGCTCAGGTAGTCTGACTTACTTTTTCAACATTGAATGTGTCTTAAAATCTTGCATTGGCATGAAATATGGAGAATCAAAACTGCCAAATAAAAATAGGAAATAAATGTTCTCATTTATAAATGATAAACAAAATAAATGTACTTATTTTAAAATCATGAACGTAAAATAATTGATAAAGACGTGTATAAATGCTTATATTTCTATTTTTACTCAAATTAGTGTTCACATTTATTATTTATAAATAGGTACATTTATTTCGTATTTGTATTTTGCAGTTTTGGTTCTACATGGTGATGTTTTGCACAGTTCAGTCTCAGCCGACAGTTTCTTCTGCTCTCATAACGTATTGGAGGTGGTGCAGCGTCCACATCCCAAGATGATCCTGACATCACTAAGGATGTAATCTCAGGTCATTTTATAAAGTATAAATTTAAAGTAATTAAAAAAACAGTGTCTGCATAACCCCTTATGTTCATAAACAGCAGCTGAAGAGAATGGAGTCCCAAGTTCTTCATAATTAAATTAATAAATATGACCTTATGCAAATAATCAAACAATAAATCTCTCATAAATGTATAAAAAGATCATGAAATTGTGAAAAACCTGCACACAGATTTTAAACAAGCCAATATATTAGTAGTATTCTGCTATAGATATTTTATTGGCTTTATCAGTGATTATTTTATAATAATAATTCTTGTTTTTTAGCTGCAGAAGAAACTCCTGTCACCACTTCTACTGTTGAAAGGGAAACATTTGACTGTTTGACTTTTCACTGTTTGCTTTTATTGAAGTTCTGTATCTCATGTTCCAGAGGCTCCAAGAAAGGCGTGAATGGAAGAGGAGCCGACTGGATCCAAATTCCACCAACCTCAAATCCAATTGATCCAGCTGAATGACCAACCACAGTCTCTGATCCAGTAAGAATGGATTTGGTGCAAAGAGGTCCTTTTCAGACTGAGAAAGACTCTGACTTTCCAAAATCCCCTCAGTGAGCTGTTGTGTTCTTTATGTCGGATTGTTTTATCGTTATTTGATTTTCTGTTAAGTTGCTGTTTTTAAAAGTTGGAGTTTTGGGAATGTCATTTGTTGAGTGCCTAATGTTACATTAAAAATATATATATACATTTGTCATTCATATTTATTTCTTTGCATTTAAAATTTGTTGTGCACCACTAAATGTGGATCCAACATGCAGGAAATAAACTGTATTCAATTCTTCGGCAGCAACAATAATTCACAAATGTATTAATAGAGAGATCTCATTTATATTACAACAACAGTTGTGTTTTATTGGTGCTGCTGATCAGTTAGAGGGCCCACAAATTAAATTTCGCTTAGGGCCCCCAGAAGACCAGGGCCGGCCCTGCCTGAGGAGAACCTGAGAGATCCTGAGGAGAACCTGAGAGATCCTGAGGAGAACCTGAGAGATCCTGAGGAGAACCCGGGCTCACCGCAGAACCGGACTCACCCCGGGCTGCTCCGCTCCGTTTCTCAGCAGAACCTTGGAGGCGTAGGCCACAGTCAGGGTCACGAAGGTGGCCGCCAGCAGCACGGAGGTCGGGTTCTGGTTCACCGTCTCCTCCAGAACCTTCACGCCCATCTGGTAGAGATGCACCGACATGTTCCCGCACAGAACCCGCGCTGTGGAGCGGGCCGACAGAAGTTTATATAGGAGCCCGGCTCCGCTGGGTCCGGACCGGCTCGCTGCAGCGCTCTCCACCTGTAGCGCGGAGGTCCCGCCCCCGCCTGACCGCAGCTCTGCTCCGGTTGGCTGACGGGAACATGTCAGTCACGCAGCGGCGGCTGTGATTGGCGGCCGCTGCCTGAAGTGATCTCGCGCTATGTGACGTCACGCAGAGAGGACGCGCGTGCGTCGCAGCAGAGAGGATCCTGTTTAGCAGACTTTTCTATGAAGACATCATTTTTGGGGTTATTTCAGAAAACAAAAACACAGAATTTACTTTAAATGATATAATTATTTGGGGTAAATTCTATCTACAAATGTTGATTCCATCAAATCAAACCCTGTTTGTTAGTTAAAGAACTTTAATCCGTAACCGTCATGGAAAATGGATGGAGGGGGCTTTTCTTGTCGTTTGCACAGCTTTTACACCGACATACCAGATGAGTTCCAGCACAACCGAACAAGATCAGATCCACATTTACAGTTCAGAGCTTTGCTTAGGATGGGTGTAGATAGGTTACTAATGGGGGGGGGGGTAATGGTGACAAAAAAAGTCATATCTAAACACTGTGATACAATGTTTAGATACAAGAAAAAACTACACTATTTGAACACAAAAGCACATATTCACACGGTGCACAAGGTTCAGGGGGGGGGGGGGGTCCAGGTTCTGCTGGGAAACCAGACTTCCAGAACAATTCATAGAATTTGTGAAGTCACAAAGTCTTGACCCAGGTTCTGAGGTTCAGGAAACAAAGGACCCGATAAACTGCAGATTGATTCAAACATTGAAATAATTAGAATAATAATAACTTTTTGAAATGAACAAGCTTAGATTATTGAACCTTGACATTTAAAAAAGTTCTATTTTCCTGTAAAGATCATCATTTCATTATTAGAATGTATCAGTCATAAACATTTATTGATTATGATCAATAATTCAAGTCCTAGCATAGAGCCTTGAGGGACACCATAGTGCTGAAGCTTCTGGTTTACCCGGTTCTAGTTCTAGTCTTTGAGTCCAGTAGCACGTCTTGGTCTGATTGGCTGAAGGTTCCCGTCTGCACGTCTGTCGTTTCTTCATCGCTGACATTCATTACTTTGAGGACTAAAGTCAATCTCTCTGTCAATCATTTTTCAAGCAGCACACCTGTCGGGGGGGGGTGTGGTCCTCCACACAGCGGCGCTGGATTCTGAAGACGCTGCTCTTTTCGGGTCAAGCCGGGCACAGCAGCTCGGGGGTCCGAGTCGGTCCGGTTCTGTGGTTGGTCCTTGAGTCTCTGAGGGGAACCTTGGTGGACAGGATTGGTGAATTTGGGATGGGGGGCGGAAAAACCTTTGATCTGCAGCAGAGTTTCTGTTTCTAAAATCAGGGAAGTTTGACGGACTTCCTTCTGACCCGATTCTCTTTGGTCAGGAGGAACTTCAGCTCAGACATCAAGTTCAGACCAAACAAAGATTTGGTTTCTTTAACGTTGCAGTTTATCAGATATTTTGAACCTTTGGATCAGGAGCCCCCCCCCCCCCCCCCCCAACTGACCCATGATGCCTCTTGGAGCAGAAATGATCTCATGTCTCCTTAAAGTAAAGAGAATTCCCCTTTAGGGGGTAAAAATGACGAAACCGCCGCGTTTAGACATCCGTTTATTAGAACGAGTATTAAATAATATCAGTATTTACAAAAACATCACCACGGATCCCCAAAAGGTAGGTTTCAGGTCTGTGAGACCCTTAGGAAGCAGAGGAACCAGCAGAGGAGCCTCCAGAGCAACCTGCAGAGGAACCTGCAGGTCTTTGGCTGAGCCGCTCTCAGCCGTAGGCGTACTTGTCCGTCGCTCCCTTGTCGTTGGGGGTCCCGTGTCCGCTCAGTTTCATCAGCAGCTTGACGATCAGGCCGGCCTGGAGGACAGGGAGAGGAGGGAGAGACGGTTGGACGGGCAGACATTGTGGTTCCTGAGAGCAGCTTCGGTTCCACGGACGGCCTGACCTGCTTGGTGTGGACGATGATGTTCATCTTGTTGTCCCCGCTGTGGATCTGGAAGTACTGGTCGGCGTGTCCCAGCTGCCACATGAACGTCCCAAACTCCAGACTGATGAGGAGGACCTGTGAGGGAGGGGACCGCGTCAGAGCACATCCAGACCCCCGGTCCCTCCAGGCCCACCTCCACCCACCTTGGTCTCCATGTTCATGAGGTGCAGCCCCTTGGTGTTGACGCCAACGTAGACGCGGATGACCTTGTGGTTGCTGGCGCTGGCCTTGGTGTAGACCTGGCCGGTGAAGAAGGCGGCGCCGTAGGTGGGGATGTCCCAGCAGTTCTGCAGGAAGAGTCTCTGCAGGTGGTGCATCTCCTTACTGACTCCTTCACTGGTGCTCAGAGCCTGCAGGTCAGAGCAGGGGTCAGAGGTCACGCGGGTCACCAGCAGCCGGGTCACGTGGAGGCGGCAAATACTTTGTAGTCGTGAAGAATCCGGCTGGTCCAGTGGTGAGCTTTGCTCTTCACTTTGGAGATGGGAACGATGGATTTCAGGTTCTCCTCGCTGTGGACACACAGGTGGTTAGTGCTTCAGCAGGACGTGGACGCGTCCCGTCTGAGGGGGGGGGGTCGCTCTCACTTCAGGAAGCCTTGCTTGTGCTTCTTGCTCTCATAGCTGCCGTAGATGATCTGCAGAAGGAGGCTGGCCAGCGTGATCAGCTTACTGTCCGGCGCCGGAAAGAAGCCCTTCAGGAGGAAGTGGCGCGCCTCGTCGAACAGGATCAGGATGGCCAGAGGGTCCTCGATCTGGAACCCGGATTTATGGAGAGAACCGGTCAATAAGGAACGGATGAATCCAGGACCTGAAGTCCTGACAGGATGGCCGTCCATGTCATCATGCTACACGTATGATGACAAAAAAGCATTCTGCTCTACTGTACTGTACTCTACTCTACTTTACTGTACTCTACTGTATTGTACTCTACTCAAATCTACTCTACTGCACTCTATTCTACTCTACTTTACTCTCATCCATGCACTACATCGGGTGTTTGATTCTACAATTCATAAATCCGGTGCTTGGATATTTCCCAGAAGTCTCTGCAAAGAACCAGTGTGCAGCGATGTTCAGTAGATTTGTTTTAGGTTGGGTGACTGAACTACAAGAAGATCCAGAGTCCTGGATCCTAAACCAGGACTCTGGATCCTAAACCAGGACCCTGGATCCTCATCCAGGACACTGGATCCTAAACCAGGACTCTGGATCCTCATCCAGGACTCTGGATCTTAAACCAGAACTCTGGATCTTAAACCAGGACTCTGGATCCAAAACCAGGACTCTGGATCCAAAACCAGGACTCTGGATCCTCATCCAGTAGTGAGCGGGTTCAGACCCAGGTCCAGTCTCTGAGAACAGAGCCGTCCTCTAGAGCGACCCCTGCTGGTCCGGGTCTGAACGGCAGCCTCCTGAACCATAAAGATCACGATAGTCTTCAGACCCGGCGCCCACGTGCGTGCCCACGTGCGTGGACTTCACATTGTGGGTTCAGTGGTTCATTCTGCTTCACTGATCCAGCATGGTGTCAGGATGTCCTGCTCTGTAACGTCTCCCACTGGAGGCGGAGTCAAACCTGAATCCCCGTGGTTGTTTCATGCCCACATTCAGGGAGAGACCCGGATGGCTGGTTTCTTTCTGGATCCTCCTCCCAGCAGCTTCAGCTCCTCCACCTTGGAGCTGGGAAGCTTCAGGCCTCCAGCCGACCTTGTGTCAAAGTGTCCTCGCTCTTCACGAGGGGAAAGTACCTTCTTCTCCATTTCCAGAGGCAGCCGGACGTCCCGGCGCAGGAACAGCTGCGGCGTCTCCCTTTGAGGGTCCAGAACGGTCAGGTCCGTCACGATCTCGGTCCAGATGCGCAGGTGCTGCAGCGGCTTGTGGAACGGCTTCAACTGCAGGTCTGATCGACACGTCAGAGTCAAATCACACGCCGGACGAACGTGAAGCAGCCGTCTGGTCCGGCATGCAGGACCGGCTGCTGTCCAGCAGGGGGAGACGTCCCTGCAGGAACCCGCTGAAAGGTTCTGCTTTGGGTTTCTGACGCGGACTTACGGAGGTTCTCGGAGCAGATCCAGATGGTGAAGTACTGCTGCGTGTCCTGGGACAGCCGCATGCCCTCCATGATCTGCTGCACCGTGGTGTTGTTGCCGTGCCTCAGCTCCACCGAGCGGTAGGAGTCGTCCATGCGGTAGATGCGGACCTTCTCGTACTGCAGAGCACACACAGCACAGGTGAGCCTGCGTTCCCTCTGGGGGGTCCTGAAGGGGCTGAGGGAGACGTACCGGCCTGCTGGCGGCCTGCTGCAGGAGCTCCCTGGTCTGCTCCCACTCGTTCTGCTTGTTCTCCTCACACACCTGGAGGGGGGATCTCTTCTGCTGGTCCTCTATGTGCTGTTGGACATGCAGAGCCACAGTTAGACCATTGAATGAAGGCTTCTGACGGCGGCGCAGACCGGTTCTGACCCGGTCGATTTCGGGGTGCTGCAGCAGGAGCTGCACGATCTGGGCGTGGCCTCCTCTGGCGGCGAAGTGCAGGGGGGAGCTGAGCTGGCCGTTCAGCAGGTTGGGGTTGCAGTTGCCTTTCTCCAGCAGCAGCTTGGTTGCCTCCACCTTCCCGTGCCTGCATGGAGGGAAAGGATCAGGACGGGGTCAGAGGTCAGAGGCGTCCTGCTGAGGACGTCACACCCACCAGCAGGAGTAGTGGATGGGGGCCCAGTGGTCGCTGTCCAGCTGCTTGACGGAGAAACCGCCGTCCAGAAGCTTGGACAGCAGCTCCGTGTCCCCCTGACAGGCGCTGCGGTGCAGAGGGAAGTCGTCCACCCACTGGTGCTTCCTGGGAAGAGCAGAGTTCCTGTGAGTGACGGCGGCGGCAGGTGAGGGTGGCGTTCAGGTGAACGTCCGCTCGTACTTGTCTTCTGCCAAACAGTTGGGGCCGTGCTGCCACTTCTCCCTCTTGGGGATCTGGATCTTGGAGTAATCTGGAGCGCCGAGCCCAAAGTACGGGTTGATGATGACTTTGTCCACCTGAGGAGGAGACCAGCCCACTTTTAGAAGCGCCGCCTCAGCAAAGCGGCGGCGTTCCGGCGAGGTCCCTGACCCGGTTGGTGTACTGCAGATCCGAGCCGAACAGCGGGTTCAGGACGCAGATGTCGGCCTTCTCCAGGGACATCATCTTGCTCTTGATCTCCAGCGCCGTGTAGCCCATGTGCAGATCCTCTTGGCTCCGCCCCCCGTCGCCGCCGTAGGCGGGGTTGCTGACGTTGGTCTTCACGCGCTCCAGCGGCGCCGGCCGGAACAGAGCGGGGATGGCGTGGGGGACGGCGTGTTGTTCTGCTAACCATCTGCAGAGACGGACAAGCGTCAGATCCCCAGACTCCGGCCCTCGCGGCGGCGTCCTGGGGGGGCGTACTTGTCGAGGGCCAGGAGCATCCTGGAGGTGGCGGGGCAGAGGTGGGGGCTGGTGTCACTGCAGACCCGCATGATGTCCTGGAGGCAGTAGAAGCTGGGGCTTCCCGGACTCTGGGGGGGCTTGCTGCTCTCTGCTGGGGAGAGGCCGCTCGTCTTCATCACCCGGGTCACACTCGGACTCGCTTCACACCGCTACGCCTCACCTTTAACTCCGACCGGCACCACGAACAGGGAGGCGGCTTCGGCGCCGCCTTCAGCTGGGACCGTCTTCATGTGGACCACCCGCTTCCCTGCAAGGCGCACGGGTCAGGCGACGCGTCCGGAGGAGGCGGTTCTCCTGCAGACGCCTCGCAGCCTCACCTGCAGAGCCCTGGGGGCCGGACACGGGTCTCATGGTCTGGTCCACATAGTCCAGGATGGACTTGGACTCGTCTCCTGATGGGATCTTTGTGGCCAGGAGGACTTTCTTTCTCTTCTTCTCCTTCCCCTCTGAAGGAACTTCTCTCAACAGGATCTGTGCACACAAACAGACTAGAACTTCCTCCAGAGTCAAAGTGGTTGGTTATCAGCTGTGACCTTTGACCCCGGAAACCAACTTCAATGCTTCCGTTACCCCTTTATTGGAAATAAGATAACTGCTTCAAAGCAATAATAACATCGGTTTTGCCGTATTGCATCGTTGATATTTCTATAGGGAGGTGGTCGCCACGCCGGCGTGACGGGGAAGCGGCCAGCTCCTAAATTTAGGACATGTTTATTTTCATGGAGACGATGATCAATACATTTGATTACAGGATCCATACATTTTTATTTTTCTCCTCTGGACTTAATGTCACAGAGACATGGATGTAGCGGCGGGAAGCGGCTGCTGCGGCAGAACGGCGTGAACGTCACCGTACCGGGAGAGACTGAATGATGTCATGAACCCAGAGACGTGATTACCGACGCTACTGTAGAGCTTTTTAAAATAGATAGATCCCAAATCCAAACATCCTCCTTGTCTTCTATGCATTAATGAGTAATAATCTGCAGTCAAGTATCGATCACATCCGTGTTTAGGAATGACTCATCATCTCATACCAACCATTTATCGTCTTTTACCCGTCAGGTCACATGCTCCTTAGAAAATAAAACAAATAGTTTTACTTTGACGGATGCTCACATGGATTCCCTTCAAAATAAAAGACAACCTGTACTTTTTAAAGTGGAAAACCTTTTTTATCTTGAACCAAAGGAGGGGTCAAAGAGCCACATGGGGGGTCAAACAGCCATGAAGAAGGGTCAAAGAGCCACATGGGGGGTCAAAAAGCCATGAGGAAGGGGTCAAGGAGCCACATGTGGCCCCGGTCCTCGGAGCCAAATGTTTGCTTCGTACCTCGTAGGCTTTGGCCTTGTACTCCTTGGAGCTCAGGCTGATGTGGTTCTTTGGGCGGATGATGGCCACAAACACGTCTTCAAGGCCGTCCTCGTTCCCCATCCTGCTGTCTCCCCTCAGACCCGGGCTGCAGTCCGCCGATGAGGCCAAACGCTGAGCAGAGACATACCTGGAGCAGCAGACGGACAGCTGGAGATCAGACCATCGACCAATCAGAAAGTGGTTTTATTCAGAACAGAAATCAGAATCAGAAGCCTTTTATTGTCACTGTACATGGTGATGCAATGAAATTGCTGCAGCCTTGGAGTGGTGAATAAAATAAAATAGAATAAAATAACACTAACTCACATTTCTAAACAAAAATGTACTTTATGTACAGAAACAATTGAATATTAAACACTTATGACAAAATAGAATGGAATGAGTTGAGTTGCTATGAGCGCAACATATAAAGATTGTGTGTTGCTGCACAGAGACCCGGTTGTTGCACAGAGACCCGGTTGTTGCACAGGGACCCGGTTGTTGCACAGGGACCCGGTTGTTGCACAGGGACCCAGTTGTTGCACAGAGACCCGGTTGTTGCACAGGGACCCGGTTGTTGCACAGAGACCCGGTTGTTGCACAGGGACCCGGTTGTTGCACAGAGACCCGGTTGTTGCACAGAGACCCGGTTGTTGCACAGGGACCCGGTTGTTGCACAGGACCCGGTTGTTGCACAGAGACCCGGTTGTTGCACAGAGACCCGTTGTTGCATTGTGAGACCCGGTTGTCGCACCCGTTGTTGCACAGTGAGACCTCGGCACAGGGACCCGGTTGTTGCACAGGGACCCGGTTGTTGCACAGGGACCCGGTTGTTGCACAGGGACCCGGTTGTTGCACAGGACCCGGTTGTTGCACAGAGACTCGTTGTTGCATTGCGGGACCCGTTGTTGCACAGGGACCCGGTTGTTGCACACATGTGTAGTCAGTGATGTAGCGTCTGTAAACAGTCAGGGTGGGTGTAGTTGGTGGAAGTGTGTGTATCCTGTTTGGTGATTGGCTGTGGATAAAAGCTGTTCCTGAGTCTGTTCGTCCTGGTTCTGATGGACCCGAACCTCTTCCCCAGAGGGCAGCAGATCAAACAGGGGAGCGCAGGATGGGTGGAGCTGCGATGACGTCACTTGCTGAGGGGCAGCGCGGTTGAGGTCCTTCAGTGAGGACAGTAAAACACTGAATTCTGCCATAAAACCATCCAAAACCTTTTCTTGAAATGTGTTTTTCCTTAATTCTAAGGTTTAAAAACTATTGATAATTATTGCTGTAGAGGATCTTAATATTTATGATCCGTTTGATCGATGTGATTGACAGCAGAGTGATCCACAGAGGAGCCGCGTCATCAAGGGAAGGCCACGCCCCGGAAACGACTTTCTGCTAACTCCAAGTTCAAATAAGTCGTTTTTCGGAGGCTTTTCTCGGGTTTAAGTGTCCAAACTCCGCGGGTTTCGTCCCCGGTAATCGGTCTCAACTTTCGGCAGAAGCTGTGTGTTCGTAGCCGTGATGCTACCGTCAACAAGCCCCCTTCTCCGCCCCGTGAGCGCCGCAACTCACCGTAAACGGACCGAACCCGGCTTGTTCCGGCGTCCCCGGTGTCTGGGTACCTAGCGGGAGCCGGTGTGTGTCCCGGGATGAACCGGGAGCGCCCTGGGGTCGCTGCAGGCCTGGGGACCGGCGCGCAGCGGGGACGACGGGCGGGACTAGCTGCTGCGGCGGAGGGAGAACAGAGGGCTCTGGCGGTGAGGCGGAGTCGCTGCGAACCGCTCCGCGGACCAAGTCCGGCTCAGACGTTCCGAGTCAGCTGCTAAATGTCAGAACTCGTGTTACCAAGAGTCGGGCGGGTCCAAAAGACCCCGAACCCACTTCTGCAGCCAGCTCCTGCTTCTCTGTGGGGGGGTCACTGAGGTCATCCCGGAAGTGAGGAGGCGGCGCACACCCCGTTACCCTCCAAGACAGGCACGCGCATACAGACACGCGCACAGACTGACCCAACTCCAGCCCGTCCTGAGCGGTCCAGAATCAGACGATGTTCTGGACCGGGAGTCCATTTTTACAGACCTCATCCATGACCGTGAACGCATCGCAACTTTGATAGAAATCTTTCCTTTTGCAAAGGTTTTAGGAGTGTCGTGTAACTATAGTTGTGTAGATTCTTCTTGTTAAATGTTATTACTTTTGTATTTTTGCACATTTTAAACAGCCTTCATTCTTTTTCCACATCGCTGTAGCGATGTTAAAGTAGTTAAATTTCCCCAACGTGGGATCAATAAAGTCTATACTGGAGTATAAGTACATCTACTAAGACCATGTGTGTAGTACTCATTGTAGGAGTATAGTAACTAAACACTTCATCAGACTAAATTGGAACATTTCAGTTTACAGTATAATATATAAATAAACTTCAAGTATCCTGCCTGACGCTAGTTTAAACTGTTACTGAATAGAAACACTATTAATTGATTTGTTGTGTGGATTTTTGTCTTTTTTCGATAAAATCAGAATTTAAATGTTTGAAATCAAATCTAATAATGAAATCAAGCGGCAGAAAGCGCCGGTCACCTGCGGCGGGAGCTTCATGCTCTGAGGTTGGTTTCAGTTTCTGGATTTTTACGTCACGTCGCCTTCTGACACGCCTCTTTACTGAAGAATTTCCACGGAAACCATTCCACAAACTCTGATTCTTTTATTTCACTTTAAGGCCCAGTTTCTTTTTACATTTGCTCAAAAAGATACAAAAATAAAATCAAACTGAATTGTTTTGAAATCACAAATGAACATTTTGTTTAAACTGATTATTTCTCTATAATCTATGAATCAGCTTCAGTTCATTTCAGCCGTTATTCTATAGCATGCAAATATATATATTTAAGGGGGTCATGATGCAGCTGAGTTCAGAACCCCATCCTACGATTCTGATCGCCCTGTTTGGGGCGGAGTCTACATAAATAAAAATCTGTTTGTGCCTCTGACTGTATGCGAGACCTGGACTGAGCCTGACCTCCAAAATTCAGATGCCACCGCAATGGAGGTATACATCGTCAGTAAGCAGTGGTTTCTATGGCGACTACTCATCAATCAATCAGGAGGGAGCTTGTTGGAAGGCCACACCCCTTCCACTGAAAACAGGCTCGGCAGAATCTGTCAATCAAACGCTGAGTAAGAGCTGTTCTCTATAGAAATCTTTGGGTTCTTGGCTTCTTGGAGCACTTCCTGTTTGGTGCCAAGGGGGGGCGGGGTCACTCAGTCCAGGTCTAAGATACAGTCAGTGGTTTTTGCACAGAGTTAATTCCTGCCTCAGCGAGCTGCACCACACAGGGAGCCAAACGCTGACCTTTGACCTTCCAGCAGGATTTCGTGGTGTTCAGCATTTTAGCACACGCACACAGACACGCCACACAGACACACACACTCAGACACACACACACACACACGCACACACACACACACACACAGACACACACACAGACACACACACACAGACACTCAGACACACACCCACACTCAGACACACACACCCGTCATGCACACACGCACACACACACACACACACACAGCATGGCTTTGGTTTCATTGCGTTTATAACTTTTACATCTTTTGGACGTTGTCCTCCTCACGAGGAGGAGGAGGAGCACTGACTCAGCACCTCCTCCATCTTCTCCTGGATGTCCAGCACCCTCTTCGCCCACTTCTCTCGCAGACTCGTCCCCGGGCTGCCCCTCCGCATCTGCAGCCCATCAGGAGCGATGAGGCCCATGTGGAACAGGTGAGCGATGTAGGAGCAGTGGCGCTCCATGGTGTCGCGGTCGCCGTCACAGTTGTCCAGGTACACCTTCAGCAGCCGGCCTCCCGAAGGTCATGCCCTTGCCCATCACGCCGCGGTAGAAGACGTCCAGGCTCATGTCCGCCTTGTCTCTTTCATAAATGCTTTCAAACTTCTTCATGTAGGCCGTGGCGTTTTCTGGATCCGTCTTGACCTTGGCCACCATGTCGAGGAAGCTTTGGTACTGGTGCCGGATGTACTTCTCGTAGGTGCCGTACGTCTCCTTCACCTCGTTGATCAGAATCTTCTTCAGGCACTCCTGGTTCTTCCGGGAGATGGTGTCCAGCTTGCTGGAGATCTCCTGAAAGTCCTTGTCCAGAGGATGGCCTTCGTCCTTCACCAGGCCCTTCCGAGCCACTCCCACCAGCGAGGAGACGATTCCAAAGATGGGATCGATGGAGGAGGCGAAGGAGGAGACCTTCTCCACGCAGCCCAGCACCGAGGCCGCCGTTCTCCGGATCTTATCGGCATCGGCCATTCCACCAGAGTCCACGGAGGAGGAGGAGGCTGTGGAGGGAAAACAGACATGTGATCTCTGCTGCTGAACAGAAACCGTTGGCGCCCCGTGGGCCCACAGAACCCCGTTAGGGGGAGAGGCCACCTCACCAGGTGGGTGGAGCCTCAACTCTTGAAATGATTGTGAAGCATTTCAGGTCGGGATGGGATTCCATCCTTTCCTGCTCTTCTTAGAGGCTAACCACTACTCCACAGTCCAATGAGCATCTGTGGGCGGGGCTATAAGCCATGTCTGCTGTCAATCAAATAGCCCTCATAGCTGCGGCGTTAATCATCGGTCAAAGTGGATCTGCAGGAACGGTGAGTCCAGACCAGCCTCAGGTGAGTCTGGGGCAAAGGTCACACCTGCAGCATCTTCCCGGGTCTCCTCTCTCCCCTCTTCCTCATCCAGAGGAGATCTTCCTCCTGATTTAACCCCAAACGTAGCAGGCAGCAGCCTGGCTGCGGTTTCTCCTCTTTTCCTGATTTCCCAGCGGCTCTTGCGCGAGTCCGCCTCCCCCGCCCCCTTTAGGCTGCCTCGCGGAGACCAAAGCTGCTCCCGTTAAAGGTTCGAAAGTCTTACTCACCTTGGGTCAAACGGTTCCGGTTCTTCTGTCCGGTGTTTCAGACTGACTTTCTGTTCCCCTGTTTTCAGCGCAGTCATACAAGCCCCGCCCCCTGTCTGCCCAAAAAGGGAGTGTTCCCATCCGGAAGTAAGCGCGCATGCCTTGTTCTGATTGGACGAGAGACACTCCTCCAATTCCTGTGACGTCAGCAGCTGCATTCTTTCCAATAGAATTGATCATGTCCATTGTAAAATTATAGTTGTTTTATTTAAGGTTTAAATAAAAAACATTTTAATTTTTCAGTTTAAAATGTTCTTGTATCTTTTATTTCACTTTTTTAAATGTTGTTTACATTTTTCTATACCTGATATAATTATAACTTGTTGAATTCTTTTTACAACTGACATAATACCTCAAGTGTTTGTTCCAAAAATAATAATAATATTAATTTAGGGCGGGACCAGAGTGGGCGGGGCTTTGATTGAACGTCTGCAGTGGGCAGATTTATCAACAGTAAAACATGTTTCTGTAAAACTGCAGTTTTAAACATGTGAACACCTTTTTTAATTCTCTATTCCTCCCCCAAGAGAAAAAGGGACTTTTAGAAAAAAATAAAACATAACTAAGAAAGAAAAATAGATATAAATTTCTTTTTTTCAGTCATGATGATAAGCAGGAAAATATTTATCTTCTTTTCTAACTTCATAATGGACTGACGGTGGATGGACGGACGGACGGACGGACGGTGGATGGATGGATAGATGGATGGATGGATGGATGGATGGATGATGGATGGATGGATGGATGATGGATGGATGGATGGATGGATGGATGGATGATGGATGGATGGACGGCCGGGCGGATGGATGATGGATGGATGGATGGATGGATGGATGGATGGATGGATGATGGATGGATGGATGGATGATGGATGGATGGACGGACGGACGGACGGACGGACGGACGGTGGATGGATGGACGGACGGACGGACGAATGATGGATGGATGGATGGATGATGGATGGATGGATGATGGATGGATGGATGGATGGATGGATGGATGGATGGATGGATGGATGGATGATGGATGGACGGACGGACGGACGGACGAATGATGGATGGATGGATGGATGATGGATGATGGATGGATGGATGGATGGATGGATGGATGGATGGATGATGGATGGACGGACGGACGGACGGTGGATGGACGGACGGACGGTGGATGGACGGACGGACGGACGGTGGATGGATGGACGGACGGACGAATGATGGATGGATGGATGATGGATGGATGGATGGATGGATGATGGATGGATGGATGGATGATGGATAGATAGATGGATGGATGGACGGACGGACGGACGGATGATGGATGGATGGATGGATGATGGATGATGGATGGATGGATGGATGGATGGATGGATGATGGATGGATGGATGGATGATGGAGGATGGATGGATGGATGGATGATTGATGGATGGATGATGGATGATGAATGGTGGATGGATGATGGATGGAAAGTTGATGGATGGATGGATGGATGGGTGGATGGATGGGTGGGTGGGTGGGTGGATGGATGGATGATGGATGGATGGATGATGGATGGACGGACGGACGGACGGACGGTGGATGGATGGACGGACGGACGGACGAATGATGGATGGATGGATGGATGATGGAGGATGGATGGATGGATGGATGATGGAGGATGGATGATGGATAATATCCAGAAATTGTTGCAGACAGACTGACGGTACTGAAAGTTCACCGTAGGTTCAGTCTGAATATGAGGGCGTGTGTGTCTCCATGTTATGTCATCGTGTTTTGTGATGATAATCACAACCACATACTTGTAACCTGACGTGTGATTCTCTAACAATGATGATCAGAATCAATAATCATTTTTTGTTCCATGACGTGAATCATAACTCAGGTCTCCGTCCAGAATATTCAGAAAGCGTCTGGATTTACTGAACAATCTGAGCCCAAATCCCTGTGAATAGAAGTTAGGACTGGATTATGGAAACAAACACAATGGAGGCGGAGTCACAGAGAGCCGCTCCGCTTCCTGTCAACCAAGCAATCAAACCAACTGACAGCTGGTCAGGAACCGGCTGTTCGAGTCCCAAATCAACCCTAATGCATCATCTACATGTGGAAGACCTCTGGTTTATTCTCTGCATGGTGGGGCAGTGGGCAGCACCCTTGGTCTTGGTTCAAATCCCAGCTGGGTCCTCAGTGTGCACGTTGTCTTTGTGCACGTGCGGGTTTTCTCCCAGCACGCCGACTTCCTTCCTGTCCAAAAACAGTTTTTATGATGTTTATCTTTTAATGCACAGCGCTTTCTTCAGGTTAGAATTCTGCTAAAGCGCTTTATAAATGAAGATGGGTATTGACTCTAAAGTGGGCGTGGCCTGCGGCTGATTGGCGAGCTGTACCCACCGTCGCCCAGTAGCAGCAGGGACGGGCTCCAGCAACCCCCTGAGCCCACGGGTCTTTGTGCTTTGGAGCGCTGAGCTCAGGATGTTCAGCTCAGGTAGGGAGGGAATCTGAAACCTTTGTCCTCGTTTGTTCCCATCATGTTTGGACATCCTGTTGGGACATCATGTCATCAACATGTCATAAACTGAACATGAGTACAGAACAACGGAGAACTAACTTCTGAAAAAAAGAAAACTGGGAAGTTGACTGAAGTCGTGAAAGTAGCGGTCCTTCTCCATGCTGACCTGCAGGAGAACAAAACATTTATGCTGTTACCACGGTGACCAGTCGGTTGCAGGTTCTGACTCGTGGTTCTGGTGGGTTTTTGGAGCCGGATCCTCTCATTGTCTCCTGACTGTCTGCTGCTCCACCATGAGTCAGTCAGGAGACAATGAGAAACAGGAAGGGTCACGGAGAGCCACATACGATCTTCAGGGTCAGGATCCCAAACTCATGATGATGAGGATGAAGTTCAACGTGGATGTCCAGCTGGAACAAAAACTGTTTGTTTTTTAGCTCATTTGTGGAGAAAAAGATCCGATTCTTCGGTCATATCTGACTCTGTCGCCCTCTGCTGGTTGTCTCTGTTATTACATTCTCCTGGTCTTTTTGCTGATCCTTTTTCTCTTTTTTGTTTAATTCTTTTGTGTTTATGTCAAGACTGAATATATGGTTATTATGTAAAAATGTATGTATAACATACAGTAAGATCTGTGGTGAGAAATAATACGATTTTTCTTCTTCTTTGACTTGAATTTAAAATCTAAAAAATGTGAACTAAAGTTTTTGGCGTCATGTTTGTTATTTATTTCAGTCTCCCATCCTCGTAGGTAATCCAAACGGATCCAGCTGGATCATCTCTGGGATTACAGCTGCTTTAATCTGACCTGTGGATGGGGGGGGGGGGGGGGGGGCTCTGCTGTGCTTTCTGTAGCAGCAGCTGATCAAATATTGCTGAGTTGTTGCTCAATATTTGACTTTCCCGACTCTGCAGCTGCTGATCAAACATCTTTGCTCCGGTTTTAAGAAACATTTGGTATTTTTACCTCAGGAGTCTGTGGCCTCTCTGGGAAAAACGCTGCCTAAATGGAAACATCAATGTTGTGAATAAACTGAATTATTTTTCGTTGTTTTACGTTTTCATTTGCTGCATTAAATGGTGAAAAAATGCTTTTTTATTTAGTGGATTCCTTTATTTTCAGAATATTCAGAAAAAACAGGCAGGTTACACAAATGCAATATTATTAAACAGAACATGAATTTAGCTAAACTGTCCTTTATGACGGTGACCTTTGAACTCTGACTGCATTTCAGGGCAGTTTTGTCAGGTAGTTGTCGTTCTCTCAACAACCTGTTGTGTTTCTCTGACAGCTGAAGTTCATCATCACTACACGACACTTTGCTGGGGTCTCATCATGGCAGGGGGAGATACCTGCCCACAGGTGCCCTTCCCACCCCACGCCCCCCTCCTGCCCCGTCAGCTGTCCTGCTGGGGCCTCTTCTCACAGTTTTATCTGAACCTAGCCGTCGTTTTCCTCCATTCCTCTGTGCCCGTCCCGTTTGGCGTTCCCCTGGCCGAGGACCTGCAGGCGCTGCGTTCAGGTACGGCCCGGACGTCTGACACAGCAGAGCTGCACGGCCTCTTTCACTTTGGGGATTAGGAGGGTTTAAACCCCCATTGAGTCCGCTCGGGGCCGAGCCGGTGCTCAGAATCGGCCTGACATGCTTTCATGGAAGCAAACAGCCGCTTTAGATGGTTTCAGCGGTTCTGACATCATCACTGCTAAACATGGAGGCACAGGTCCTTCTGCTCCTGCTGCAGCCCTTTCTCCACGTGGAATCCATGCATGTTTCTGACATCTTCACTCTCCGTCTTTAAATCCAACAGCTGAAGACAGAAAAGCAGAGAAATGCTCAGACGGTTGGGAGACCTTCTGCTCCTGCTGGGGTGAGTCCGCTTCCTCTGGAAAAGTTCTGCTCTGAGAACCATGTTTGGTTTGAGTTCCTGACGGGACATAAAGCTCCTTTGGTTTGGAGAATGTGATGAGAGGCAAAAAAGACAGAAATACAAGAAATGTATTTTAATACCTGGAAATCACAGTCCTGCACTGCCAAACCAGAAAGAAGTCCAAACTTATTTTAGAATTCTTTAAAAACCAAACAGTGCAGTAAGAAAATAGTTTCATCGATTACTTTTGTAACAAAATGATTGTAGTCACTAAAAACTAAGAAACACTTCAAATAAGACTTTCTTTTTTGAAACAAATGTTTTTTTAGTGTGAAAAGCAGAAAAATAAAATCTGTCAAATCTTGGACACCTTATAACGTTTCTAACATCTGTAGATATTTTACTCTAGATTAGGATTGATTCTCCCAGAATTCCCTTTGATCTGATGGTAAACCTGCGTCCTCTGCTGCAGATTTACAGAACATTTGTTTCAAGGTCCGACGTTTCATATTGAATGGCTGTGGTGCAGCGGCAGATGCTTCGTTTCCATGGAAACCTGCCGGATTGATTTTCTCTCAATCTGCGTCTTTTTTAGAGTCGTTGGTTTGAGTTTTGCTGCAACTCAAACTCCTAACTACGATGACACCCCCAACCCGGAGTTTCTGAACCCGTCCTGGATGGCCGGCATCCCCGACGCCCAGCCGCTCTCCGGGGTCACCATGCCGGGGACCCACAACACCATGGCGTTGTACGGCGGCGTGTACGCCGAGTGTCAGTCCTGGAGCCTGGAGTCCCAGCTCCACGCCGGCGTCCGCTTCCTAGACATCCGAGTTCGTCACATCAACGGGAATCTCACCATCCACCACGGAGTGTCCTACCAGAGAGCCCACTTTGGCCACGTTCTGGAGGGCGTGGCCGACTTCCTGCTCAAGTACCCGAGCGAGACGGTGCTGATGCGCCTGAAGGAGGAGTTCAGTGAAACCAACAACATCTACGGCACGGTGGTGGACTTCATCCACCGCCACGCCCACTGGGACCTGCTGTGGCACAGCCGCACGGTGCCGACCATGGGGGAGGCGCGGGGGAAACTCATCATCCTGCAGGACTTCTCCGGGCCCGACCTGGGGATGCGCTACGGCTCCCTGGACATCGCTGACGACTGGAAGGTAGCGAGTCTTTGACTCGTCTGCGTCTCGGTTCGTGGTCACGAGTCGTGGTTTTCTTTGGGGAGAAACCAAAACAAAAGAGGAGATATTTTTGTGTCTGTTGGCTGACTGTAATCGTAAGCGTGTCCTCGTTCATCTGCAGTCTGTCTGCTCTGCTCTCTCCTGAAGGTTCCCTCCCTCCTGGACCTGAAGAGCAAATGGAGGAGCGTCTTTGAACATCTGGAAGCTGCTCCTGCAGGAAACCCGGAGCAGATGTTTCTCACCTTCAGCAGCGGCGCCGGCGTGTTTGCAAACCCCAGAGCGGTGGCCCACTACATGAACCCCCAGCTGCACCGCTACCTTCAGGCCCAGACGGATTCAAACCGCCGCCTTGGGATCATCTGCATGGACTTCCCTGCTGCCCCGATGATTCAGAGGATCATCGACTTCCAGCTGACGGGGGTCCGGAAGGATGAGAGACGTTTCCTCAGCAAAGCTGGTGGGAAACGTGGAACCTCCTCACTGCAGAGGATCCTGAAGGACCCAACCAAGAGGACCTGAGACCTGAAGGGTCCAGCAACTCCAGTTTAGAGCAACTTTAGATCCAAAATGATTAGTATTGATTCCACAATTTGATCCAGAGACGCCAAACTTCCTGAAGGTCTAACCAGAAAAGGTCCACTTTCTGTAAAATAATAAACGCATCGTCCAAAACCTTCTGCTCTGAATTTCTTTAATGGTTTTTTTTGCAGATCCAGATTCTCTCCCAAACAGACTGTTGTTCATCCTGGATCACACAGACAGACGGCGTCTCTGTCTGTTCTGGTCTGGGGCTCATTCTCTGAACCAGCAGGGTCCAAATCCAGGCCTGGAGGGCCGGCCTCCTGCTGGTTCTCCAGAATCTCTGCCTTACCTGCTGCTGATGACCTGGACCAGGTGTGTTCAGCCAATAAGGAGCTGACAGCAGGCTGGTTGGAGGACATGTTGGACAGCGTCCCTCCAGCCCTGGATTCTGACCCCCCTGATCCAAACCGTCCAAACATCAACAGCTGGATAGCAGCTCCAAGTCCTGCGTTCAGGCTTTGCTGAGGATGAGAACAGCTTCTGAATTCAAGCAGACCAGTGCCCCAAAAAGAGATGAGAGAACAGAAGCAGAGCAATGACCCAAACAGAATCTCAAAACGTCTCCATCAGTTGTTACAGGAGTTCATTCATAGTAACCAACGGCGACACTTCGACCCCATCCCAGACCAAGAAGGGTTTCCCAGCACGAGCAAAAACAGGAAGAGGGAGAATCTGTTTATCATCCTGGAAAGAAAGTTGAACGTTAGCGTGTTCTCACCGCGCACGAGTGGGTTTTCTGTGTGTGTGTGAACATGTGTGTGTGTGTGAACATGTGTGTGTGTGTGAACATGTGTGTGTGTGTGAACATGTGTGTGTGTGAACATGTGTGTGTGTGAACATGTGTGTGTGTGAACATGTGTGTGAGTTTCCAACGATGTGCTCATGGCGGCAGATTCTGGTCAAACACTGTTCTGCTCTTAGACCTGAAATCTGCATTTGATCCTGTAAACCATGAAATCCCGATTGAAGGGTCTTCTTAACGACTTCGGTTTATCTGGTTCTGTCCTAAGCTGGTTTTTCTCCTCTTTCAGTGGTTGATCCTATAAGGTCTGTGTTGACTCTCTATCTTCATCCTGTCTAGTGGCGTTCCCCAAGGTTCTGTATTGGGACCCATTCTATTCACTCTACATGTCTTCTGGGAGACTCATCAGCAAATTTTCAGATATTTCTTATCGCTCTCTACGGGTGATGAGTCCCAACTTTATTGCTCCTTTAGACAAAATGATTACACAAATCTATGGCATCTACTAGACTGCTTGGCCAGCATCAGAGTTTGGTTAAATGACAACCATTTACTCCTGAACCCTAACAAGACAGAGACAATCATTTTTAAAAGACAGCTTGGTTCACTGAGCTCTTCTGTCCAGCCCAGTCTCAGGAATCTTGGTGTCTGGTCTCTAGACTCTCACTCAAAGCTCTTGCTCAAAAAACTATTTTTATCACTCCGAGTGAATGTGGCTAAACTGAAGACTAGTTAGTCAGATCTGACCTGAGCTGACCATCCAGGCTTTTTCCTCTAGTTTAGATTTATTGTAATTTTTACTTGTTTGAACCAAAAGTCTCTAAACGTCTCCAACTGGTCCAGAACTCTGCTGCAAGGCTTTTAACTGGAACAATAAGCCTACCTATGCCCCCCCCCTCTGCTTTCTTTTTTTTCTACATGGGCCCTGTTAAATTTAGGAATAAATTTTGACGGTTTTTAGAGCGCTGCACGGACAAAACCCCCACCTATATTTTCTGGACCTTTTGAACTCCCCACACTCTCTCACATTCCCTTGAGGTCCACTGATGAAAATCTTTTATGTTCCAAAAAGTCGTTTTAAAACTGGGGAGACGTCGCCTTTAGGGCAGTCTCTCCCCGACTTGGAAAGACCCCCCCGCCTTGTGAGGCACTTTGTGAGTCTCTCTCTGAGAAAAGTGCTATATAAATAAAGATTTCCTTCCTTCCTTACTCAGAAATGCATTTGGAGCTCAGTTTTTGACAGATGTCCTCCCATCGCAAAACGCCACAAGCAGACGTTAAAACCGGCAGAAGCTGGTTTGCATTGCAGTCTTTAACTGCAGTTTGTGGTCTTCGGTAGGACTGTCGGCATCAGATAACTGGAGTGTGATGTTCGTCATTATTTCCTGAGACTGTTGTGAAATGAAGCTTGGAAAGAGGCTAAACACATCCTGTCAACGCCGCAGTGACGGGGACGTTCGCTCGTCCTTTCACGTCAAACTCTCCTGTAGCTGGACGGCTCACATCCGTTTCTTCAGAGAGATGACCCAGGACAAACCGTCCAGTGCTGACTGCCTCCCCTTCGGTCTGTCACGGTTTCTAGTTTCGTCAGCATTTTCGATGTTGAAAACTGTCCTTTGATGTGTTTCTCATGTTTGCAGTGGTGCTAAACATGATTTGCAGTGGATGGTGATGGCAGCAGCCGTGGGAGTGGGTGTGTATACTTTACACATGTTCTGGCGTATTTCACAGCATGTCTGAACCTTCATCTTTGGTTGCATGCTTCTGTCCCAGGTGCCATGCATCTGCAGCTTTGTCCTGTGGAGCCCAAAATCCCCGTTTACCTGACAGTGATGGGGGCCTCCAGCATCTGCTCTCTGCTGGCCTCTTATCTCAGTGTCGGCCTGAAGAACACTCCAGTCTACAGCCTGAGCGCCTCGGCCACGGTCTCCTGCAGATGTTCAGTTTGGCGTGGCTGATTGCAGGTGTGAAGCTGAAGCCCTCCTCCTCCTCCAACATCAAAATGAGCATCCTGCCTGTCGTTTTGTCTCATTAGGATTTTTACTTCTCATTGGTTTAAAGACTGACCCAGAGTTGTTCAAATGTTCTGTTCCTGTCCCAAGTCCCAAGCAATGCAGAAGGTTGTCCGCCACGCTGGATAAGTCGCAGCCCGGGTCCACACCGACCGACACTGGTGCTGATTCTCCAGAACAGGGAGGGCATAGGGAGACATCAAACACCAAAGGGAGGGGCATAGGGAGACATCAAACAGCAGAGGGAGGGGCATAGGGAGACATCAAACAGCAAAGGGAGGGGCATAGGAGACATCAAACAGCAGAGGAGGGAGCATAGGGGAGGCATCAACAGCAGAGGGAGGGGCATAGGGAGCACAGCAGAGGGAGGAGCATTAGGGAGACATCAAACAGCAAAGGAGAAGCATAGGGAGACATCAAAATACAAAGGGAGGGGCATAGGGAGACATCAAACAGCAGAGGGAGGGCATAGGGAGACATCAAACAGCAGAGGGAGGGGCATAGGGAGACATCAAACAGCAGAAAAGAGGTATAGAGACATCAAACAGCAAAGGGAGGGGCATAGGGAAACATCAAACAGCAGAGGGAGGGGCATAGGGAGACATCAAACAGCAGAGGGAGGGGCATAGGGAGACATCAAACAGCAGAGGGAGGGGCATAGGGAGACATCAAACAGCAGAGGGAGGGGCATAGGGAGACATCAAACAGCAAAGGGAGGGGCATAGGGAGACATCAAACAGCAGAGGGAGGGGCATAGGGAGACATCAAACAGCAAAGGGAGGGCATAGGGGGACATCAAATAGCAGGGGAGGGGCATAGGGAGACATCAATAGTAGAATAAATATAACTTCTTAACACTGTCCCTCTTCTTTTGTCTGTCCTGCAGGAAGTTACTGGGTGTATTCAGTCTATCCTCCGAAGCTACTCTGGGATCAGGACCGTTACTGTCACAGGGATACCCCACACGCTGGTTTTACTGTCACCACTCCCCAAGGGTGGCTGTGGGCCCTTGCTTCAATCGTTTGCTGCTGTGGATCACTGTTCCTCTGTCAAGATGTATTTTCTAGAGTAAATGAGCTTCACCTACAACACTTAAATGGTTCTAATGAACCAGGTCATAAGGAGGACGTGAGATCCTAAAAATAAATCCTACAAATCTCCAATTTCTTCCCTAAGGGCTTAAGATGAGATCCGCTTATTTCTTATTGAATATTTAGTCAAAACACAGCAGTTCCCCTTTATTCAGGAGCATAACGAAAGAGGCGAGGAGCATTTATATAAAACAATAACTGGAAAAAATGTAATGCAGCTTTCTTATGCTATTAAATATGTCTATGGTTGTTTTAGGCATTTAGATTAAAGGATTTGCATAAAAGAACATGATTATTGGCTTGTAAGCTTTTATTTCATTACAATTATTTTTTGGCTTAAAAAGAAGAAAATACATATAAAAAATCATATTTTGTATTTATTTAAAAATGTTTTTAAATATGAATGTATTTCTTAAAAAAGGATGAAAAAAATCCTTTTTTTATTTTTTTTTTATTTTACATTTTATTCAGGCTCCTTCCAGACAGCTCCAGGGGTCCTTCAGGTCTGTTAGCTTAGCAGTTAGCCTAGCAGCTACACACCAGCAACAGTCCGTTTGTTCGTGGCCCCTTCGCCGCCTGTGGGATAGCCCGGATAGTATCGGGAGGTCGCGGTCTGTTTTAGACCCTCCGGTGGGGGTTCGGACCTGTGTCAGCTGTTTGTTTTGGCCTGGGTGAACATGTGGAGCAGGCCGCCGTGTCCTTCAGGAGCTGCCTGCACCCGCGTCTGCCAGACGCTTCCGGCCACCTGCCCAGGTAGGGGGTCCTACCTCAGAGTTCTTATCAGATTTTTCTTCCTCTGCTGAGCAGCAAACATCTTTATTGCCAACTGATGAAGAGCTTAGAACCCCAAACATCAGCTGATGAAGAGCTGAGAACCCCAACATCAGCTGATGGAGTTGAGAACCCCAAAAAATCAGTTGATGAAGAGTTGAGAACCCAAAAATCAGCTGGACGAAGAGCTGAGAAATCCCAAAATCAGCTGATGAAGAGCTGAGAACCCCAAATATCAAAATATGGAAGAGTTGGAGAACCCCAAACATCAGCTGATGAAGAGCTGAGAACTCCCCAAACATCAGCTGATGAAGAGTTTAGAACCCCAAACATCTGCTGGATGAAGAGCTAGGAACTCTAAACATCATGATGAAGAGCGAGAACCCCAAACATCAGGCTGATGAAGAGCTTAGAACCCCAAACATCAACTGATGAAGAGCTTAGGAACCTCAAACATCAACTGATGAAGGAGTTTAGGAACCCCAAACATCAACTGATGAAGAGCTTAGGAACCCCAAACATCAACTGATGAAGAGTTGAACCCCAAACAACTGATGAAGAGCGTGAACCCCAAACATCTGCTGATGAAGAGCTTAGATTCCCCAAACATCAGCTGATGAAGAGCTTAGAACCCCAAACATCAACTGATGAAGAGCTTAGGAATTAAACATCAGCTGATGAAGAGCTGAGAACCCCAAACATCAGCTGATGAAGAGCTGAGAACCCCAAAAATCAGCTGACGAAGAGCTTAGAACCCCAAACATTGGGAAGGATGAAGAGCTGAGATCTCAAACATCAGCTGGGACGAAGAGCGAGAACCCCAAACATCAGCTGGCGAAGAGCTGAGAACTCCCAAACATCTGCTGAGATGAAGAGCTTAGAACCCCAAACATCAGCTGGACGAAGAGCTTAGAACTCAAACATCAGCGATGAAGAGCTAGAACCCCAAACATCAGCTGACGAAGAGCGAACTCTCAAACATCAGCTGATGAAGAGCTGAAAACCTAAAACATCAGCTGATGAAGAGCTGAGAGTCAAACATCAGCTGACGGTTAGAACCCCAAACATCAGCTGACGAAGAGCTTATATTCCCCAAACATCAGCTGATGAAGGAGCTGAGAACCCTCAAACATCAGCTGATGAAGAGCTTAGATAGAATCCTCAAACATCAGCGATGAAGAGCTGAGAACCTCAAACATCAACTGATGAAGAGCTGAGAACCCCAAACATCAGCGATGAAGAGCTTACACTCAAACATCAGCTGATGAAGAGCTTAGAACCCCAAACATCAGCTGATGAAGAGCTGAGAACCCCAAACATCAGCTGATGAAGAGCTTAGATAGAACCCCAAACATCAGCTGATGAAGAGCTGAGAACCCCAAAAATCAGCTGACGAAGAGCTGAGAACCCCAAAAATCAGCTGATGAAGAGCTGAGAACCCCAAAATCAGCTGGACGAAGAGCTTAGGAACTCCCAAACATCAGCTGATGAAGAGCTGAAACCCCAAACATCAGCTGATGAAGAGCTGAGAACCCCAAACATCAGCTGATGAAGCTCTTAGAACCCCAAACATCAGCTGATGAAGAGCTGAGAACCCCAAACATCAGCTGATGAAGAGTTGAGATCCCAAACATCAGCTGATGAAGAGCTTAGGATAGAACCTCAAACATCAGCTGATGAAGAGTTGAGAACCCCAAAAATCAACTGATGAAGAGCTGAGAACCCCAAACATCGAAGGATGAAGAGCGATAGAACCCCAAACATCAGCGATGAAGGAGCTGAGAACCCCAAAAATCAACTGATGAAGAGCTGAGAAACTCAAACATCAGCTGATGAAGAGCTAGATAGAACCCCCCAAACATCAGCTGATGAAGAGTTGAGGATCCCCAAACATCAGCTGATGAAGAGCTTAGAACCCCAAATGACTAGCTGATGAAGAGCTTAGGTTCCCAAACATCAGCTGATGAGGAGCTGAGAATCCCAAACATCAGCTGATGAAGAGCTGAGAACCCAAACATCAGCTGATAAAGAGTTGAGAACCTCAAACATCAGCGATGAAGAGGCGAGAACTCAAACATCAGCTGATGAGGAGTTGAGAACCCCAAACACAAGGCTGATGAAGAGCTGAGAACCCCAAGTACTACGCTGTGATGAAGAGTCTAGAACCCCTGCAACATCTGCTGATCTTCTGTTGTTTTGTGGTTCTCCCTCAGCGCACTGCAGGTGGAGCGAGGTGTGTCTTGTCTCAAAGTCGGGCAGTCCGCCTATTCTTTACCTCAAGACACCGGAGTCACAGGCTGGTGGAAGCACCAAACACGCCTCCTAAGGAGAAGATGGAGTCATCTGACCCAGACCGCACTCCAGCTGCACCGCTCGCTTGCCCTGGGGCGTTCTCCGTGTTCCTCTAAATGTGATTCTGTTGGTTTCCAGAACTGGGCGGACGTGGAGACACGGTGTTTGTGAGGAAGTCTGTTGGCCGGAACAAGCTGCTGGCAGAAGGTCTGTCGGTGTATCCGTCACCGGAAAACAAGAAGCTGCTCGCCGAGGAGCTGCGGGTTATCTTGATCAGAGCTCCACGGGGAGAAACGCTTCTGTCGCCCTGAACACCTTGTGTTTCTGATGCCCAGCTTCTGTACGAGGGGAGACCAGAGGACAGAACCCAGACCCGCACGGGACAAATGGTGACGTTCCGCTCCCGCGGGTTCCGGCTGGCCGGGATCCTTCCTGTTCCTGATGTTCTGCTGTTCTCCACAGACGGTGGAGTTTCTGAAACGCTGCAAACTGAACATACGCCAGATGCCGTCGGAGGACTTCCAGCTCACCAAAGCAGTGGTGTGCAGACAGTTTCTGAAGCAGGTGCGTGGAGACGACGGCGGCGTCTTTTCTCGTCTGTAAATGTTTTTTAAATCCGTCTCCTGGACTGTGCGCGCAGCTGGGAGTGGTCGTGCCGCCTGGAGCGCTCACTCTGCCGTTGGAGCCCATTAAGGAGCTGGGGGACTACTGGTGTGACGTCACGGTAACAGCTCGCCCCTTCAGAGCCCGCCTCTTCATAACGCGAGAACTGCTACACGCTCTTTCAGTCACGTCCCCCACAGGCCAACGGCTGGACACGGCCCGCGTTCCCATGGCGCTGTTGCCCTACGGTAATCTGCTCATGGCCAAGTGGAGCTGGGCGCCAGGGAGGGGTCGGCTGAGGAGGAGGAGGTTCCTCCTGACTCTGAGAGTCAAACCCCCCGTTCAGTCCAAGACGTAGCAGAACCACTAACGGAAGGTCCGGATGAAAGGTCAAAGTAGAACGGAGCAGCCATCGGCCCAGCAGCTGGGTCCTACTTAAAGCTGCTGAGCCGCAGCCGTCTGCTCGGCAGCCGCCTGCTCCATGCAGCGCAGCCGCCTGCTCCGGCGCGCAGCCGCCTGCTCGGTTCTCTCGTGGAGCATGAATCGCAGAATCAGTAACCTGCCGTGTTCTGTAATGTGGAATCTAAAGTAAAACTTTTCCTCCTCGGTTCAGTTTGTGGTCTGCTAACGTGTCAAAACGTCTGCAGCATCAGATGTTTTCTGAAAATAGCAGAACTCGCCGACAGGAACGTCCGTCCGGTCCTGAAGATGACCACAACCCAGCTGGACAACGGAAAGATGCTGCATCAGCGGACTCATAGAGGAAACCTTCCAACGGGTCCTGCAGCTTTTCCTCCACAGCAGACAACGTGTTGTACGGCGGATGCCGTATTCTCCATCCAAGGATCAACTCGCTGAGCTCTCCAAGGTTAGAGATGTGGGGCGTCCTGTAAAGTGGGCGTGTCCAAGGTGACACAGCATTCAGGTTCATGTTGCATCATATCAGGGTCAGAATTTGCTGAACTTCGTTCATCTTCCAACACTTACATCTGGTTTGATCCCCAAAAAAATCTGGAAAACCTGGAAATCTTTCTGTTAAACCCAGTTAAAGCTCTCTATGATTATTATGCAGTGATTTTGAACAACGTTTCTAATGAAAAGCATCACAGGAAGCAGTTGAACCCCAGCAGAAGAGCAGGTGATGGAACAAGCAATTGCTACTAAAGAATATTCAAGTCCTTGGAAAACAAACTCAGCTTTTCTCTTTATTATTATGGGGATGTTTGTCGTGTCAGAACTTCGGTTTTATTGATCATCAGTTGGAGTCGTTAAAAAGCTGTTTAAGAAACAGGAGGCAAAGCAAAGAGATCACATTCAACAGGAAATATTCATGATGGAAAAACATGATCCCATTCCAGGTCCTTCTACCGGCCCATGGAGCGTCCTTTCCGTACGTTTACTGTACATTTCTGTGCCAGTAGATAAATATAAGACCACTACTTTCATACATTTAACAAAGGACTACTGAATAGTAAAGGTTCAGTACAACGTGGGATGAAGAACAGGAAAGAGGAACAGTTGACTCTTCATTGGGAAACGTTTGGTTTCCCTCCAGGAGGGGGAATCAGGAAAACGTGTCAATCCCTCCAGATTCCAGGGTGGTCCTTCAGAAGCCGTATTTGGCCTGCGTCTGCCTGCGCGTCAGGCGGTTTGCTCCTCCGCCCAGTTGTTCTTCAGCTCCAGTTCTCGTTCTTTAGCCTGAAAGACAAACCCAGAGTCTGATCCGACTGCATAACCGGACCGTCTCTGCTCGCCCCAAACGGCTGAGAAATGAAAACTAGACGCCATGCTCCGTGGCTGGAAAAGGAGGAAATAAAAGCCTTCAAATCCCTGGAGCCCTTAAAATACAAAACTTCCTCCAAGTTGCTGGGTAACCTGTCTGATCTTCCTGTCTTTTTTCTGGAACGGTCCATCCGTTCCAGCAGTTTGGGTTCTTGTCTAGAAGCAGAACATTTGAGGCGTTTCTGAATGAGCCTTTTCAGGTCACACAGAGGAGTTCTGTTGAGTTTAATGATGGAAACTCAAGATGCGGATAACTGACAAACGTACGCCAGAGGCGGTTGTGTTTCTGGTTGTCATCTCACCCAGAATGAGGTATCGCGATTCAAAAGCCTCTCATGTTCCGCTATTGCCCTCTCTGCAGGACAATCAAGGATCACATATTTAACCTGCTGGTATGTGACATCAACATTTACTGTTCTATGTTTACCATCAAACAACTGCTTTATATACGTCAAAAGATAGTGATGGAGCTAAAATCAATGCTCCTGGAGATATGAAGCCTCCAGATCAGGTTACTCTGTACCGCTGTATGTTTCTAATCTATAGATTCATTCCATGGATTACGCCAGGTCCATTTCTTGGAGCGCTTTTCACTAATCGGAACTATCAGGCCGCAGGAACCAGCAGCAGGAAGCAGCGCTCGCCATTTGTTGAAGGACTGGCGAGTCTTCGTTTTCCTCCGACACGCCTTTTTGTTTTACCACTTTGTTATTATCAGCCAGTTGATCGTCTCCTTTGATCTCCAGAAACTTGATCTCCTCTTTGCCCCGGTTTCTCTTCCCCTGCAACCGCATGAACTACAGGACAGATAGACGTGAATGACGGGCCATACAGGGGGGAACCAGACATGGGGGCGGGGCGGTCCTTACCCCTTCATCATCAAACATGTCCGACTGTTCTGGCTCCTCTGCCTGTCCCGGTCGGCTCTTTGATAATACGGATCATTATAGTATCCCTGTTCAGGGGAGGAGAGCCCTTTAAAACCACTCAAGCTAACATGGATGCTAACGCTAGTGGAGACAGACGGGGGTCACCATACCTGAGGGAAATCCTGGACATGGCATGGGTTGATACTGACCCCCCCATGCACCCGCTGCTTCCTGGTTACTCAGTGCCGAGAGGGCCCGATTGTCCTGCTCATGTAGTGCATACGGAAGAGCTTTGAAGGAGGTCCTGCCCGATCCACAGCTGGACGGCAGCAGGAGTTCCCAGCCTCCTCTAAAGCAGTGCATCTTGGGGCCAGCACTGTCTTCGGTGATCCTGGTCAGTCTGTGGCACGAACCACCTGGAGAGCTGCAGACTTGCCAGCCTGATGGCAGAGGGAGACGCGGAACCCAGCAGCAGCCCCTGGTTGCAACCTGCTTTGGCCCTTTGGCCCGTGGCGCTTGCAGCTGCTGCAGGGATCAGAGGCCTGTCGGTCTCCTTCACCGTCAGGTTCTTAGGTTGTGGGAGAATCGACGACAGACCGACACCTGAACCCTGGAGGTCAGGAGAAGGAAAGCTTCACCGTCAAACACTATACTGTGGAGCAGGACAGCCGTTTAGGGACAGCGAGGAACCAAAACCCCTTCAGGCAGAGAGAAGGGAACCTCTCACCTGCGTTTGCACCTTTTTTCTTGATGGTTCGTCCTCATCAGAATCAGACTGCGAGGAGCAAGGATGATTAAACAGAAACCCCGGCATAATGCTGGACTGCAGATGTTTCAGAGCTGGTCCTCACATCATGTCTGTGGACCTGTGGTGCAGCGATCCTGACGGGCTCGGATCGTTTCCTCGGTTTGGGTAAAGTGGAGAAAATCCCTCGTGTAGACGGCGTGACGTGGAGTCCATCGCTGAACGCGCCGCCGGCCGCTGCGGGCCTGGTCCTCATCCCTCTGTCTGCTCCCTCCATCATCATCTCGGCCCGGGCCGTTTTCTGAGGAGCGGGCAGCACCGAGAACAGCCCTCCTCCTCCGCTCCGCTTGCTGTCTGCGGCGGCGGAGGTCGAGCTCTCCTCCCAGTCACTGTCATCACTGCTGCCGTAAGCGACTAGAGACATGTCTGGTCCAGACGGGCAGGAAATCCCTATGGACGGAGCCCCGCGGACATGAAGGTCCGCTGCTATCGCTGCGAAAGCGCAAGCTCGACTTAGTCTAATCCAAGATAAAATCGGTATTCGCTTACTGTGGCCTCGATAACAATAATATAATCCCCGGCGACACTATTTCAGAGCCAACGAACAGCGCGGCGGCAACTTGGACAACGAAAACACTGCGCTAGCTAGCTAAGCTAGGCCTCGGAGCTAGCTGCTTTTCGCTCGTTTAATATCTCGGAAAGTCAAAATTAGTCACAAACTTTTATTGTACGTCAAACGGCATCGGCAGTTGTTTAATTTTGCATTAAAATGAAATAATAGTAAAATCGTTACGGTGGAAAACCGACATCGTTAGTCCCTGAGCTCCTTCAAAACATTCGCCATCATCTCCTAAAGACAAGGTGCTTAATGCGCATGCGCGTTCTCTTCTTTACTATAATCAGATGGAGGTTAGTTTGTGGGTTTCGCCCCCTCTTGTGGCCAGAGGGCGGAATGACAACAGGTCTGAGTCAGCTTTTTAACACTCGAAACAATCACAACAATTGACAAAAAACATCGAGAAATTATTAAATCGCTAAGAAGTCACTGTGTATTATAAATAAAACATAGTTAACAGTTTAACCCTCTGTAGACCACCTGACATCCAGTCTTAAAACATGTTATTATGTTAGCAAAACTGAGAAATAAAATGCAGTATTTTTCTTAAAAACTTATTAGAATTATTAGATGATGGAGCAAAACTCATGTTCTTTGTAATATAGGTAAGATTGATTGGTTTGTGGTTTTATAAATAATTTAGGACGTATTATTAGCTGCTGCTTATTTCAGCTTATTATTATTTTAAAAGTATCAATAAATAAAGTTACCATAAACCAAGTGACCCACCAGCCCTACAGGGTTTCGTGTAAATATTAATGGTGATCATAGGTCTGTTGGTTCTTTTCAAAGAGTTTTAATTTGGTAAAATGAAGATTTAAACCCTTTACCGCTTCCGAAATAGATTCTGGACATCTTGTTGAAGCTGCCTAATTTGGTAGTCACCGCGAAAGCTGGAAAAGTTTTTTATTTTCTTATTAGTTCTTAGTTTACAGTACCATCATTTTCAATCTGTATTTTCTAATTGTAAAAATAAAAATAGAAAAAAAAGTTGAATCATCATTGCTTGATTAACAGAGTTTTATTGTGAGTTGAATTTTTCACATTGTCAGTTTTGTCTGATACCGCTTTTCCTTTCCATATGAACTGGGATTATCAGATTTGTTACAGTTCTTTTTGTTGTTTACTTGTATAAAGCTATCTTTCAAAATTCTTTCATATAAAGGGACAATCCTTTGCCTGCAGGAACCCCACTATGTAAACATATTACTTTACACCGTTTTGTTAAGAGGCAAACACACCTAAAATTAAACAAAATAAATGACCCGTTCTATCAATAAATGAATAAATAAATAAATTCATATTTAAAGTGGTCATGATTAAGAAAAGCTAAAGGCTACTTTGGAAGTAGAGGTAAGTGGACAGGAATCATAAAATCTTCTGGTACTTTTTAAAATGCACACTACAATGAAAAATTGCGTGTGAATTAACGTAAATTTAAGAAAAGTTTTGTTGTAGAATCAACATTTTTAGGTTTTTTACATGTTTACAGTAAGCCAAGAGATTTCTCCTCAGTGGTGTAAAGCAATTGTTATTATTGTATTATTGTCAATACTCAGTCAATGGTTAATATTCATTTAGTCAAAGATGACAAACATAATTGTCCAGACGCAGAAATAGTCTACATTAAACAATAACTAGAAGGTTCGGTTCGGACCCTTTTTGTGACAGAATCTGGGTTCTTGATCGTTTACTTGTAATGGAGGTCGTCGCCGGGGGGCGCTCGCGTGCAGCTCCAGGTGGCGCGCGGGGGGCGCGTCTGAAGCGGGTTTCAATTTCAAACCCAAAGTCTCAGGGACGAGCCTGTGGAGTGGGCGAGCCGCGAGCGCGGAGGATTAGCCGCGCTTTGTCGTTTACGCCGCCTTTACTTCAGCAGTTTAGGCTTAACCGTGTCGGTCACCGCGAATTTCTGCTCGGTTTTTATGATAAATCTACGTTCTGGTTCTCTGACACATACGGTGGCCGAAAAGGAGATTTGAGTCATTTATTGAATCGCTGCTGTGGTTCAATTGCTTTTGTTTTTATTTGAGAACGAGGCTGTCCTCCGTTTATTATCATCATGCCGAGGTCCAACAGGCGAAGGAGTACAAAACCCGGAGACCTGGTGTTCGCCAAGATGAAGGGGTACCCGCACTGGCCCGCCCGGGTAAGCATCCGCACCAACCCGTTCGGAGTTAGTTTGGAGCGGGTCGGAGACGTTTCCGACCCACGAGGCCTACCGCCGTTAGCTAGCATGAGTTAGCCTAGCCCCGCACAGGAAGCTAGCGGAGGCGAAGCATCACGCGCAGCCCCGCAGTCACACTGGCGGGTTTGTGGTGAGCGGTTCTTGGTTCTGTTCGTGTTTGGAACCCAAACGTCCAAGTGGCGCCGGATGAAGCCCCGAGGCCCGCGGCGCTCTGACCCAGCGCGAGCCCGTTCACGCAGGCCCGACCGGCTAACGCTCCCGAGAACCGGGCAGGTTAGCTGCAGACTAACGCAGATGTCACGCGCGACCGTGAACGCTGGGGTGGTTCGGGGCTGACCCGCAAACAGCGAGCTTCCTCGCAGGCAGCGGGCAGACGGCCGCTGTGGATCAGTGGGTTGTCATTTCTCTCGGGGGGGGGGGGGGGGGTGTTAGCAGACGTTTCTGCTCACGCGCACTTGTTGCCACAGTTTTTCTGTTGTAGTTTTGAAGTCCAAACCTGGTTCTGGTTCTGCAGTGATGGGGTGGCAGAACCCTCAGAACAGGAGCGCGCTGCCACAATCACGTGCAACTTTGAAAGACTTTACATTAATGAGCCTTTATTTTGAAATTCTGCTCAACCCGGAACTGGATTGTCTGCGCGAATAACTAAAAAAAGTGTGATTTAATTTACTCAGAGCTCCAGACATTTCTCTGTGGGGGTGGGGGTCACGAATTTATGCATCAGAAGAGCCAGATGGTGTCTGCTGGCTCTGCTGCTGCCCCCTGGTTGTCCTATCAGCCAGGCCTCAACAGCCCGGAGCCCTGCCCCACCAGGGGTCCTATCTGGAAACACCAGAAGGCTGCTTTGGCTGACCCCACCTGTCCTGCTCACGAGGGACGCGCAGCTTTTCACAATGGGCCCCTAAGGGCAACAGGGTTCTCTTTTCCCCCCCCCCTAGAGCAACAGGGTTCCCTTTGCTGCCCCCCCCCTAGAGCAACAGGGTTCCCTTTGCTGCAGGTTCCACCATGAAGGACGTGACGCATAACCCGTCCTGTTGCGACTGAATTCCACATTTGTTTCTTTTACTGGAGTCTCTCCTCCAACAGAACTTCTAACCACCGTTTATTTGTGTCAGAAACGGTTTTTTGAAGCATTTGGAGTTTGTTTCCCTCGGACACTGAACACGTCTCGTCCTCACAGCTGCTTCACATTCATGTCAGAATGATCTCTGGCCCGGTTCTGTGGCGGCGCGCGGTTCTGTACGTGTTTTGGCTGTTCTAGACGCTGCGCTCTCCTCTCACAGATCGACGAGTTACCCGAAGGAGCCGTCAAGTCGCCCTCAAACAAATACCAGGTCTTCTTCTTCGGGACACACGAGACGTGAGTCTTCCTCCTGTTTTCCCTCCTGTGATGAAGGAAATCTGTGTCTGAGATCATCTCTGGGATTTGAAATGAACCTCATTTACATCGTTCTAGATAATTAACGGGGCATTTATTTATTATAGTATCCACACCAGTGTTTAAAATGTCCAACAATGGTATTTTATTTGGGGGAATTGATCTGCGTTTGATCTCCACAGCGCGTTTCTCGGAGCTAAAGATTTGTTTCCGTATGAAGAATGCAAAGAGAAGTTTGGCAAAGCGAACAAGAGGAAAGGCTTCGCTGAGGGTCTGTGGGAGATCGAGAACAACCCGTCCGTCACGCACGAGGGCTACGAGGTGAGGGGCATGATGGGATGGATGCAGGTTTGCTCAGAACGGTTCCTTCACCTTTGAAAGACCGCTTTGAACTGAGCAGCTCCAATTTAATGTCATATTTTCTTTTTCTTGGCTGCTGCTTCCCAAAAGGAACAAACAATCCAAACGTATTGAAGGTTAAATGGAAATTGTTGTCGGTTCTCTGGGGTTAAATAAAGTTTTAGTGGGAAAACACTTGAATTTCTGACCCCAGTGTTCGTTTCTGGGTCATCTGGCCGCAGATCTGAACAGATTCTGATGTTGTGTAATTGATTTATGATATGGGTGGCTGTGACCCGGAGGTAGAGCGGTCGGCCTCTGGAACGATGCCTGCAGCAGAGCTCGTTGTCCTCCGGGTCAGGACGTGAGTGTGAGGCGCTCGCATGAGGGCAGAAAGGCTTTTCATGAAAAACTTTATTTAAACCAAAATAAAATTCAAGGCAAAGCAGGAAGTAGTTTAGTAGTTGGGTTTAGTTGACGCCGTGGCGACCGTGAGATCCGCTTCACCTTCTGACGGTGTAACCGCTTCCTCTTAGTCGTCAAAGAAGGACAACGCCCCCGAGGCGGCCGGGGACACGGCCGGGTCGGAGAAGGCCGCCGCTGAGGGCAGCAGCGACGAGGATGAAGGAACCCTGGTCATCGACGAGAAGAACGAGAGGGCGGGAACCAAACGGAAAGCAGAATCCACAGAGGTGAGCTGCAGCGCCCCACAGAACAAACGCCGGTGTGGCTCCTCCCTCACCGCCCTCGCGTCTGTGACAGGCCTCGCCCAAGAGGCCAAAGGACGCCGAGGCAGAAGCCGACGGCAACAAGCCCAGCACGGAGGGTAAGCTGAACGACGTGGGCGGAGCCAAGGCGTCCACGCCCTCCACACAGAGCGAGTCCAAACCGGACCCCAAGGACAGCGCTCCCGCCGGGGCTCAGCTAACGGCAGAGAAGGTGGGTGACCGCCGCTCGGCAGGCCGCCAGCCAAGCCACGCCCTCCTCTGAACACCTGTCCTCCCTTTTCTCCGTAGCCCGCCACTGACAGCGCCTAACATCCGCTCAGACGCAACCAGGAACCTTCAGTGCTTATCTCTGGAATCCAACCGTCAACCAGTTACCTGCAAAGGCCAGATTTCAGCTGTTCCACCAGAAAATTCCAAATCAGAAAACAGAACTCGGGGATTTGAGAGACGAACCTTCATTTGGGAATTCTGGGATACGGTTTATCCCAGAAACGTTTGCTAATTTGACTCCTAAAACAATTTAAGCGGAGCGTTTTCCCGCTCGTGTCGACAGCGTTTTGGTGTGTATATAGTTTTTATTTTAAGTGCAATTACATAATTACAAAGACTGAATGACGGGTGTGGAGCATTTCTCAGTTGGAGGGAACAACGTGAATAAACAAAGAACATTTCTGAGTGAATTGAAGACTAAATTCCAATGCTTTTGTTTTTCAAACTGAAATATTGTACAGAAAGGAACCGTTCTTCAGATCCGTGTTCATCCGTGTTCCTCGCTTCAGCCTCTCTGTAATTCAGTCCTTGGATGCATGAGTTGCACTTCCTGTCTCGCTTATTCAGTGGCATTTTTTTTACTGTGTGTACGCTTCACAGCGGGCGACCCGGTTCTACCGGGCCGGATCTGGTATGTGAAGCTCATTCTGAAACGATGATTGAACCTGTGAGTCATCAGTGAGCATCACGTCTGTAGTTGAGATAGATTCCTGAATGTCGTCCGCTTCACTTAGAAACAGATCAATGATGGAGTCCAGCTGTGGTGGAGTGTCTGAGCGTGGAGGCTGGGTGTATATTCATAAGCTTGGAGGTGTATCATTGAAATAGTAAACACTAAAAAATACGCCCATTTGAGTAAAGGTGTGACCCCGCCCCCGTCCGTACCTGGAGCTCCGGTCCGCTCCACGACAGTGATGGTGTCGTTGTGGATGTTCTGTCTGTGCTCCAGGGTTCTGTCGTGTTCTGGGAGATGTTCGTCTGCAGTTCAGGCAGAAGCTGCCCTCAGGGGGGCAGTTCCTGCTGTTTGAACAGAGAAGCTGCCCTCGGGGGCAAACCGTCATCAGCAGACGCCTCAGAGCATCAACAGAGTTCTGGGATTTTGTGTTACTTTAGGAAGCTGCCAATCATCTTCTTCTGCTGCTTAGTTGACCATTGTGACTGCCTGTCGATTTAATAAAAATGTTGATTACAAAGAAGTGTTTTATTGTTTGCATGTTCATACAAAACCTCATAAAAGCTCTAACAACCTGATTTTAATGGCTTTGTAAAATGAAAGAAAATCTTTAAAGAGATTTCAGTTTGTTGCCCATATTTACTGCGATAACACTTCATTAATATTGTAAAACGCCTTTTTTCCACACACATCCTATTCTTTTAATGTCCGTTTTTGTGTGCGTTGTGTGAATTGTGGGCTTCCTCCAACCTTTACGGCAGAGGCTTTAATACAAGCATTTGCATGATCATTCTTCAGATATTCTGTTTATTTTTCTGTTCCTGCTTTTTCCGGTTCAGGGTTGCAAAATATGGGTATTTGACATGTTTGTGTTTAGTATGTTATCCCTTTAAAGCCAATAACTTTAAAGGGCAGCAGCACCTCTGAATTTTTTTTAAGTTAAAATGATTGACCAAAAATTGAGTTTATGCTTTGCACCTGAAAGTCTAAGTAAATTGGTGGTTTAGAGGTTTTAAATAAAGTTCGTTGTTGATTGTAACCCTCCAGCCGGCCCGCAGTAGTTCCTCCTGTCCAGTAGGTGGCGCTGCTCGCGCGCACTAGCGTCCGCTTTTTCACCCGCGACGTTGGAGTCCAACCCGGGTAAGTTCTTCAGACGCACCGCTGACTACATTTTCTGTTAACACTTTAAACAGTGAAATATTCTCCATGTTTTCAAAAGATAAAAAATAACAGACTTCATCGCTCTTCTTCGCAGCAGTTAACCGCGGCGTTTTCCGGTCAGTAACCTTAGCTTAGCTTAGCTGCTCCTGTGGGTCTTCTTCTTCTGCAGCTTTAGTCCGCAAAGACAGACAGCATGAGGCTGACGGCGCTCCTGTCCATGGCGGCCAAAGTGGTGGCGCCCAAAGATTACCGCTACGGCACGAATAGGCCGTGGACCGTCGCAGCCAAGAGGCTCAACCCTCCGGGGAAGCGGAGGAGGAAGGTGTTCGTGGAGCCGCTGGAGGCCGAGGACTGGAGCGTAGTCCGCGGAGACCTGGTACGGAAGCCGCGTGGTGCTTAACTGTCACGTTTGAGTGGTTGGATTAAAAAAAACCTCAGCATTGATTCATCAAATGTATGGATCTATTTCTCATCCTTCGAGTCAGTTTAGCACATGGCTCCTGTCTGCTCAGATCTGCATCTCTGAAACTCCATCTTCCACAGAAACTCCTTTATTTCAACTCCAGCTGTAAAAAATTCTGTTTTATCTTACACAGGCGAGAACCGCAGCTCGCACCTGTCCAGGGGTGGATGTGTCATTGTTCTGCCTTTTTTGTCTTCAGGTTGAGATTCTGGCGGGGAAGGACAAAGGGAAGCAGGGGAAGGTCATCCAGGTGTTCAGACGCAGGAACTGGGTCATCCTGGAGGGACTGAACACGGTGAGATCAGCTTTTTAATCACCCCGAGATGAACAGCTCAGGGCTTTGGATGAAAAATCAAAGGCTTTTTTTCTCTCTCTCTATTTTACCTCAGTCCAAACTCAGAATATAACAGAACCAGAACCAAAGAACACAGATGCCGTCTGTACGCAGTGATCTGCGTTTATTCCATGACCCTTATGGCCGTTTCTGACTTACATCATTCAGAATTTAATCATTCAGTCTGAGTGACGACGTTTCATCTGTTTGCATTTGTACAGCCGCTGTAATAACAGTATGAGTCTCGTCTTCTGTAATTATTATCTCTACAATGAAAATGCTTTGGATATTTTCAGGTATTGATTGTTTTCTATTTTAAACCTGGTTTTAATTATTTATAGGTCAGGAACTTGTTTTGTCATCTGTGGAGGTTGTGTGTTTGGTGTCCACTAGAGGGAGCCGCTTTTCCAATGAGGGGCTGTTTTTGTTCTGCCTCAGCATTTTAGGTATGTGGGGAAAAGCCCCGATTACCGGGGGACCTACGTCGCCAGCGAGGCGCCGTTGCTGCTTGGGGACGTGGCCCTGGTCGACCCCTCAGACAGGTACACCAACCTGAGCCCAAATGCTTTGATCCACCGGTTTAGGCCCATTTCAGTCAACGGGCCGCTCTTCACCACTGCTGTGATGAAGAACCAGAACCTCAGCAGAACCCACCCTCAGCTGAGCTTCTCTAACGCTTTCAGGAAACCCACTCAAGTCGAGTGGAAGTACACAGAGGAGGGCGAGCGGGTCCGCGTGTCGGCCCGGACCGGCCGGATCATCCCGAAGCCCGTGGTGGAGCGGCGGGACGGCATCGTGCCGCAGCAGTGGAAAGGTGAGCCCCCCTGACTGAAGGATGGAGGCGGAGCTTGTTGGGCACAGGAAACGGGCTTCGGGTTCTATAAACCGGTCCAGTAACGTTGGAGTGGTTCTGTTTGTTCTGCTGCTCAGACGGGCCCAAAGACACCAGTCCTGAGGACGCGCTGGAGAAAACCTACGTCCCGTCGCTGAAGACGCTGGAAGAGGACGTCATGGAGAAGCTGGGCATCCAGGAGAACCGGAGGCACCGGACCTCGTATTGGTACTGACCCGGTTCTGCAGAGAACGCAGCTTCTGGTTGGTCGCCGGGGAGGTTTCAGCCTTGAAGGTTCATAAACGTAAATCGCATTCATGTAAAAACAGGTTCTGTGGAAAGTAGAACAAACGTGGAACAAACCAAAATACCAGGAAGAGCCCCCCCCCCCCCCCCCATGTAAAGCATCTCCCGTTTCCATGGCCAATCATCGATCATTATGGTCTGGCCGGCATCATCCGTTTTCCCCTGTCTGCTGTGAATAAACATGCTCAGCTCCAGCGTGTTGGTTTGTCCCGTCGTCATGGTGATGTCACAGTCATCCGTCATGAAGGAGTTTCCAGAGTCTGGGATGCGTGAGGAGACCACACCCAGTTAGGCTTTCAATCAAACTTTATTTAAAAGGACATTCAAACAAAATCAAATTCTGGTGTTAACACCTGCTGTGTGTTTGTCTTCATGACTCTTACGTGACGTTTCAAGAGATTCACAGGTAAAGGAGGTTTGGTCAAAGTAGAACCTCAATCAGCTTTCATGTCTACACTTTTATTTAAAATAAACAAACATTAAAGCCCCCAGCCTGCTGCTTTTTATGACCCGCCCCCACTGGCTGCTACACGCCCCTCAGTCACCCCTTGCCCCCCCGGTCGTGGTCGCCTGGGACAAATGAGTGGACAGAAACACTTTTTTCAGAATGGCGGCTTTTCTGTTGGTTTTATCTCCATAGCAACCATTTCCTGTTTTGGTCGTCTGGGGCTGACAAACACGTCAATGTCATTTTTAGAAGAATCTGCAAAAGTACATTTTTGGATTTCCTTGGCAACAGAGGTTTATTGTTAACCACGCCCACACTCCTAATATGGTCATATTGTATTTTGTATCGTTTTGTTCAGCTTGAGCCAACGATTCATGATTTAACTGTACACAGTATTTTGGTAAAAAATGTGTGAGCAACAGGAAAATACAACTATTGGAAGCTCGCCACGATGACGCCGTTTGAAATCTACAAACTTTAGTCCTAAATGTTTCTCCCAAATGACACTGGAAGAGTTGGGAGGCGATAGATTAAGGTTGCTTGAACTAACGTTTTGGTTTCTTTGGTGAGTCTTTGATTCTCATAAACCATTTTGTTATTATTTTGTGACATTTTCCTGCTGTGATGTCACCGTGGGGGGGTGGGGGACAGCAGGGGTTTAGGAACTTGACATAGACTGGTGTTGACAGACGTGACGCTCTGGATGCCGTGAGGCATGATGGGAAAGCGGAAGCTGCTTTTTCCTGCACAGACTGCAGGATCCACAGGTTTCTGTCCGTTCTGTGATCATCAAAGGAATGCGCCGCGGTCACGCGCCCCGTACACGCGCCCCATACACGCGCCCCATACACGCGCCCTCCGTACACGCGTCCCGGCAGACCTGCGGCGTGTTCCTCCTGGGTTTCCGTCACGCATCCATCTCCTCACGTCTGAGCTGCGGTTTAGACAAATCCCACGCGCCTGTGAAGGCACCGGCCTCCTCCTGCAGGGGCGTCTGGATCAGAGGAGCTCTTTGTGGCCTCAGCTCTGGGCCGCGGCCGAGCATCACGCAGGAAGCATGGCACGCTGTGGCTTTGGCCGCCAGCGCCGTCCCAGCCAGGAAAAGATCTGCTTCTTTCCATGAGGAATAAGCGCTGCCTCAGCAGAAACGCTGCTCGTCAGAGGAGTCAGGAGCTGCTCATGGAGGCTTCCTGTCTGCGTCTGCGTCTGCGTCTGGACTTCCTGCTGCTTCAGTCTCTGCATCAGGAACCTTCAGAAAACATCAACATGAGCTGCAGCATTTTTGCTGAGTCATGAAACGATCTACCCCTATTACTGGTAAAGACTTCCAGGTTGAAACCTCGGAGGAAACTTTTGGCTTAAACATTTTGACCTAAAGTGACTGAGACGGCGCTGAAGGTCAGCGTTTGAACCTTCCAGACGGCGTTTTCCTTCGGCGCTCCCCGACCTTCATGCCAGCGCCTGATTACAGGCCGTGAGATTGAAGGTTGTGGAAGCCAAGCGGCAGCTGGCGTGTCTGAGGTTGGCGTGATGCTTTCCAGGTGGGTCGGTGTATACGCCGCCGCTCAGACTTAATTTGTAGATGAGCAGCGGGTTTGATGTTTGGTTGGAAGAAGAAAGTGAAGAAAGTGAAACCTGATCCGCAGCGTAAACAGTTTCCAGCTGCTGTTTGGAAAAGTTTCCTTTGAGGAGAAAAACGGAAACTTTTGTTTTTTCAGACGTGATGGACGTCGTCCCGCTGAGATGCTCCTTTCATTTTCCACAGTCATACCTTCTTTTGACCGAAACAGGCTATTTGACAGGCTGTGGGACGCGTTGTCATGGTAACCTGCCTCTGGCTCCGCAGCAGCTGGTGTGCGAGGACCAACCGGAGGAAGAAAGTGGTACGGATGCTAAAGTCCTCCTCTTCCTGCTTGTTTTAGTCCAGATGATGAAGAGAATCGGTTCCATGCTGGGAGGTGTCAGACGTGACCGGGTCATAAGCGGGAAACGCCCAGAAATGAACGGGCGACGTCCGCTGGACGCGTTGGACAGTTTGTTCCGCCTCTCCAGTCATTTCTGATCACGTCAAACGCCTCAAAGGGCGTTTTCGGTCAAAATGGAGAAACAGATCTGGATGTTTGTCCTTCAACCAATATTATCATTAGATTTGTTTAACTCTTTCATGAGAAAAGGTGAAACTGATTCCCAGACGACTGACCTTTGACCTCTAATGACCGTCAGAGACTAAATCTGTTGGTTTCTGCAATGCTGCCCTCATTCCGCCGTGTTCCCCGCCGGACGTCTGCTGGCGATGGCGTCCTCTCTGACCTTCACGCCCTCCTCAGGTGTTCCTGGTCTCCGTGAGGTCCGGCGTTTCCTTCCCAGACGGCGGGCCCTCCCTGCTGCTGCCTGGGTGTGAGATTCCTGAGCTGTGACGGCGTCTCTGCAAGCGGAGCTCCGCCCCTTTCCTGCTGTCATAAAGTCTGAGCAGCTGCAAAGGTTGGCGGTCCTTCCAGGGGGGTTTAAGTTTCCATGGCTGGATGGAGTCCAGCGGTTTGATGCAGATGTGCATCTTTAGGTGTCAAAGGTTAAATGACTGGATTCACACACAGGATGCTTGAATGGCGTTTCCATAGCAACAGATGCCCTCCTTCAGGAAGCAGTAAACCTGGAGTTTGAACACATTAACTTCACATTTTCTTCTGTTTGTGGTATAAATGTATCCGTGTTCCTCTATAACGAGATGGGAGTCACTTCCTGGATGAAGCGCAGACTGCTGGAAGCTGTGAATGATGACGGCTTCAGCACCCCCCACCCCCGACGACACCTCTGTCCCGTTCAGGCAGAAGAAAACTGAACTGTCTGGAGACAGAAACCCTCAACGTTGGCGCTAAACTGTCACGTCTGTTTGGTTCCTAAAGTTCTTGAAGACTGGAGCGTTTCTCATCTTCAACAGACCGTTTAGTTTCAGTCGTTCTTCTAAATGTTGTTTTATTCCTCTTTTCTCATTCCATCAAGAGTGTAAAAAGAAAATGAATGAATGAGCTCACAGGCATTGAACCGCTGGCTTTATCCCCGACCCACAGGGATTTCTCCACTTTCTTTGATCAATGATGAGCTGAATTCTTTACTTTCAGTCAAATTCTTTCTTTTCTCACAACATTCCCAAACTAAACAGCATCTCCTCATTTCTTCTTCCTCCAGAGCTCCACATGAGTCCTGCTTGAATCCTTTTCTAATCATTTCTCTCACAAACCTTTTTGTACTCTTTGTAAACTTTTACCGATGTTTCATTTTGTTTCTAAATGTTAGATTTTCCCGCCTTTCTTTAGAAAGTTCGGCTGTAAATCCTAAGTAAATGACCGAAGTCTCTAAAACAAAGTGAGTATTTTTAAGTAAAACGAACTTGTAGGAGCTTCAATAAGATGATAAGGTGATAGGCGGGGGGGGCGCGCGGGCCGCTCGCGCTCCTTGTCGCGTCATCAACCCTGCAGCAGCCTCAGCAGATCCAGGCTGCAGCTGCTGACTCAACGTTCCCGCTTCTGTCAGATGATGCTCCGCGAGGCTCCTCCCCTCAGCCCCCCACCCCCCGTCCACGGTCACATCCACCCGAGGTCTGATCACAGCAGAACTTTCCTCCGGAGCCTGCGCACGTGCGCACCTGTGCATCTTCCAGCAGAGACGCACTGCAGCAGCGGAGGAGGAGCGCGAAGAAAACACCTGGAAACGAGTCGATCCGCGCGGGTTCTGCCGAGATGCTGCCGACAGGAAGCAGGTACATCCCAGCACGCGCACGCGCACACGCCACTGCAGGTAAAGGTGTGGGGCTCTGATGGAGCTGCAGGACACAGACAGGAAAAGCTCACCTGGAAGGAAACGTAGACTTTTTCCCCGCAGCTCTTCAGAGGTTTTAGAAAATCCCAGCTGGTTTTCTGGAGTGGAGGTTCTTCTCCTTCAGGTTCAGCAAAGTTCCACGTCTGACAGGAACTCAAAGCTCTACAGGGTCTCAGGAAGAACCTCCTTTAAACAGATGAATCAGGGAAGGATCTAAGGGTTTAGGTGGTTCTAAAAGCTCTAACGTGGGAGTGGAGAACGTCCCGATCCGGATGAGAACGTTCTCCAGATCGGGATCTGATTTCCACGCTTGAAGAATTTTCCGGCTTCGGGGAATCATGTCGCACATCTGTTCCTGTGGATTATTTCCACGTCTGAGGGGCGTGGCGTCCCTCCATCCTCTTTGAGCTCCATGCCTAAACTCAGTGTTTTTCTTTCTTCTTCGTTTATTTTAATGGACCTCACATATTCAGACTGTACTAATAGTGAGGCAGAATATTTATCAGTGAAAGTTTATTTCTGCAGGATGTCACAGCGTGCTTTACAAGAAAATATTACAATAAAAACACTTCAAATGTTAGTTTAGAAGTATTCCGTCACACCACGTACACGCTCTATGTATACCTGCTGTACTTATACTCAAGTATACTACAGTAAAGTACTTTTTGCTGAGGGTGTTAGACGAGTAAATCTGTTTTTAGTGAGTTTTTCTGACCTTCGGTCTGAAAGGCTCCTCGCCTGTAAATCAGACTTTTACTGAAATCATCCGTCATAGATCTAAACTGATTCTGTTTCTGTGGGGAAAAACAACTATTTACATGAATGTAGATGAGTGGCGTGTCCAGCGGTCTGTGGACGACTCACATGTCCCAGAGTGGGACAATCACAGGCAGCTTCTAGTGTCAATGTAGTATTTTATAGGGATTTGTTGTTCTGAAATTCTTAAATTCTGACAACAGCTTTTTGGTTTATTTTATCGTGTAAAAATTCCCCGGCAAAAGTGACGGTAAACGTTTGACGGTGAAAGAGTTGATGTTGAATGTGAATGGTGACTGAGGATTGGGATTATCAAACCACTTCAGATGTGGATTCTATTCTACTGAACTGAAAACAATCAAAGCTATGGAAGCATTTCTGTAACATAATTACAAAGAAAGTCAACACTAGAAATGCTTTTCATTTTCTAAATGAAGCTGCGTTCATGACTCAAAGCTAAAATGGAAAAGCTAAACCGCTTTTTCTTTTTCTTTAACGCCGCTCATTGTGTGCCCCCCCCCCCCCCCCCCGCATCTCCTGTTTGTATCACTTCAGTGATGTCACAAAATGAGTCATGGTGGAGTAGAAAATGAAAAAGCAGTTTAGGGGATTGAAGTCAATTGATGAAGTTAAAAGCATTTCTGCATTTAAATAGTCAAATTAGATATCTCTAATTGACTTTTGCTACATTTACCAGAGAACCTTTTGAAAATGAAATGTCAAATACTATTTTCTTAATCATTTGAACTAAGTGACAGAATGAGCGGTGATGAATAAGAAGAAGAAGAAGCCGTTTGGCGGATTGATTTTTCCTTTAAGTCAACAAAGCAGCTTTATTTTGAAAATGAAAAAGCCTTTCTGGTGTTGCCTTCCAGTTTGAATTATGTCACAGAGAGGCTTCCGTACCAACAAGCATGAGTGCCTGAAGGCAGAAACGGCCTGTTGGGTCGAACGGCTCCGTTTCAGTTCAGCTTTGGGTTTTCCGTGCCTTCCTGAAGGCGACGCCAGAGGAGACCACGATCTAAAGAAGCGTCTTCTCTGCTGTCATGGATCTGAATGCACAAGCCGACATCCCAGCGCCGCGCTGAAAGCAGTGCATTGTGGGAGCGCGTCCTGATGGCTGCTCTCTTTGTGGCGAGCAGCAGCCAGGGGGGCTCCTGGAGGTCTGAGGCGTCCTTTTTGCTGCACATAAAGAAGCAGAGCCAGAACAGAGGACAGGCGGGAACGGGAGCCAGCGCTGCCCTTAAATCCTGCCGCCGCCTTTGTGAGGAGCTGAAGGGAGGCCTCAGCGTGCAGCTGGCCCTTTGGCCGCCTCCCTCCCCGCCATGTCAGGCCTTTTCTCCCCAAGAACACCAACGGAACGGGAGGAGGTCACCCAGCTGGAGGGAACACAGACGACAATGATCAACCATAAAAGGAGGTTTTCTGAGTTTACAGGAGCAGCAGGGTTCCAGCCCATAATAGTCCTGCCGCTGACGCCAAAACCAAACCTTTGGTGTGTCATAGAACGGGCTCAGGATCTTTCCACACGTACAAATATTCCTTTCCTGATGTTTTTCATTGAGCGATGGGCCGAAGACCCGGACCACCTTCATCCCACAGCGTATGGGATAGGCTCCAGCAACTCCTGGAAGGGATTTAGCAGGTTTACAAAATTAAATTACTTCATCAATTCTAAAATATTTGATGAACTTTCCGACATATTCCTATTTCCTCTGGATGTTGAAGAATGAAATGGTAAAATAAATAACAGAGTGAGGCCCCGGGGGGGGAATGAAACGTTGGATTTCTTCCAGCTGCCATGATGGACGCGTCTGTTGTTCTTCTGTGAGATCAATAAAGTTCTGTCCTGTGGAAAAGGGAGTTTTGTGTTTTTCAGAAATATTCATAGAGCAAACATTTACCGACACAGAGTGAAGCAGATCGTCTTTATCTACCGTTAAAATGCCGCCGTAACGGCGTTCTCTTCATCACGTTTAGGGTCTTGAAACGTCTTTGCAGAGAAACTTCCTGTTTGCATCCACTGGATTCCCAGTTCTCTGTTTGCTGGAGCGAGGCTCCTCTGAGAGCTCCTCTCCTGGAGGGAGCAGACGGATGACAGAGAGCTGTCTGGATGGCGTGGCGGGCTGAGACTGTGGCGGTGATGGATGGCGTGGCGGGCTGAGACTCTGTGGCGGTGATGGATGGCGTGGCGAGCTGCCGCTGCTGCCAGCTTTCCCCTCAAACCACAGGAGTCGTCCTTTTCTGCAGGATGGTTCAGCTTCTGGACACGTTGGCTCCACCGATTCATGATTCATGTCAGACAAGCTGGATCCACAGAAACAACAGCTCCTAGAATAAGAGGGATTCTTCTACCCCACGGGGGCAGTTCATCAGCCCCTCCTGGGCAGAATCTTAGCTCCTTCCAGGACTGAACCTTCCTGAGGTTTTTCAGGGATCTGTCACAGACGGAGTGGAACCTTCACATGATGGTCTTCATCATGAGTATGCGTTGGCGGTGATCTTGTTGCTTGGTAGATAATATCTGATGGATCGTAAACGTGGTGGCGACGTGGAAGGATTAACTGCGTCCGGTGGTGTATGGATGGGATGACAGTGATCTTCATCATGGTCTTCATCATGGTGATCTTCTCATGGTAGTCTTCATCGCATTTAGTCTTCATCATATGGTGATCTTCATCATGGTGATCTTCGTATAGTGATCTTCATCATGGTGGACCTCATGGTGTCCTTCATCATGGTGTCCTTCATCATAGTGGTCTTTATCATAAATCTTGTCATGAGTGGACCTCACAGTGGTCTTCATCATGGTGGTCTTTATCATGTTGAGCTGTGGTCTTCATCATGGTAGTGCTTCATCATGAGTGGTCTTCATCATGGTGATCTTCATCATGGTGATCTTCATCATGGTGGACCTCATGGTGATCTTCATCATGGTCTTTATCATGGTGGTCTTCATCATGGTGCAGACCTCACAGTGGTCTTCACATGGTGGTCTTCATCATGGTGGACCTCAGTGGTCTTCATCATGGTGATCTTCATCATGGTGGTCTTCATCATGGTGATCTTCATCATGGTGGTCTTCATCATGGAGTCTTCGTATGGTGGACCTCATGGTGTCCTTCATCATGGTGGTCTCTTTATCTGTGGTGGACCTCATGGTGTCCTTCACATGGTGGTCTTCATCATGGTGGACCTCATGGTGGTCTTCATCATGGTGATCTTCATCATGGTGGTCTTCATCATGGTGATCTTCATCATGGTGGTCTTCATCATGGTGGACCTCATGGTGGTCTTCATCATGCTGATCTTTATCGTGGTGGTCTTCATCATGGTGAGTCTTTCATGATCAACTGTCGCGGTGATCTTCATCATGGTGGACCTCATGAAACGATCTTCATCATAAGTGGACCTCATGGGCGTGCTTCATCATGGTGGTCTTCATCGCCCAGTGGTCTTCATCATGGTGGTCTTTTATCATGGTGATCTTCATCTTGGTGATCTTCATCATGGTGAGATTAATGGCCATCATGGTGGTCTTTATCATGATGATCTTCATCATGGTGATCTTCATCATAGTGGACCTCATGGTGAATATTCATCGCGAGTGAGTCTTCATCATGAAGTGATCTTCATCATGGTGATCTTCATCATGGTGATCTTCATCATGGTGGACCTCGTAGTGTCCTTCATCCATGGTGTCCTTCATCATGGTGGTCTTTATCATGGTGATCTTCATCATGGTAGACCTCTGATGGTCTTCATCCTTAGTGGTCTTCATCATGAGTGGACCTCCCTGATAGTCTTCATCATGGTGGTGCTTCATCATGGTGGTCTTCATCATGGTGATCTTCATCATGGTGATCTTCCATCATGGTGGACCTCCTGGTGTCCTTCCTCATGAGTGGTCTTTATCATGGTGATCTTCATATGGTGGACCTCACAGTGAAGGGTCTTCATCCGCATAGTGGTCTTCATCATGGTGGGTACTCATGGTGGTCTTCATCATGGTGGTCTTCATCATGGTGGTCTTCATCATGCTGATCTTCATCATGGTGATCTTCATCATGGTGATCTTCATCATGGTGGACCTCATGGTGATCTTCATCATGGTCTTTATCATGGTGATCTTCATCACTGATGGTCTTCATCATGGTGTGGACCTCATGGTGATCTTCATCATGGTGGTCTTCATCATGGTGGTCTTCATCATGGTGGTCTTCATCATGGTGGTCTTCATCATGGTGGTCTTCATCATGGTGGACCTCATGGTGGTCTTCATCATGGTGATCTTCATCATGGTGATCTTCATCATGGTGATCTTCATCATGGTGATCTTCATCATGGTGATCTTCATCATGTGATGGACCTCATCAGTGATCTTCATCATAGTGGACCTCATGGTGGTCTTTCATCATGGTGGTCTTCATCATGGTAGTCTTCATGTAATTGGTCTTCATCATGGTGATCTTCATCATGGTGATCTTCATCATGGTCTTCATCATGGTGATCTTCATCATGGTGATCTTCATCATGGTGGACCTCATGGTGATCTTCATCATGGTGGACATCATGGTGGTCTTCATCATGGTGGTCTTCATCATGGTGGTCTTCATCATGGTGGTCTTCATCATGGTGATCTTCATCTTGGTGGATCTCATGGTGGTCCTCATCATGGTGAGTCTTCATCATAATTGGACCTCATGAGTGAGTCTTCATCATAGCGTGATCCTCTTCATCATAGTGGTCTTCTATGTGGTGGTCTTCATCTCATGGTCATATTCATCATGGTGGTCTTCATCATGGTGATCTTCATCATGGTGGTCTTCATCATGGCAGGCGGACCTCACGGTGTGTCGACTCTTCATCTTGGTGATCACATCACTGGTGTGGACCTCGCGGTGGTCTTCATCGCCGGTGGTGCTTCATCATGGTGGTCTTCATCATAGTGATCTTCATCATGGTGGACCTCATGGTGGTCTTCATCATGGTGATCTTCATCATGTGGTGAGTCTTCATCATGGTGGACCTCACTGGTGATCTTCATCCATAGTGGACCTCATGGTGGTCTTCGTCATGAAGTGAGACCTCATGGTGGTCTTCATCATGGTGAGTCTTTATCATGATGATCTTATTCATCATAGTGGTCTTCATCATGGTGGACCTCGCAGTGCAGGTCTTCATCATGGTGATCTACATCTTCAGTGGATTCTCATGGTGGTCTTCATCATGGTGGTCTTCATCATAGTGGTCTTTCTTCATCATGGTGAGTCTTCATCTTGGTGATCTTCATCATGGTGGTCTTCATCATGTGAGTGGACTCCGTTGGTCTTCATCTGGTGATCTACATGTGAGTGGACCTCATGGTGGTCTTCATCATGGTGAGGTCTTCATCATGGTGTTGGTCTTCATCATGGTGATCTTCATCATGGTGGACCTCGTGAGTGGTCTTCATCATAGTGATCTTCATCATGGTGGTCTTCATCATGGTGGACCTCATGGTGAGTCTTCATCATGGTGATCTTCATCATGGTGGTCTTCATCATGGTGGACCTCATGGTGATCTTCATCATTGTCTTCATCATGGTGGTCTTCATCATAGTGGACCTCATGGTGAGTCACTTCATCACTTGGTGGTCTTCATCATGATCTTCATCATGAAATTGGTCTTCATCATATATTGGTCTTCATCATGGCATTGAGGTCTTCACTCCTTGAGTGGTCTTCATCATGGTGGACCTCATGGTGAGTGCTTCTCGCGTGATCTTCATCATGGTGGTCTTCATCATGGTGAGTCTTGTCCTTGGTGGTCTTCATCATGGTGGTCTTCATCATGGCGATCTTCATCATAGTGGTCTTCATCCTTGGTGGACCTCGCAGTGGTCTTCATCACGTGATCTTTGTCATGGTGGACCTCATGGTGGTCTTCATCATGGTGATCTTCATCATGGTGATCTTCATCATGGTGATCTTCATCATGGTGGTCTTCATCATGCTGGTCTTCATCACGGTGGTCTTCATCGCGATTTTCCATGGTGGTCTTCATCATGGTGATCTTCATCGTGGTGATCTTATGCTTGGTGGTCTTCATCATGGTGGTCTTCATCATGGTGGACCTCATGGTGGTCTTCATCATGGTGGTCTTCATCATGGTGGTCTTCATCATGCTGGTCTTCATCATGGTGGTCCTTATTATGGTGGACCTCATGGTGAGGTCTTCCTCATAGTGAATGTATTATGCTGGTGATCTTTATCATGGTGATCTTCATCATGAGTGATCTTCATCATAGTCTTCCATCATGGTGGTCTTCGTAATCAGGTGGTCTTCATCCTCTTGCTGTTTCCTCCACAGACGTGTCCTGGTCCTTCCTCTTCTTTGTCATCTCGCGTTGGCTTTTCCGGCCCCCATCACACCTTCATATGGTTCGTACCCCCCCCCCCATGTAAACCCACTGTTCAGGGGTTTTTAAGGTACATCTGGGATCTGATGGCTGCTGATCTAACAGACCCCTCCTCCTCCTCTCTGTTGTTAGATGAGGAGGAGCATCTCAGGGTGAACATCCCTCACTCAGGTCCTGTTTTTGCACCCCTGGGCAGCTCCATCTCCATCCTGCCTGCTGTCTTTGTCCCCACATCTCCTCTTCTGCCCCTAATTTGGTGGAAGTGGGCGATAAGGTGTCTGATGGGAGAGACCCACATCCCTGGTGGCCCAGTGGCCAAAGGGTGAAGATCTTGAAGACTGTAAGGGCAGAGCAGCTCATGCTGAACTGCCTCCGCCCCTCCAAGACCCCACCTGGTGCTGGGGGTCTGCGGCACGGCGACTCGGGTTTCTACCGCTGTCAGGTGCAGCAGGGCCTGGAGGACACCAGCGCCGTCTTTCAGCTGGAAGTCAGAGGTACCCGCTTTGATTCTTTGACTCCAACCTTTTCTCAGCTGTGAAGACCCAGAGACGATAGAGAAGGTCATGTGACTGTGGTTCTAGACCAGACCTGATGATTCTTGACGTGTGTCGTGATGATTGACATGTGTCGTAAAGACATGAACATATTTCTGGGCTTCAGCTGTTGAATGAGGTTGATGTGCCTCAGATGTTGAGGTCTGTTTGGGTGTCTGTGTGTTCAGGTGTGGTGTTCCACTACAGAGACGCCTCGGACAGGTACGCCTTCTCCTTCCAGCAGGCCCAGCGGGCGTGTGAGGCCATCGAGGCGCAGATGGCGACGCCCGAGCAGCTGCTGGCAGCGTACCATGACGGATACGAGCAGTGTGACGCCGGCTGGCTGGCGGATCAGTCCGTCAGGTGCGTCCTCCACGCCGTCATGTCGGCGCCCAAACTCCTGGAAACTCAGGTTTGTTCTCGTGCTGATACAGATGCAATCAAGTGCCACCCTGAGAGGGTTACTGCTGGCGGCTTATGGGCAGGCAGCCAGGGATTCAAACATGAGATGATGGATCCAGACAGTCTGTATGACGTTTACTGCTACACAGAGGAAACCGGCGGTATGGATCCAGACTCCTGATGGGAAAGAGATTCCTGTTGGTTTGCTCTTAAGGCCACACGTTGGTATTTTTCAGAGTGCTCCCGATGGCGTCCCTGCTTGGTTATCCTTCCATGAGCTCAAGCGGTCTGCCGGGCGGCGAAGCGCGGCTGCTCTTACCTTTAGCTCACGGCGTGGAGGCCAAGGCCTGGACATTCACTGCAGCCCCGGATGGCTGGCGGGCGGCAGCGTCGCGCTATCCATCAGGAACCCCCCGGAGAAGCGTAAGCGCCACAGCAGGGTCAAGACCCTGTACCGCTTCAGCAACCAGACTGGGTTCCCAGAACCGTCCAGTCTTCATGACGTGTTCTGCTTCAGAGGTGGATTCAGAAAAACTGTCAGCGTTTGAACGCTTTAGGAGAGTTTTCCTCACCGAGTCGTCTCTTTGCTTCAGCAGAAACCTCCAGGAACTCCTCCTCCTCCTCCTCCTCCTCCTCAGACTACGTCTCCTCGGATCCTGAAGACGTCGATCAGAATGTGGTGGTTCTGATGGAAACTGAACGGGAACTTCTGATCAGCCAACCAGCTGAGGTGGAGCGGGAGGCCCAGAGTCAGCTGGATTCTCTGCCGTTCTTCTCTGCACCTCCTGCCACAGAAATCCCGGTCGGCACAAACCCAGCAGGTACCTCGGACGCCGCTGACCCCGCCCCCCTCCCAACACCTGAGCTCCGCCCCTCACGAGGACCCGTCAAATCTCTGGACTCTCCCCCTCCTGCGGCTGCATTGAGCGATCCGTCTCAACGCACAGGAATCAGACCAGCCTCTCCCCCCGTCTTCATCATCAAACTGACCCCCACCCGAACGCCACCCCCACCTTTCACCAGCCCGACCTTGACAGAAGCTCGGATGAACCTCAGACACAGAACCAAACGGTGCCGGGTTCGAACCCAGAGGCCCTACGCCCCACCAAGGAAGAATCCATCTGAACAGGAAGCGGTGAATCGGCGAGAAGGCGGGAAGAACGTGGACGACCTGCTGCTGACGGTGATGGACGCAGAACCGACCAGAGAGGCCGGCGGGATGACGGACTGGAGCCAGACGGACGCCTCTGGAGATTCTCCCACGGTGAGTCGCCAAGAAACCGCAGGTTTGATGCCAGCATGGTCAGGTGGTGATGAGTCTTCCTCCAGAAAAAGTTTCATTTCTGGCTTGAGTCGTGTTTTAAAGCTTTAATCTGAGTTGTTTGATAGTTGATCTCTGAAATGTTTTCTGCGTGGGGAGGGTTAGTGTCGTGAGACTCCAGGGCCTTGAAAATAAAGATAAAGCATCCTGTTTGACCCCAGTATGAAGCTCCTGGTCAGACATAGTGACTGTGAGTCTGCTCCACGCACAGAAAGGCCCTGCAAGCGTAGCGGATTCCTGTTTCATTTCCATCGTGTTCTCATGGGAGGGAACTGGACTTTAGCATCTTCATCCAGACTCCTGTTAATCAGCTGTTGTGTTTTTGGCATAGAGAAGCTCCGTCATGGCGATGATCTCCACATCCCAGTTCTTCAGCGCGCGTCGGTCTCCCACCCGAACCCCGTCTGCTTCACCTCCAACCTCCTCCGCCTCGCCTGGGCCCCTCCTCCTGAGCTCACGGGTCCCTACCAGCACCCCGCAGACCCGCGGGTCCCGGGCTCCCAAGCGAGGCGGCGTGGGCGTGGAGGATGAAGATCTTCACGTCACCCGTCCGGCCTCTCAGCGGCTCTCCGACTCCAGCCCCCCTCCGGGTCAGACGGCGGCTTACACGGAGTTCCTGCAGACTGGGAGCAGTTCTCGCGAGGATGGAAGTGGAGCAGCGGCTGACCTCCGTCCAGGGGGCGGGGCTCCTCTCCAACCGCTGAAGAAGACACGCCCGGCTCTCCACGAGTCACAGAGAGAACGAGCGTCTCCTTCTCACCCCCAACCGGTGTTCTTCCAGAAGATTCTGAAACTCCGTCGGTGTTCGGAGAAGCTGGCGTCGGTTTTGATCCGGAGGATGTAACCCGGGTTTCTCCGACCAACCATATATGGGCACAAATCAGTGGAACTCAGCTCTTCTGGGTGGAGAAGTGGCAGGCTCGTGGTAACGATCCCGTCTCCACCCCACATCCTGGAAGTGGCGTCCCAGCTGAGACAACCCGGGCTTACGGGCCGCTTGACACTAACGCTACTCTCAGTCAAGGAGAGGATTCATCTGAGCTTCTCTTTGAAGACGTTTATGGAAATGGTTCTGACGCCGCTCCGGCGGCTTAAAGGAGAGGCCAACACCTCCCTCGTCTTCAGACAAGGCTGGCGAGCCCCACTGTAGAGCCCAGAAGCAGTTTTGTGCCTGAGAATGGCCTTTGACTTGCTCTGGTTTGCTTATGGAAGCGGTTCACGTTTTCCCAGCCAGGGATCACCAGGAAGACGCTAGTGTCCATGAAGGAGAAGCAGCAGCAACCGTTGATCCTGAGGATGACTGCAGAGGGGCCCCCACCCTGCAGGTCCTCAGCATCGCTCCACTTTACCCCTGCAGGTCCTCAGCATCGCTCCCCTGCCCCCACCTGCAGGTCCTCAACGCCGCTCCCCTGCCCCACCCTGCAGGTCTCAGCATCGCTCCTCCTGCCCCACCCTGCAGGTCCTCAGCATCGCTCCTCCTGCCCCCACCCTGCAGGTCCTCAGCATTCGCTCCCCTGCCCCCACCCTGCAGGTCCTCAGCATCGCTCCTCCTGGACCTCCAACCTCCAGTTCCCCGTTGTTCCCCACCTCACCTGGAGACCAGGTGGACAGTAGAAACTCTGCTCTGGGTTCCTCTGAGGGACCAACCCGAACCCGGCTGCTGGGGAAGCCGTTTCCATGACAACCAAGTCCACGCGCAGAGGTCCAGACCCCGCAGCTGGAGCTCCACCCACCGCCCCACAGCTCTCCAGACAGATGACCTGCATACGCCCATAAGCGGGCTCTGGATCTACTACACCCAGCCGCCCCCCCTGCTGCTTCTACCCAATGAGAGGGCAGCAGTGGGCTGAGCCGGGAAGTCTTCAGGTAATGTTGAAGCTGCTCTGATCGTCCTAACGGTCCTTCCCCACGTGACGATGCTCTAACACCGCCGACCTGCTCTCTGAACGACTTTTCTGACCCCCCTCTGGCACTAACCCCCTTCCTCTCTGGCTCCTCTAGCTTCACCCCCCCACCCCAGGAGGTTCTGTTCTTCCTCATTCAGGTGTACAGCCTGTAACGTTCTGCATGTTCTCCTCCTCCTTCACTTCTGTGACGTTCTGCGGGTCAGAAGAAGCACTTTCTGTCGAACACTGGTTACCGTGGCGACAGAACCCACAGACAGAAGGAAGATCTTTGCTGTGTTTGCTGAAGTGCTCTGCAGCTCCACAGCTGTGTTCATCGGAAAAAAAAACCCAACGGCTAAAATGAGGGTCTGGAAGGAGAACGAGACGCTGCTGGATGTTAGAGCGTCCGTCCACGTCCGTCCGTCCGTCGTCCGTCCCGTCCGATCCATCAGCCACTCCTTAAGCGGTGCGTCTTCTCCAGTTCCAGAAGCACATTCTCTCTGAAGCACAGGCGTACGTCCGGTTCCTTCACCTGCTGAACGGATGTGGTTGGAAATGTTCAGGAGAGGACGCGTAGATAAATCAGCAGACGAACCTTGGGTTCCACATTCGTGTTAAACAAGAGCGCTGAGTCTCTGCGCTTTGCACACAAGCGCAGTGGCGTTGCTGGACCAGACCGGCTTTGTTTGTTGGTCACTGTTTGCATTTCTCCCACAGGGTGAAAAGGTCAGACAAAGCTAAAAACAACCAACGCTTTTGTCTTGATGCTAAATAAAAACTTTTCTTTTATTTGGTTTGTTTAGTTTCTTTGGATGTTGAAGCTCAGGAGAGATAGAGATTGACAGTCCTTCAATAATCCCATTAAAACGGTGACAAACAACAGAGGAGCCGATTCTTCCTAAAATTTAACCAAATGCCTTCTGTAGCAAAGCAGCCGCCCTGTTTCCTTCAGACAGTGAACGCGGGCCAAAATCCAGCAGTGGGAGGGAACCCCCCCCCTGCCTATGACTCCTGAGCCGGTTACATGAATCACCAAATGGCTGCAGAGTTCCAGAAGCCCCACAAAGTCCCACTGATCTGAACAAAGAGAGCTGTTTCTGTTTCTGTCTGTAGCTATGGAGCCGTGGAAGATTCAACAGGAAACTTGAGAGAACGCCGGCGTCTGTTTGACGTTCCAAAAACCTCCGTCCACTTGGAGCCATCCATGTCCTTCAACGACTGAATATGTAGAACTTTCACACACGAGGTGCACGGTGTCTTCTTTGGCACCCATGACGAGCGAGCAGTTTATCCTGATCAGGAAGATAGGAGAAGAGAGGAGAACAAGGAGAATAGAGGAGAACAGAAGGAGAACAGGAGAATAGAGGAGAACAGAGGAGAACAGAGGAGAACAGAAGCATAGAGGAGAACAGGAGACCTGCAGTGGACTGAGGACTTAGCTCTCTGCTGCCACCTGCTGGCTGACATTCAACTGCTCCTGCTGATCAAACTTGTCATTTCCAGCCACTTGGATGCGGTGTCACCAGTGCTCAAGAGTTTCGCCGTGCGTTCCTGACACAGAGAGCCAGCTTCAGAGGAGTGAGGCCTCTTCTTTGGTTCTCAGATGCTTGCATGGATGACCCTGTCAGAAGCAGGCACCTGCGGAGGCCTTGGTCGGAGTCCGCTGTATCTGTGTTTGCCTTCCTATGGAGAAGACTTCTGCCAGTGAGTCCTCTGACGTTTAGACCCCACACACACACAGAACACACGTATACATCTGCTCTGCTGCTTCCAGACCTGGAAGCGTCACGAGCCGAGGCAGCAGAAGTTCCAGGGCTTCTGCTATGACGCCCCAGCCTCCGTCAGAGCTGGGAGGTCGCGGAGCAGCACTGCCGCAAGCTGGGGGCTCACCTGGTGTCCATCACGACCCCGAGAGCAGGACTACCTCAACAGTAGACCGAGCCGCCAGCTTTGAACATGTCTGACCTTCCTCATGACGCATGCGCCTCTGAAAACTTCAAAGTACCAAGTGGACCGGACTACTGAAGGCCAACCGACGTTCGGCGGCTTCTGCCTGATCTGACGAGGCGCCGTAGTAAACTGCAGCTCCTGCTGTCAAACTTCCAGAAAGCGTTGAGTTTCCACTGCATGAAGGTCTCCGTTTACTGGAAAGCAATTTTTACTAGTTTCCACAGAGCAAAGCTTTGAATCTACTTCAGTTTGGAGACAAATAACTATTTATATCACTGAATATTCGGGTCATTTTAAAACCACAAACTGACCAGAATGTGCATACATAAATGTCTGCTGGCACATGTGAATGGTTTAGGGGGTCATGTATGTTTCATGTGATGAAAGCAGGACTCCTGATGTTTCTGAATGTTTTCCCGCTCAAAGCTCTATGAGAACTGGTACCGAGGCCAACCGGACAGCTACTTCCTGTCCGGGGAGGACTGCGTGGTGATGGTCTGTGGCACTGGCGAGCGCTGGAGGCGCGTGCCACCACAGCTACCACTAGCCTACACCTGCAAGAAAGGCACCTGTGATCACCTGAGAGGCGTGGTCTGACTCCGGCATTTCGCGCTGAGCCGCGTGCCTCTTCTCCCAGCTTCCTGTGGCAGACCTCCCAAAGTCCGGAACGCCTTCATGTTTGGGAAGGTTCTGCAGAGATACAGACAGAACACTTGGTGTTGCGTTTCCACTGCCAGGGCGGCTTCAGCAGAAACTCCGCCCCTGGTCAGGTGTCTGCATGGAGGCGTGGGGAGAAACGCGAATCAATGCATCGAGTGAACTAGATACGGGTTTAACCCTCGGTCGTGTTCGCATTCAGCCCCTACTTTAGTGTTCCGGTCAAAATTGACGGTCTGTTTTAACTGGTCTTAAAATTAGCACACAAAAAAGATTTACCACACGTGTTTTTATTAAACATTCTTTGATTGAGAACAACGTTAAAAGTGGTGTCTATGACAATTTGTAGATGTAAACATTAAATAACATCAGTGAAAATACAATTGGGCACTGAAAATGAACTACAAAATGAACATAATACAAAAAATAAATGGAACACCAAACTCAACAGGGTGTGTGTGGGTATATGTGTGTGTGTGTGTGTGTGTGTGTGTTTGTGTGTGTATTCATGCACATGAGTAATGTGACACTCAGGTCAGAGTGAGCCTTGCAAACATAAGCGTACATTTGCAGCATGTCAGGCTTGTTTTTGAGTGTCTCTGAGGGCACAGAGGCCACAACGCTTCCTTTCCTCATCATTTGAGCGATACACTCCAGCTAAAATCAACAGACCTATGTAGGCTTGGAGGTCTACCAGGTCGATTTCTCTCAGGTGTCCCCAAACACCTTCCCCTCAGATTTGTCATCTCAGGTATAATTCCTCAATGGACTCTGGTAAAGGGTTGGAAGCTGGACCAGTACTCATCCTGCAGAATGCTGCATAGCAGGTGGTCCTGGTGTCATCTTTATGATGTTTTTCCACTCTCGCTCTACCTCCTCGGTCCTGGGGATGATGACCAGAGCAAGTGTCACTTTTGAATGAAATGTTTCCTCAGGTGCCTGTTCTTCAGAGTGCCTTTCCCCTCTCCATCTGTTGACTGGTCAGTCCTCAGAGTCTGGTTCAAAATCTGTGATGTCTTCAATTCGAGACATCCTCCTCTGCTCCTCAGTTCTTATTTCAGTGCCCTCCTTCATCATGCCCAAGAACCTGGACCAGAACCTCTTCACAGAGAAAAACGCTTCAGTGCGTCCTCATTGTGCTCAAGAGTAAAAAGAATGCAAGGCAAACATGTCCAGACTATATATAGTATGGAGTTATTGTAAAAATGATACATTGATTAGTCTGAAGGTGTGGTTCACGTGTGATAGAGTACAGAAGCGATGGGAAAGAAATGGGTTCAAAAGACACCTGTCACAGTCTGTGTAAACATATGATGCATTGTATCATTAGGAAGTTGGTTCCACGTGAGAGGATCGGCATAAGCAGAAGAACATGTGTACCACAAGAAAGTGTGTGTGTGTAGCTGTGTGTGTGTGTGTGTGTGTGTGTGTGTGTGTGTGTGTGTGTGTGTGTGTGTGTGTGTGTGTGTGTGTGTGTGTGTGTGTGTGTGTGTGTGTGTGTGTGTGTGTGTGTGTGTGTGTGTGTGTGTGTGTGTGTGTGTGTGTGTGTGTGTGTGTGTGTGTGTGTGTGTGTGTGTGTGTGTGTGTGTGGTGGTGGTGAGTGGTGGTGGTGGTGAGTGAGTGAGTGGGTGGTGAGTGGTGGTGGTGGTGAGTGAGTGGTGAGTGAGTGAGTGAGTGGTGAGTGAGTGGTGGTGAGTGGTGAGTAGTGAAGTGTGAGTGATGAGTGCTGGGGCAGTGTGTATGGGGATGTTTCTGTATGTTGAATAATTTACTCTGGATACATTCCATTTCCTATGGTCTGCTGACCAGGAAGTACCTAAGAGTTGATTAAAACACTCAAAATTGAATGAAATGAGTGATCATCACTTTTATATGTTCAAGTACACAGTGTGAAGGATATATGTAAGGTCTTGAGGAAATCAGATGTAAAACATAATATTTATGAGTATTATAAGTTGCTAAAACGGTCAAATTTGGCCAGATACGACAGGAAGGTTAAGCTTTATTAGTCAAAGGTTAAACAACACTTTACAACCCCAGAATGTGTTTTCTGTTCAGAGCGGGGCCTCAGGCGTGACCTGACCTCGGTCACCACGAGAGCAACCTTGCAGCAGCTGAAGTCGAGGATGAAGCCACTGAAAAGACTGTGGAATTCTGGGAAATCAAGTTCTAGCTCAGCTGTTTACGTTTGAACTTCTCACCAATGTGGAGTACAGAACAGGCCTTCGCGCCAAAGTCTGAGATTTTCATCAGAATCAGACAAATGGGGTTAATGAGGAGAATGAGCCACTGACTTTTATGTGTCAGCATATGTCAGATCACATTTTAACAAGAGTGGACACGTTTTGTTCCTAAAACACAAAGAAGCAAAATAACCTGATCTCAACAGACTAGTTTGTTTGTCAGCTTGTATGTTGTAATAAATTTGTACAACAGAGCAAAGAATAAAACTTTTCCAATTTATTGTCAGAAACTCGGATTTTTCTGCGATCTCCTGCAGGGAGCGCCACAGCGAGTCCAACGCCTCCATCTGATCCTCTGCCTCCTCGTATCCTCCTCCTCCTTCCTTCTCCTCGTGTCCTCCTCCTCGTGTCCTCCTCCTCGTGTGTCCTCCTGTTGGTGCATATATCTCCAGTAGCCTGCTCCTGGATTTCCACCACCAGGTGCGCCATTGCGCCGTGTGTCCTTCTGCCTTCAGGAAAAACATCTTTCAAGCTCGTCAGGATCTTATGCTTTCGGGTCATTATTATGGACCTAAAGCTGCATTCACATGACCTTCTGTTGACCTCGAAAACATAATGGGGTGCGTCATGCTGCTCATCCATCCTCATCTGGATTTTCCGCGTTTCTTTCATCCTAAAATTTCAGTTTTTAGATTTTTACAAACAAATGAAAGGGCAGAGAAAGAAATATTTGAAAAAACATGTTTTTTTCTTGGTGTAATGATTTTTTCTCATAAATATTGAAGGTCTCACTATTAGAATAAAAAGGCCGTCTGTTTGGAATATGCACTCAGATATGCACAGAACATTTGGGGAGTCAAGCCAAAACACTGGCTTCCTCTCCAACATCAGGGCAAGTCTCATCCAGGTTTCTGCTAGAAGATGTGTGCTGGTTCCTCCGAGTCTGGAGCCCTCGGAGCTCGGAGGACATCTCAGTCCTCATGCAAACCTGCAGCACCTGTCAGTGGACTCCAGCAGAACCAAAACTTCTGTGGAGACTGATCTTTTCGCTTCCTAAAGTCTGTCCTGCCACGTTAACACTGCAGACATTAGACTCTTGCGTCAGCAGGTGAGATGAGGGTTGGCGAAGTCTCGCGATGCGAACCCGCTGGCGGCGTGGCGTGGTTGTTCGGATAACCAGAAGAACCGTCCAGTGGGTCATTTTCCACTCCTTCCTTGGAGTCAAGCAGGAACCTTACAGACCGGGGCAGAGAAAAGTACTGGAAGGAAAACCGGATTGGTGCCTCATATGTGATGAATGTTTCGTTTCAGACCAAGAATTCTGGAACAAATATTTGATCATTAGTGGACCTGAAAGAAGATGCTTCAAGAACAAAACATGGTGATGTCATGGAGGCCTTGAGTCAGAACCGCAGTTCTGCCTTCATGGATCCACAGAAACCATGAAGGCCGGACTTTGGACACGCAGAAGTGAGGAGGAGGGAGTGTGACCTGAAGAAGAGCGTGTCTGTTGTCTGTTTTTCATTCGTATAAATGGATTCACGTCTGAAATTAAACTCTGAAAACTTTTATTGTGAAAAAAGGTTTGGAATTCTGTCCCAGAGAACATTTTGATTTCATTTTTCACAGTGACATAAACAATCAGCTGTTATTCTTGGAGTCAGAAGGTCTGACAGTATTTGCATCCGTGTCAAGTTCTACCAGCATTTCTTTAATAAATGAGTCAAACGTTGGTGGTTTGTATCCTTCCCTTCAAAATACAAACTCATTTCTTTGTTTAATTTATTTCAAAATAAAAGAGGAAAAACTGAAACGGTTCCCCCATCAGACTGAAGACGTTTCCGTAGATCATCAGCCTCCAAACCCCGGCGCTGTTTTCCCGGCGCCGCAGCCCAGCATTACCATGTGAAAGCCGAGTTCCTGTGAACTGATTTGACCCCTGACCTCTCCACTGTGTCCCACAGATAACAACCAGCTGCAGCTGGGATGGGCCCACAAGGCGGCCCCTGGAGCGGTTCCAGACGGGTCCGCAGACTGAGGATGACCACGGATGACGTTGGAGGGCAGGAACATCTTCAGCATCAGGCGCTCATTGTTCAGGAATAAAATACGAAGAACGCTGCAGCTGGTGAAGATATGCAGCGTTTGAGGTAGAGACCAAATCCCCAGATTCCATCAATCCATTCATCTATGATGCATCTTCTGGCCCTTTCTTCAGGTTGTGGGGTGATGGAGCTCATGCAGGCGGGTGCAGCCGGGACAGCCCACCAGACCACTCCTCTGAGACCCGCTGAAGTGGCCCCCAACTCGCAAGTTTGTTTCTGGTTGAAAGGCCTGGACACAAACCCGAATGGCTGAAGAGAACCAGTCTGTGAGGACACTGCAGCGTCAGCCCTCGTTCCTCCATCCCCACAGGTCACAAGAAGAGGCTCCATGTTGATTCTGGCATCATGGAAATGACAGTTTTCCTCTCCGTCACAAATCCCAGAAGTTCTTTTATTTTGAAATATTTGTGAAAAATTCATTTCCAACTAAAACAATGAGGAAGTCAAAGAGAGCAAATCACGATTCCTTCTGAACAACGGCGGCCTGCAAAGCAGAAAAACATTTGCCCACTTGTGATAGATGTAGACGGATGAGCGGATGAGATGGGTGGGGCGGATGTGAGAGCGGATGAGAGGCGGATGAGGAGCGGATGAGGGAGCGGATGTGGAAGCGATGAGCAGATAAAGATAGGCGAATGAGGAGACGGGCCGGGAGAGCAGATGTAGGCGAATGAGAGCGAATGGCGAATGGCAGTTGGCGGGCGAGAGAAGGAGGCAGATAGAGAGCGAATGTGAGCGAATGAGAGCGAATAAAGGGGAAAGAATAGCGAATGAGAGAGCGAATGAGAAACGAATGTGAAGCAGATAAGGGAGGCAGATGAGAGCAGATAAGCGAATGGCGAATGAGAGAGAGCAGAATGAAAGAAGAAGCGAATATGGGAAGCAGACCAAAAGCGAATGAGGACGAATGAGAGCGAATGAGAGGGGCAATGTAGGCGAATGAGAGCAGATGAGAGCAGATGAAAGCGAATGGCGAATGAGAGAGCAGTGTAGGCAGATATGAGAAGAGAAGCAGAATGAGAAGAGCAGATAGAAAGAATGAAATAGATAAAGGGCAGATGAGAGAGGCAGATGTGAAGCAAATGCAGAGCAGATAGAGCAGATAAGCGAATGAAAGCGAATGCGAATGAGAAGAGAAAGATGAATGAATGAGAAGCTAGATGAAGAGCAGATGAGAAAGCGAATGAGGCCGAATGAAAGCGGTAAGGGGCAGATGTAGGCAGCGAATGAGAACAGATGAGAAGGGAAGGGCGGCGAATGGGGAGGGCGATGAGAGCAGATGACGAATGAGCAGATGGCGAATGAGGCGAGATAGCGGGTGAGCAGATAGGAAGCAGATGTAGGCGAATGAGGAAGGCAGATGTGAATGAAGAATGAGCGAATGAGCGAATGAGAGCAGATAGTAGCGAATGAGAGAGCAGATGGCCAGATGGCGAATGGCGAATGAAGGCAAGCGGATAAACGAATGGCGAATGAGGAGAGCAGATGAGGCAGATAGAGGCAGATGCAGCTAAGATAAGGCTTGAATGAAGGAAGCAGATAAAGAGCAGATAAAGAAGAGATATGGAAAGCAAAATAAGAGAAGAGATGAGAGAGCAGATGTAGGCAGATAATGATGAATGGGAGGGATAGATGAGCAGATGAGATAGATAGACCCAGAATGAGGGCTGAATGAGAGGCAGATGTAGGCGAATGTAAAGGCAAATAGCGATAGAAGATAGATGAGAGCGAATGTAGGCGAATGAGATAGATAATAGATGAGGAAATAGATGAGAGATAGATGAGACAGATGAGACAGATGAGGATGGATGAGAATGGATGAGGACGGATGAGGACGGATGAGACGGATGAGGACGGATGAGGATGGATGAGGATAGATGAGGATGGATGAGGGCGGCGGGGGCGGATGAGGACGGATGAGGGCGGATGAGGGCGGATGAGGACAGATGAGATGAATGAGATAGATGAGTGAGAGGCGGATGTAGGCGGATGAGATGAATGAAAGCGAATGAGATGAATGAAGCGGATAAAGATAGATTAGAGATGAATGGCGAATGAGGCAGATGAGGCAGATAAGAGATAGATAAGGGGAAATAGAAGAAGCGAATGAGACAAATAAGGAAACAGATGAGAACAGATGGGCGGAATGAGATAGATGAGATAGATGAAACGTTAAAGATAGATGAAGATAGATATGAAACAGATAATGATAGATAAGAGAGCGAATGAGAATGAATGAGACAAATGAGAGCAGATAGGAATAGATGAGACAGATGTGGAAGGCAGATAGAGAATGATGAGGAAATAGATGAGGCAGATGTAGACAGATGAGCAGATATGAGATGAATGCAAAGGTAGATGAGGCGGATGAGGCCGGTGAGATGGATGAGATGGATGAGGCGGTGTGGAGCGGATGAGATGGTGTGGATAGCAAGATGGATGGAGAGGAGTGTCCTCTGGGCGTGTAGCGGTAAGAGAACCAGAGGAGCAGTCGCTCAGTCGTCTGCTGTGTCTGCATCAGAGTTTCCTGAGGTCCGTGTGGGACGCCGACCAGCCGTTTGGCTAACGTCCTATGTCTGCTGAGGATGCCGGCACACGCCGTCCTGCTGTCCACCAGCGTGACCTTTTGACGCTCTGACCTCATCAGAATGGAGGTCAAGAGGTTAAACTCAGGAAACCAGCAGCTTAACAGCCTCTTTATCAGCCCTGACCCCATAAGGGGAGGAGCCAATCCTTATACACTGCTTTTGAATCTGTCAGTGTTTGCGTTTCTTCATCTCTCTGATGGTTTATGCTCCCTCAGTGCTCGTTCAGATGCTCACATTAATAAGATAAATGTTCATTTCAAAGGCCTCCACATTCAGACTGATTAGTACCAGCAGGAACTTTCTTGTTGCATTTGTCTCATTCCAAAGAAAATTGTTTCCCAATGCTTTTTATTCTGATGGTAAATAAATGTTAAATTTTTGAGAATATTATGATATTTTGATTTTAGTTATTCAGTAATTCCGAACAACTTCAGAAAAAACTTTTATTATTTTAAAATCCAACACTAAGTTAGAAAAAGTGGATTTTCAGTGAGATCGATCTTTATTTTCACCATTCTTTGACTTTAGTCATGGCCCAGTAGGGAAAGAAAGTTCTACATGAAGGGAAGGTCCCCATGAGCTTTAACCAGCAACTATCACAAACACTTTAACATTACAGGAGGTGGGTCATCTAGACCACTAGACAGAAATCTGAACCTTTTTTTCTTCGTGATTTTGTGATCTTCACTGAATTGTCCATGGATTACGCAGGAAATCTTTCCACCTTTATCCACCTTTGTCGTGGTAGGGAGAACACCTCAATGGAAGGGGGCATCTGAGGTAGCACAAGGGTTAATCAGCAGCATTTCCCAGGTGCCTTTGAGCAATAGCAGCAGCCTTTAGGAGGTAACTCAAAGGGACAAAGGGTCAAAGCACTTGTGGGTTTAAAAGAGGGTCACAGAGCAGGCCGCACCACCCCGCCCTCCTGCTCACACCTCAGTGTGTGTGAGGGTCAGAGGTCATGGGTGAAGCACCCCTCCCAAATGTGAGACTTCATTTCTGCCCCTAAACTGAATGAATCCTCATTAAATCCACATTTCTGCGTTTCTGGTCTGCTGTTGAAACCATTCTTTAGCCGAGCCCAGGATCTTCGTCGATGAAGAGTCCAGGATCTTACTGCTGGTTCACTTCCTTTTCTTGGCCCAGCAAACAGATCAGAAGAGTTTTATTATTCTTTTTAAAGCAGCAGAGGAAGGAAAATCCTTCAGTTCTTTTTTGTTTTTGACTGAAATAATCTATAAAGTGTTTTACATGAAACCATTTTGGATTTATAGAAATTTTCTCTAAAGTTTTGTTTGACCTACTTTGAAGAACCGTCATAAATGCTGATTCTGGGCTGGACGTTTGTTGTAGAGACGTCGGGGTTCTTCGTCTGAGCTTCTTCTCAGTCTCATCATCATCATCATCCTTATCCTCATCATCCTCTCTGCTTCAGGACAAAGATCTGGTCTGAACTTGAACTCCCCCCAGCCCCTTCGCCCCGCCGTGGCGCGCCTGCCTTTGTGAAGCTCTCTCCTTTTGGTGACTTTCTGCAGCCCCTGTGTGGCCCTTTGCATGCATCTCTGCCCCCTCCTCTGCCATTCTTCCTGTGGGGTGGGGGGCTCCCAGAGACAGCCGGAGAGGACTGGCATCCCAGAATGCTAATCAGTCCCTGTGGCCTTTTACAGACGTTCCCCCAGACAGGGGCTTTTGTTTTGTCAGTGATTCCACAGTGATCAGACTCGGCTGCTGTCTGGGGGGAGACTGCAGCCTCACCTTTCAAGGGGGTCTGAGAGTCCCAGTCTGCATGGATCCAAAAAGCCAAAGCAGAATCAAACTCTGCAGATAAGAACAAACATTTGGAGGAACTTGAGACAGAGCGGATGTCAGACGATGTTTAGATAAACACAAACCTGTCATCCACAGCATAAACGAAACTTGATATATTCTCTCTACAGGTCTGTGGTGTAGTGGTTAACACTCTCATCTGACTCTCACAGCTTCAGACATGCTTCAGAGGTTCATCAGAGTCTCCAAATATAACCCTTGGTGTGAATGTGGGTGTGTCCCTGCAACAGACTGGTGACCAGGGTGAACCCCACCATCATCAAACAGTAGCTGGGATAGGCTACAGTAACCCTGTGGATTCCAGTGATGTTGGATAGATTTTAATCTGTGCTTTGGAAAAAAAGTCTGAGTCAGAAGGCCACCATTTGTTTAGTCATAAAATTTCATCATCACATCTTGTGATTCCTATAGTTCAGATTCTGAATCATTGTTTACGTTGTTTAGGTTGTTTGGGTTGTTGGATTGTTTGGATTGTTGGGTTGTTGGGTTGTTGGGCTGTTGGGTTGTTGGATTGTTTGGGTTGTTTGGTTGTTGGGCTGTTGGGTTGTTGGGTTGGTTGGGTTGTTGGGTTGTTGGGCTGTTGGGTTGTTGGGTTGGTTGGGTTGTTGGGTTGTTGGGCTGTTGGGTTGTTGTTGGATTGTTTAGGTTGTTTAGTTATTGGGTTGTTAGGTTGTTAGGCTGTTGGGTTGTTGTTTGCAGGTTGTTGCAGGTTGTTGTTGGAGATTTATTTTGGGTTGTTGGAGTTGGTTAGGATAATTAAGTTTATTTAGGTTTATTTGTTGATTGTTATTATTGTTGGTTTATTCGTTATTTGAATTTGACCAGGTTGTTGGATTATTATTTGTGTTGTTTGTATTTGTTGTGATTGTTTGGGATTTTGAGTTGTTGAGTTGGATTTGGAGATTGATTGATTAGATAGATGGAATTGTTGAGTTGTTAGTCGTTTGGGTTGTTATGGGCTGTTGGAGTTGTTAGGTTGTTTAGTTAGGTTGTGGGTACTGTTTCCTGACTCTTTCTGATTCTGATTTGCAAATCTAGAAATCCATTTAGCTAACAGGCGTTAACATGTCAGCCTCCACTGCCTCTTTGGAATGATTACATAACTAGGATAAAGGCTGGAAGTTAGAGCTGAAGTAAGGTCAAGAAGCGCTGGAGCCCCTTCTGAGTTTGGCGGTACACGGTTCATCCCAAAGCAGGCACCCTTATTTCTTGTTTTAAACTTTTTGACAAAGAAAATAGAATTGCCATATTAAAAGAAAAGAATTAATTTGAAGAAAAAAAGTAAAAAACGAAAATGTTCAACAGGTGTTCAATGGAAACAAAAATGGTGTGCCATAGCAGCGACGTTTCGAC
>CM074488.1:56666207-56723040 GCA_037389245.1 Oryzias sinensis
TGGGAGAGCATGAAACTTTATGGAAAGAAATGAAACATGTGGAAGAAACATGTTACGTGGAAAGGCTTTGGAAACACGTGAAACGAAACAATGAAACATAAAGGAAACATGGAAACATGTGGAAGGAAACATGGAAACATGTGGAAGGAAACATGCAAACACGTGGAAGGACACATGTGGAAGGAAACACGTGAAACACATGGAAGGAAACGTGTAGAAGGAAACATGGAAACACGTGGAAGGAAACATGGAAACATGTGGAAAGAAACATGGAAACATGTGGAAAGAAACATGGAAACGTGTGGAAGGAAACATGGAAACATGTGGAAGGACGCATGTGGAAGGAAACATGGAAACATGTGGAAGGAAACACGTTAAACACGTGGAAAGAAACATGCAAACATGTGGAAGGAAACATGGAAACATGTGGAAGGACGCATGTGGAAGGAAACACGTGAAACACGTGAAACGAAACATGAACACATGTGGAAGGAAACATGTGGAAAGAAACATGGAAACATGTGGAAGGAAACATGGAAACATGTGGAAGGAAACATGGAAACATGGAAACACGTGAAAGGAAACATGTGGAAGGAAACATGTAAACATGTGGAAGGAAACATGGAAAAATTGTGGAAGGAAACATGGAAACATGTGGAAGGAAACATGGAAACACGTGAAACACGTGAAAGGAAACGTGTAGAAGGAAACATGGAAACATGTGGAAGGAAACATGGAAAAATGTGGAAGGAAACATGGAAAAATGTGGAAGGAAACATAGAAACATGTGGAAGGAAACATGCAAACACGTGGAAGGAAACATGGAAACATGTGGAAGGAAACATGGAAACGTGTGGAAGGAAACATGTGGAAGGAAACATGGAAACATGTGGAAGGAAACATGGAAATATGTGGAAGGAAACATGGAAACACGTGGCAGTGCCCCCCCCCCCCCCCCCGCAGTTGTTGCGGCGTCCAGGTGAGTCTCTTTGCATGCAGAAGCTGCAGGTGGACGCGGTTTCAAGCGTCATTCGTTCTGTAGCTGAAAACGTCTTTGAAGACAGAATCTCTACTTTTCAGGAAATGATGTTGGTCATCTTGATTATCTGCAGCGTGGCGATGGAATGGCGAAAGCGCTGCAGCTGCCCTCAAAACGCCAATTGGTTGATGCTCACATCACGCAAACGCCACCATTTCCTCCCGTCTCGCCGCTTCCTGCAAATCTCTCGGGAAAATCGCTGCAATTAACACCCGACAGTAATTAAGACGGTCTGCAGGCGGCCGTTGACGCGGAAAGGATGTGGGGGGGTCCACGCCCCCCAGCTCAGCTGCCATTTTGTGCCAGTCTCTACACCTAAGATGGTGGCAGGACGGTGACTTGCTGTGCAGGAGCGGAGGACAAACTAGTGAGGGAGGGGTTGGCGAAGAGGAGGATCATGGGATTGAGGAGGGAGTCTCTCATTTTCACTCTTCTAGTTCTGAATGTCTACTAAGACGAGAGACAGACAGGGAGGGGGCCGGTGGCGTGCTCGTCACATCGCTGCCCCACATGCCCCACATGCACCCCACGTGCACGAGGAATTCTCCCACGAACACAAACCTTGCATGCAGCTGCACGCGTCATAAAAACAACAGTGTGTGCTCACGTGCACGGCTGTGACACACATTTGTGACAGAGCCGTCCTCGTGCGCGGTCTGCCCTCAGCATGCTAATGACATTCATTATGCTAATGTACACAAATCAGAAGCAGCCGTCTGACAATCTGAGCCGCAAAAACGGAAAAAGTTCAGCGACTGATTGAGGAAGAGCTGCTTTGCTCAAAGGCACGTGGGCAGCAGGGAAACATGGCGCCTCTCCGGGACGCAGGATGGACCACCGGACGTGTTGGTGGAGAGTTTGGTCTAAGGACTCGTGATGGCTGAAGCCTTTTTACCCCAAATCCCTCTGATTGGTCAGAGTTTGATGGCCTCTGAGCTTCCAGAGGAGATGAGGACGCTCTGCTGTTAAAGGTGTGAGCTCTAAAGACGTAAAGACCGTCCCAACGCCTCTCATCTGTCCGGACGCTGGCCAACCCCGGGTCAGCCGTCTGATGAGTGACGTGTTCACAGACGTATACGTGCAGCACAGCGCCGTCCACCATTCTAGTTTAAGACATTCTACAATAGACAGGAATTCAACCATCAGAACGGACGGAGGATTTATAGAAAGACGGAAACGGGATTTGACCGTGTGAGGGAATAAATGTAGGTCAGTCCGGTTAAAACCGAAGGAAATAAGAAGACAGAAAATACGGCATTTGTTCTTCAAACCAGAAAAATAATCTGATCAATAAAGTTTTTCATAAGTAAAATAATCTTACTTGAATAAAACTAAGATAGTTTCCACAAAAAAGGGATTGTGTGTAAGATCGTTATTGTGTGAATTATGGAGCATTTTTTGAACCAAAATCCAAATCCTAAATCTGATCTGCATTTGAAAAAAATTATTTCAGGGGTTTTTGTTTGTAAAGACAAGTTTTCCCTGATGTTATTATGGGATGTTTGTGCCTCAGTCTGCATGAAGGAAACTACCCATGAACATTTGAAATGACAACAACACAGGTTTGCCCCTCATGCTGAACATCACCGTACCTGCACACCTGGAGACACCTGGAGACACCTGGAGACACCTGGAGACACCTGGAGACACCTGCGGTCCGGTTTGAAGGTCCCACCTTTTCCTCACCACCCGCTCTGACATGTAATGGGATTCTTGTTACTTTCGGTTATCTAGCTTTATGAAGAATGTACGGCACTCATACAGCTAGATAACCAAAGATAACAGACAACCCCTCAGGCGGCTGACCGCTCCTCTGACAAGCGCACAGCCTGCAACACAACCAGAGGAGTCGCGTCATGAAGAGGATTCACAGTTTAGCACGAGGCGGAAATCAAGAAAACAACATTGATGCTAACTATGGAGGCTCAAAGCAGAAATGCTTCACGTGTCTGAAGTTTCACACGGATCAATGTTTTCATCCATTCAAACAAAAAACACAACATTTTTACACAAACGTGAAAAAACGAATTCTATGCCTGAAATGTGCAAAAACCTTTAATATCTGCTGATTCTAGTTTTATATTTAGATTTGAAACATTATTTTCCTGATAAATACTTTAAAGTTCTGATATTTAGGTCGAAATGTTTTTTATTTTTATTTTGTCACATTTTGCAGGTGATTGATTTATTTAGTTCCATATTTATGATAGTTAAACATTTTAAATAGCTGCCTAAACATGGCATTTATTCACATTAGCGACAAAAACCTCCTTCTGTTTGTCTTAAATTCGTTTTTCTGTGGACTTTTTTCTTCAGGCTTGAATTCTTCATCGCGTTTTGGAGGTGGTGATGACGTCACGCAGGCCGTTGGTTTCCCGCGCAAACATGAACGTCATAGACGGGTTCTTCTCGCCGTGAGGTTTCTCAGAGAAGAACAGGAAAAGGTGGGAACATGTTCTGCGCATGAGCGGCGGGAAATTTACGGACAGACGTGTGTTTACCTGGCTTCACAGGCCTCGACACACACACACACACCCGGACACGCACGCACACACACACACACAGACACACACACACCAACACACACACCACTCTCTCTCTCTCTCTCTCTCTCTCTCTCTCTCACACACACATTTCAGCAAAAATACTCGTTTTGTTATTACTTCAAAATTTCGTAACGTTTAGTTTTTTTAATAAAAAAACGATGAAAATATTTTCACTTTCATGTTAAACTACGGTGGCCCTGAGGTGCAAATCACATCAACAAATCACTTGACACGAAAACATTGTAAAGATCACGACGACAATTAAAAAACAAAACAAAACTTCAGAAACCAAAATGCAAAAATCCAAAAATGAAAAAACCTTTTGACAAACAAAATGAAATGTTAAAAAATGAAAACTTTTTTTTAAACATTCCTTTTTTCCCTGGAAATGAATTTTGTTTACTGAAATGTTTTTTCATTTTTGCCTTTTACGTTTTGGTTTCTGGAGTTTTGTTGTGTTTTTTAAAATGTAATTCTGCTTTTGAACATTTACTTGTTGTCGTGACGTTTAAAATGTTTTTGAGTCGACTGATTTGTTGACTGATTTGCACTTACGGGCCACCGTACATAAACCAAACTGCAAGGATGTTGAATGTCTGAAGGAAACGTCAGAGGATGTCGTGTATTTTAGCACATCCACAGACAGATTGAAGGTTTTTGCTCCTTTCCGCGCAGCTGCAGACTTTCGGATCGTCGGCAGAACTCTGCAGAAGTTCAGGTTTCTGTCCAGATCTGGATGATCAGCGGAGAGAAATCCTCCTCCGGGTTCTGGTCCGGACGGAGTGGTACCTCTGCAAATTCTGCCGGGACCCGGTCCGTGCTGCTGTCTTGCGCACGTGCGCTGACATTTCACCTGCTTCTGAGTGAACCCCCCCCCCCCCGAATGAACTTTGTATAATTAGAAAAACTCCCGCGCTTCCTAAACGTCATCAATGTGTCTCATCTTCTTGAAAATCAACAGAGATCAAAGAGACCGCCGCCGTAGATGAAACAGGCCTTACGTAAGAGCCGCCTGTAATCCAGGCTTTAGACGGAGGCCGCAGCTGCTCTGGAATAATAATCCTCTTCTTCACATTCTTTTGATCATTTTTCGTTTTTTAATTAGTGTTTTTTTATTTTTAAGTAAAGATAATTTCGTCTTCTGCAGCTCCTGTGGGCCACTGGAACAGCAGCATAAGGCCGTGACAGATCCACGCAACACTGAAGACACGCATAAAGACCCACCGGTGGTGGGGGTGGTGGTGGGGGCGGGTAAATTCCTAATGGTAATAATGCCTCAGTTTACAGAAAATGATGCTACATGAATTTATGTGACGCTTGGAGCATCTTAAATCTGATCTGGGGTCAGAAAAGGAGGAAAGTTCGGTTTGAAGCAGAGTTCTGAAGAACCCATGAAGGATGTGCGGAACCTGAGATGGAAAAGTCAGGAATGAGAGCTTCCAGCCCTGAAGGTGACCAAATCTCAGATTAGGATTATTTCTGACCTGCAGCTGCACAGGTGTTCCGGTCTCCGGTTCTACTGAACTCTGGTGGGCCTGCAGAGCTGAAGTGATGTTTCTTCAGTCTCCGTTAGAACTCTCGGTACCGGGATGACTCACTTGTTCTCCAGAATCCAGAGTCCTGGGTTTGGGTCAGATCCCGGGCGCAGACATCCTTCCGGATGCGCGGCTCTGGAGCCAAAAGAGCGCGTGCGTCCAAAAGCGACGGATCCGGCTTTGGACCGTCATTCTGGATCCTGGTGAGTCTTCCACGTCCACAGTCGCGGTCCTCCCCGACCGGAACCGGGGCGGCACTGCTGGACTGCTGTCTCCATCCCTGCCGTCCCTCAGTGGCTTCAGGTCTCATTTGTCCAGAATCATATACGGTCTGAAAGTCCCGCCCCGCGTGGATCAGTGAGGTAACACTGTTCCCGCCCCCGAGATCTTTTTATTATGCAAGACCAAAAATGCCATTATTTAGGCGCCAAAAGCGGCTCTCACGCCCCCCAACAGAGGCGTGCAGAAGTGCAGCAGCATTCCTCTAATTCCCTGTAACCCCTTCATATCTGGACAGGGGGCGCGCGCGCCATGAGCGGCATGACGTGCACGGACAAAAGTCTGATATTCAGATTTAAGGTGTTGTGACCAAATGCAGCACAGACGAACATTTTATCATCTTGTTACCAGATTTCTCTTTGAGGAGTTTATTAAAAGTAGAGATGGAAACGTCTGCAGGACTGCAGGCCGCGTCTGCAGGACTCCAGGCTGCGTCTGCAGGCCGCGTCTGCAGGACTGCAGGTCGCGTCTGCAGGCCGCGTCTGCAGGACTCCAGGCTGAGTCTGCCACAAATATGCTCTAAAGGGGTGTAACGATTTGTTTTAACAACAATTTGATTCATATAATAATTTGTGGTCACTGATGGGATTTATAATCAATATTGGTTTATTTGGAACAAACGGATCCTCCAACCTGCAGTGGATCCAGATCCTCTGTCCTAAAGTGGATCCAGATCCTCTGTCCTAAAGTGGATCCAGATCTTCTGTCCTAAAGTAGATCCAGATCCTCTGTCCTAAAGTGGATCCAGATCCTCTGTCCTAAAGTGGATCCAGATCCTCTGTCCTAAAGTGGATCCAGATCCTCTTCATCCAAACTTCCAGACAGAAATTCCTGCTACTGAACAGTTTTCCAGATTCTTGATTTCTTCCAGATCATCAAGTTAATGAAATCTGTGTCCCAACCAACCAGTAAACTAGAATGAATTCATTCACATGTTAGTGTCCTAAAGTTTTCCACTGTTGTTTTTCCACATCCAGAGAATCCAAAGGGAACATTCTTAGAACATTCTAGACACTGGATGGTCACATGACTTTATTCACAGTCTGTCCACACATTGGACTGGAATGATGGACTGATCCGTGTTCATGACGTCACACGTGTGTTGTTGCTGTGATTGGTCGGTTTTATCTTGTGGTAACATAAACCTGCTGTAGGTTAATCCAGATGGTTTGCTCCGAGAGCAATTATGGGTTAATTTAATTTTAAACCATTTTATAACGATAAGTCGACTTGATTACCAACTTGCCTCCAGGTTGGAGTCTGGATGGATCATAGGAATAGAAATCGATTCATCCATAGGTCGAATAATCGTTTTATCCCTTTTATGGTGAAGTCAGTCGTGTCAAACTTCTGTCATTTTTCAGCTGTTAGTAAAACCAAAGGTTTGGTTCTGGTTGATAACTTCTGGACTCGTAAGCTGAGCCTGTGAGAACTGCCATGCTGCAGGTCTGTACCTCCACAGTCATCTGGAGATTTCCGCCTCCACACTGAATGTGACGCGTGTGTGCTGCACTCACGCAAGCGTTAATTGGTTGAATCAAACTCATTTTGGTTCGGGGGCACTCCTGCTATAAAGCATTAAAACCATTGATTTCCTGTTTTTCTTTCTCTTATAGTATTTTCCGTCATTTCTTTGGCGCTTAACTCCTTCCACAATTTTCCGCTATTTTAACAATTAAACTATTCAAATGTTCAGCTCTATCAGCTTTTTCTAGCTGTGACTTTTGGTCCTTCACATTCTTGAACTTTTCAAGATATTCCAGATTTTCCAGGATTTCTGCCTCCATTGAAATACATGGGGAATCCTTGGTGCAGAAGCTCGCTGGTTCGAGACCCGGCTCTGGCATTTTTCACAAACATAACCTTTTTCTTCTTGTGCTATTTTCCCTTTATTTCTGGTCAACTTTGATAATTTATTTAATTTGTTTGTGCCCCTATTACCCTTAGTGTTTCATTTTCATTCAGCAATATAGCATTCAACCCTGCATTTTCAGTTTACACTTTCAGGCGGGCTCAGCTACCACTGCGTGGATCGCGGGGCTAGAAATCCGTTTTTGGCTTTAATTAGCGTTTAAAGTGCAGTATCCAAGTGAAACGCGTCTTTGACCCAAAGAAAATTACCACTGGGTCTCCAGCGAAGAGGGTAGAGTTATAAAGTGGTTTGTGGGTGGATCTACGCATGCCCGGCTAGCTCAGTCGGTAGAGCATGAGACTCTTAATCTCAGGGTCGTGGGTTCGAGCCCCACGTTGGGCGCTACCTTTTTTTTGTCCTTCACAGTAGTACTCTCTGTTTTTGGGCAAACATGTCCGAACTGAAGGCCTAATTTTAGCTTTAATTTAAAGTGAATATTAGAATGATCAAACCAGGATTCGTCCATTTCGTTGAATAATTACAGACATTTCCCTCAATGCGGTCTCACTCCTCCAGGCGCTGCGATGCACACAGAAACCAAACTTTGGTCATTTTTTAGACGAGCTTTACGACAAACGTACTTGTTTATTAAAAAGACTGATAAAAACGTTTGTAATGTAGTTACACGAGAGAATAAGTGTCTTCTTCACTGCCATAATAAACATCAATATAATATAAATTATGATAAATGTGCCACCATTTTTCAAAGCATTTAATGACCTGCAGCATCTGAACTCTGTGACCCGTTTAGAATTTTTTCTCTGATCTACACTTGCTGAGAAACAGAAAACAGTGCGAAAATGATCATCAAATATAGAATTTTAAGAAGAAAAGCTTTTGAATCATGTGGACTGGAAAAGCAGACGGACATAAATCTGCAGTTTCTTTGGGAGTTTCGGGGATTATAGTGGTTTGGGGATCAGAGCAAAGACACCTCAGCATTTTCAGGGGGGAAATATCTTCTACTTGTTATTCATTAAAACATTGATATCCTCCGTTTTATTAACGAGTGAGCTCCAACACAAAGAAAGTCTCTCAAAATTCTGTTTTTCCAAATCAGTAATTTCCTTTTGGTGTCTGGTAAATTAAGAAATGTGAGCAGTTGCATGCTGTCTGCTGGCATGATGCATGCAGCTGCATGATGATGATGATGCTTTGTTGTCATTTGAAAATAAACTGTGGTTTGTAATACTGCTGAAAAAACTCCCATATTTTTTTACTAATCGTTTTAAGTTAAGTCAATTGTCTCGTGCTAACAAACGAGGAAATGAGCTCATCCAAATGTGCTAAATGTTCTCTGCTGCTGCCACCGTGTGGTAGGTTGATGCATTGCATGATCTCACATGATCTGCTCCCCCTGCTGGTGAGTCGTGGTACAGTCAGGACAAATTCTGCACATTTTTTTTCTTCTTATAAAAAGCAACTGATATTATTGTCAAGCCTTTAATGCCACGAAGAAGAAAAAGAAGAACATCTCCAAACACCAAGAGTTTACTTCCTTTTTTTCAGTTTGAGCGCTCAAAGATAGTATTTTCCAAACGCAGGCCACGTAGGAAAAAACGTTAGAAAAGGCGTATGTTGGATGCATGGTGTCTGCGCTCGTGGAGAATCTGTTTACCAGCAGTAACGGTGGATTTATGCTGCTGTTGATCACATGTTCCAGTCTCAGAAAGTCTCTGAAGGAGCATCTTTAGCTCAACACACTGTTTCTGCTTTAGCTGCTGCAGTCGGATCGGTCAGTAGAACCTGAATTTAGGTTTTCAACATCCAAACTGAAACACCAACATGCTATAAATTCACGGTTCTATTCATTAGTTCTGAGGAGGTTTTATGAGTTTATCGTTCGGTTTCCTAACTTGTTTTAAAGAGTGAAAGAAATGAATGATGAACAGTACAACTCAGTCATTAATGCACAATGCCAGCACTGTGGGGCATTTGCATCCTGCCTCTGGTTTGTAACTAAACACAACAAACACACACTTTTTCTTGTAGCTTTGCTGTCGGCATCCTGAGTCGCTGGATCCTCCATCGAGATGAAGAGTCAACAACTATTTACAAAACTCTTCAGAGGAAAGAGGTTTCTGTTAGAAAGGGGAACAAATCTGCTGAAATCTCCAGATTCTGGAACGAGCAGCAACACAACTCATTCCAGTATTTTGAAGTCCAAAGCCAGCTGCTTCCGTTTCCTGCTGATTGCAGCTCCTGGTTTGCATATCAACAACATCACGTCATGACACATTTTTATGAGTTTGGGAAAACAAACAAACCAAACATCACCAGCAGCTGCAGGGAGGCCCGGTTCTCCGGTGGAGAACATGGAAATATGAGACGTTTCCACCAAGCTCTGAAACTGTTTCTGTTTCATCAGGAAACATCTCAAACGTTTGATGGATTCAGTTCTGACACCAGAAAGACGTTTAGATTTAGGATGAAGAGACGAGTTTGTTCTCAGATCTGAGGACGGAAAAAAGCATCTGCAGCTGTTCTCCGTAGAACCGAGCATCTCTGAAGATGATCCTGGAGAACAGGAAGAATGGTGACAAAGTTCTTCTGATCCGCTTTAGCAAAGTTATGTTTAAAAAACAAAGTTACAAATAGATTCAATTAATAAGCAGAAGAATCCAACAAAGGCCAAACTTCCACCACACTTGAGGGATTTGAACCAACGTGGAGAATCCAGTGTGCTCAGACCCAGACGAGGCGTTTGGGTCCTGTTCTGTTCTCGACCTTCAGAACCCGGATCTCTGTGGAAGAACCGGGCCGAGAGTCTCAGCAGGAAGAATGACTGAAAATCCCCCAGAGAGGAACAGAGAGACTTTCAGCTGCTGTGAAAAGGAAGTGAATGAAGGTCTGACAGCGGGGCAAATGCTGCTGCTGCTGCTGCTGCTGCTGTTCTGCTGCTGCTGCTGCTGCTGCTGCTGTTCTGCTGCTGCTGCTGCTGCTGTTCTGCTGCTGCTGCTGCTGTTCTGCTGCTGCTGTTCTGCTGCTGCTGCTGCTGCTGCTGTTCTGCTGCTGCTGCTGTTCTGCTGCTGCTGCTGCTGTTCTGCTGCTGCTGCTGCTGTTCTGCTGCTGCTGTTCTGCTGCTGCTGTTCTGCTGCTGCTGCTGTTCTGCTGCTGCTGCTGCTGCTGTTCTGCTGCTGTTCTGCTGCTGCTGTTCTGCTGCTGTTCTGCTGCTGCTGCTGTTCTGCTGCTGTTCTGCTGCTGCTGTCTTTTTGTGAAGAGCACGTCGTTGTCAGACGAGCAGAGGATGTGTCTCAAAGGAAAAACACAGAGCAGCTTCCTCTGACTGACTCTGGAGGCCAGAACTTTGGTTCTGGAGACTCTTCAACCCCAGAAAGTTTTGGAAACATTCTTAGGTTTTCTGAATCCAAGAACCTCGGTTTCACTGCTGCGTCTGAGGCAGGCGCGGGGGCGGGGGCGGGGGGGGGGACTACGTGATTTCTCCTGTGCACGCCCGCTGCGTCATCAGCAGAGGGCTGAGAAAAACACTTCCCTCACTGCCACAGTGGAGGATGAGTCGGAGAGGTCCGAGTCTCTTGCTGCTCCCAGGTTGGAGCGCATGCAGCCTCAGGCTGAGTCCAGCTGCAGATGCTGCTCAGCACAGGGCTCTGTTGCTGAGGGGTGCAGCCATGGTGATGAGGGCCCCGGGTGCAGCCTCAGGTCCTGTTTGGCTGTGGCCCTCACTGTGACCGGCCTTTTTGTTTCTGCTCCTCGTGCGACTCCTGCCGGTCGTCCTCCTGGGCGGCATGGGCAGGTGTTGCTGTGTTGTGCGTCTCCATTTTGGATGCTGGTTCCACGTTGTGGATTCGGTGCATGTGCACTTTGGAGCCGACTCATCCCATCTCCCTGACAGGCCACATGCCACCGGAGTCTAGCCCCCCCATGACTGACAGGCGTCAGCCGCCAGCGGCGTGTGCCGTTGGGTGCGGCCCACAGGCATCAGGGCAGAAAGTGCACCTCAGCTGCAGAAGTGGTATCCATTATTCATGGTGTAAATGGTGTTTTAAGGTGTCTGAGCTTCCTTTAGTTTAGGGGTTTTCATGACTTTTGTATTAAAGGTTTGTACATTTTGATGTCGGAGAGTTCTGCGCTTATCTGACTTTAGTTTTCTGGCAGCACTTGGCACCATCTGGGGAAACTATGATGCCATACGTGGTTGAGGCTCAGTGTGAGGGTCCATCTAACCCTTGTGCTGTCTTGTGGGGTCCAGATGACCCCCCCTTCCATTGACGTGTTCTCCTACCATGACAAAGGTGGATAAAGGTGGAAAGATTTCATGTAATCCATGGACACCAGTGAAGATCACAAATCATTGAAGAAAAAAGGTTCAGAGCTCTGTCTAGTGGGTCTAGATGACCCCACTAGACAGTGCGCTCGTTAACGTGCCTACGCTAACGAGTGGGGTCATCTGGACCCCACAAGACAGCACAAGGGCTAAAGAAGACACTGACACTCCATCCGTGTGTGGCATTCAATTCCTTCATGTGGACACCCCTGAGGTTTCTTCGTTTTTTCCAGAATCCGTTTTTTTGGGAGTTTTTCCTCACAGAGAAGGGGGGTCTAAGGGCAGAGATGCCAGTATAACTTAGTCAGTTTGTTAGTTCATTTTAGTATTTTCCTATTGAACTCTTTGTATTCGTGATCCTTTTGAGTTCATGTTTTACTTTGAAGCCCATCGAGACGACTGTTGTTGTGATTTTGGGCTATACAAATAAAATTGAATTGAATATGATGTCTTTCCTCTTTAGGATGAACGTTCACCCAACTGTAGGTTCTTTGATCCTGATCTCCACACCTGGTTACAACATCCCCAAACTTTGGTTCGTCTCTGTTGCCTAGCAACGTATGTTTTTGTTGTCATTTTCATACGTTTCTGCTTCCATAACAGCCTTTGACGTGTTTGACAGAGGCCTTTGTTCGTGACCTCACGGATCTCCAACGATGAGGGACTGTTCATGTGAGCAGATGTGAGGAACCATGTGACACAATCTGCTTTAAGTCCTACTTCCTGTTTATTTGGGTTCCTGATGTTTTTTTTCTCGTTCTTTTCTAAATCAATTGTTGTATTTAGCTATTCATGGACCTGCATGTGTGCTCTCCATATGCAAATCGGGTCATGGTGAAGGAACAGAACCCGCGCATCTGCACAGCAGAACGGTTCCATGGGTTTCAGGGGAACCGTCCTCCGCCGGCTCTAGTTCGCCCTCCGGGAACCTCAGCTGCTACCTGCCGGCCGTTCGGCGCTCAGAGGACCGACGTGCGCTAAGAAAGCGGCAGAAACAAATCAGCTAGCGGGCTTTCTGGCCGCACACCGCGGGGCTCCACTGACTTTTCCCCGCATGCAAAAACATGCAAAAGGTAAATACCGAGGCGGAGGGATACAAACACTACAGTACAGAACATGGCCGTCACCTCCGTCATGTCCTCTCCCTACACCGCCCCCCTTCAGACCTTCTATTCTGTGATTGGCCCAGCCATTCAACGCCAGTTTCCTATTGGATGAGGGACGTGTCAATCACAGGGTGACGTCACTGACGTCGATCGTACACTGGGAAAGCTGTGTCGCCTGGGTGGACAGTATAGTTACATCAACAAAAGTGGAATAAAATGCCGCGGATTTGTGTAAATAAAGAGACCACTTCAGCGTTTTTATTTCCCGCCTTTTGATTGAGTCGGCTCGTCTGTGGAGTGAGCGGCGGCGGGTCCAGTTTCCGTGTTTCTCAGGAAAATATCGGGTAAGTACGTGGAGTGATACATTTCCTTCCTGCGTCTTCTGTCCTCTCAGGGCGCAGAGCCGCTTATTATCCAAGTATAACAAAGTCATGAGCAACATTTGACAGTTTAGTAACGCGGAGGCTCGTTTTTGGCGGTGAAAGCAGACGCTGGCTGTGTGTTCGGAAGTGTTTCCCGCTCGCCTCGCCGGGTTACAGTCGGACGGTAATGGCTGTCGGTCGGACCCGTAGAAAGCCGTGGAAAGGCCTGCTGCGTTCAGTCGCGCGCGGGCTGATGCCTCGACGCTGTGAAGCGGCCACACGTCCGCGTCTCCGGGACGTTCGTTAGCTGTGACGGGGACTCGCGACGTGTCGGCTGCCTGCGACATGTCCGGCGGGACCGTGACCGTGCCTGTCCGCCGTCAGAGGGCCTGCCGTCCGCCGCGCTGTCATCCCGCGGAAGGATGCGGCCGGATTCCGCCGCGCGGCTCTAGCCTCGCGCGACCTCCGCATAGCAGATCTGACAGACGCCGCCGCTAGCTTGCTGACAGGAGCCGTTCTGCCCCGACAGAGCCGTGGTTCTGCCTCCCCTGCTCCCGGGGGTTCTCCTGAGGAGACCCGGAGGAACCAGCGTCTCCTCCGCCTGTAGTTGTTGACGGAAAGTGTTGCAGAAAAACGGCGGAGGCCCGGCGGTGGGATGACTGCGGTAACGACCCCTGCCCGGCCCCATTCAAACGACGGAAGGTTAATCGCGGTTTTGCGGGAGGCTGCGGGGACCCGCGCCCTGGCGGCAGAGATGCGGGGACTTAAGTAGGCCACCTGACGCGGTGATCCGCGGCTCTGCAGACGGATTCATGTCAACATCTGGAGCATCTGCAGACCCGGATCCGAGCGTCTGCGGGTCCTGCACTAAGCTCCCGCTTGTTGGGGCAAAACCTTCGTCTCTTTCCTTTAAATTCAGGTGACTCCCCTGGTCACCCAAAACCTTAACATCAGATTTAAAATGGCACAACAGCTTGTTGCGTTTTAAAGATCTTTCCTCATGTTCTGCAAAGGTTCTGCAGAGGATCAGGTCCAAATGAAGCAGAGCATCCGGCTGCCATCATCTCCTGATCCAAAGCCTCCCGGTGCTCTTTTCATGACGATGATGCCGTTTTTAGCCAAAATCTAAGAATCTGTGTCGTTTTCTAGGACATAGTTTCTGCAGAGCGGCAGGAGTTCAGTAGAAATTCACCTCTGAGCTCTGGGTGGGACTGTTTTCATGGGCAACCCCGCACCCACTTCCCATCATCTATCTGTTTACACGCCCTCTTGCTAGCTTACAGCCCCTCACACCCTCAACCTAACATTAGCGGAGCTGCAAGAATGGCAGCAGTATCGGATCTATCCGTCCGGACTGGATCCAGACTGGAAAACCAAGACGTTCATGGATGTGGAAGAGGAAGGCTTTGCATTGTGATTGGAGCGGCTTAAAGAAATCAGTTAACGTTGCAGCAGCTGAAGACGTGGAAGCCGAAATATTTCCTTTAATTTCTTTAAAATGTACACAAAAGATTTGGGCAGGCTTTCATTTCCTGTTAACCCGGATGTCTAGAACCAGTTTCCCTTCACTGCTAGTTCCAGATCAGAGGGCTGGCCTTGAATGTGGACCGCCTGCTTTGACCCGTTCTCACCTTCGGTTCTGTCTGTCTTCATCTGATTCTTTTCTGTCAAGCAATCTCAAAAAACCAGAGAGAAAAAGGACGATAACATTGAAATATATGTTTAAATCAATATGTATCTATATATGTATTTAAGATATCAATTCATAAACTGATATGAATAAATGAACAATATCAGTGATAATATTGGTCAAAAATATGAAGTGAAAGGATTTGAAGGTGTCTTTGATGACCCTGGAAGCATGTTTTGTTCGTCAGAGCCACGGGGTCGTCACGTGACCGAACAACCCGATCCACGTCTGACAGGCGGACATGAGTCATGACAGCTGTTCAGAAGCCCGGTTTAGGTTCAGGTCTTCTCCTGGAACTCGTGTTGACAGAACCAGACCGTTTGAGTCAGGGTTGAAGAACATTTAGTGGTTCTGTTTCAGAATTCGGTTCAAATTGCAATTCGATGCAAATTTTTAATTTCAAAACTAACTTTATGACAGTTTTGACCTAACGGGGGATTTAATTTAAACAACAGTGTGGCTTTTCTGATTGAAATGATAAAATATTAAATCCGGATCAAACTTAGAAATCTGCTGAACATCACAACACGAAAAAAGAGGAATAATTCACTTTACTGGCCTCTCACTCTTATGAAAAATGATTAAAGGTTCCCCAAATGATTCATTTTAAGGTTGGGTCATTTACGGAGAAACATTTGAAATTGTGAGTCATGTGATCGTTTTCAAATGTCCTCCAGTCACTGAAACTCTGCTGTGACTGTGGAATAAACGGCATAATTTTCCTCAAACCCGTCAGACTGAACATTTTGGTAAACCAACCAGGTTCATGTCAGTGACATTCCCATGAGGTCGCTCAGTTTCCTCTGACTAGTTCCCACACGTCTGTGCTGGATGGTAATTGTAGGCGAGGAAGTCCTAGGAATGGAAGCCACCATGTAGAGCGCCCCCTAGTGGCTGCACTCAGCTTAAATTTGAGTGTAGCCAGACTGCTGAGCCTGCGCTCATGGAAACCCACCATGAGTTCCAGATCCACAAATCTTTGGCTGCAGTTTGGCAGCGATGACGTTTTTACCAATGACTGACTGTATCAGAGAACTGGAGTGAGCCAGTGTGATGTCATCGATGGATAATGGTTTACTTAGGGCTCCGACCAAATGAGTCAATTCAGTCGCCATTTCTTTTGCAATATGGAGACCGCCACGTTGGAGCAAGACGTCGGTAAGCAATGATTGGTTCAAGCCAGTCTGGCTAATGTTTCTATGGCAACCACTCTGGCCAATTAGGAATGAGCTTGTTGGAAAGCCACACAAGCTGGCTACAGGAAATCTGTCAAACGTTTTGAATGTCGGACTTGGGGGCCAGCAGGCTCCGCCTACTTTAATTGAGGCATCTGATTGGTCAGTTTATAACATGAATAACTTCAACTACAGAAAAATATGAGACAGAGGATTATTAAGAAGATGTAAAAAAAATGTGTCAGGTCCAGAATGGTTGTTCTGACCAATAGAATGACTGAAGATCAGCTGTTTATTTCTCTATAGAAGTCTGCAGGATTTTGGCTTCTTGGAGCCACTTCCTGTTTGGAACGCCAAGAGGGAGGGGCCACAGTCCAGTTCTACTATACACCCATTGGTTTGAACATTTAGTTGTTGGTGGCACTGCCGTTTTCCTGAGAACAAAAGCTGAATTTTGAAGGGAAGATTGGCATGACGTCAATAAAGCTTTATGTCCCCAGAGCGCGGCTAGCCTGCAGCTCACCGCTCCCCCCAGGCGAAACGGGTCTTCTCAGAAAGGAGGAGGCGGTGTCCGTCTCCCCAAACCCCCAGTCTTCAGGATGGATGAGTAAACCCAGTTTTTTTCCTCCCGGGTTCCATGAATGCTGGATTCTGCCCTCCATGTTAGCCAAACCTCATTACTTTAGTCTCTGAGCAGTCCTGAGGCTTCTTAACTGGGCCATCACACCTGTGAGGGGGGAGGGACGTGTCAATTACAGTAATGAGGGGGGCCATGCGGGGGGGCAGAGAGGAGCCTTTTAGCCCCCCCCCCCCCTCTGTCATTTCAGGACTGATCAAACATCATTTTGTGGACCAATAGAAGTTCCCATAAATGATAAATCCACTTTTAATCCATTTTCTTTTATCGCCATCATCACAAACCGATCTGATGTCATCATGTCTGGGAGAAACTCTCCCTAAAACACGACCCCCCCCCCCCCATTTTCAGCACAGCCAATGGGAAGTCTGAGGTGGGACCTTCAACCCACACTTGAACCCAAATCCGTCCAGACAGGCAAAGGGAATGATATCCCAGAATCCCTTGCGGTGCCGCTCTGACAGCAGCATCAAAGTTACACCTACTTAATTGAATTAATTTGAATGAAAGTAAAATAACTGTCTGAAAACTGCATGTTATTTTTAAGCTGACTTAACTAAAAAAATTATCTTAACTGAAGCAAATAATTAATTTAGATCAAAGTATAAAGTTTCTCTTTCCAACATCCATATGTGGTCTTATCACCCTCTCATGGTGGAAAAAGTATTATCTGAGCTTCTTCATCCACTAAATCATCTTCAAATGGACACGCCATGCTGCTTCACCTCTCTGACAACAAACTAACCTTCAACTAAACCTGCTCCAGACCAGGTTATGTTCAGAGCATGAGTTGCTATGGTAACTTGACCTACCCTGAAACATACCTCCATTTCTGGAACAGAAAGCTGAGGTTATCAACTTCCTTAGCCTCAAACTTACCGTGGCAGCTAGCAGAACCTGCTTTCTGGAATACCCCCCCGTTCTGTTGTTTTTATTTACTGAACTGAAGTTTGAGCTCTGAGTGGAATTATGACTATTTAAACTGATCTTCCTTTTATTGCTTATGGATTTGGCTTTTTCTCCTTGATTTTACATAATGAACTAGTGAAAGCAAAAGTGTTAGAAATAACGGACGTCAGCAGCTTAAATCTTTGATGGAATGAGCGGTTGATTCCCTCAGATGAAACCGTTTTTCTGTGGGTACAGCTCTAAATGTCTGATTCAGACTCATCCAGGTCAGATTAGTGTGGAACTACAAGCTCACCTGTTTACCCAGCAGCTTTACGTCCTGTAGGCTGACAGAGCTGGTCGGTTTTAGTCACGTTGATCAGGAAGCAGTTTCTCCAGCTTTTACGGCCGTCGTCTGAGGTCGTGCGGTCTGAGTTTGTCTGGTAAATCTGAGCTACACGTGATGACGCTGGATCAGATCCAGTAATGTTTTTTCTTTCTTAATGAGGCAGATATGGGTGTCGTGGTAGTAAACCCAAATATTCAACATTAAAGGAAGAAGTCCGGTTGTGTTCCTGCGTTCGTGTCGTTGAGTTCGTGTTGGGTTAGGGTTCAGTGGATCCTGCTCCTTCCTCCAAACCTGAAGGGGGGTTTGGCGGGGAACATTGGTGGATGGGGGGGCTTGAGTCAGTGTGTTTGAATGAGTTCTTGGTCAATTGAGGAGATGTTGGAGAAGATGGTTTGCCAGTCAAATGTTTCTGCAGACGTCATGGTTCAGTTTGCATGCATAGCAATGAGCTGGAGATAAAGAGCCGTGTTCTCTGATTTCTGTAGAGGAACACTGACGGCTGCGTGTTCTGCCCGAGTTTAGACGCTTTAACGGGAAGTTAGACAGCAAGCCTCAATGTGGGCGGAACCGACCAATCAAAAGGCTTCCCTTACCAGACCGGGTTCGCTTAATCGAAACAATACTGTTTGTGTTTCATGTTACAGTTCCTATTACTATTTCAAATTAAAAGCTTGACTGAGTAAGTTTAGATTCAATGATTAATTATCAAAATCTTTTGAAATCTAAACACTAAAGCAGCCAATCATAAAGCTGATATTTTGGTATTTTAGGAAAAAGCAGTAAAGAACGGTGGTTCTTTCCTGCTGAGGTTAGCAGGTCATCTATGGTTCTCTGCTCTTTGGGTTTGCTGCTCTTCTGCTGGGTTTTCAGGGTGAGAGTGCAGAAGCTGGAAGTGGTGAAGGCAGCGGTTTGTGGTTCACATGACTTCTGAAGAGTCTGGCCTTTTTGTTCTTTATTTCAAAAATGTTTTTATCTGAACTTTTTATGCTTTTACTTTCTAATTTTTTTGTTTTCACTGATTTAAATTTAGTGAAATATATAAATGTCTTGAAGGGAAGTCCTGAAGTCTTTTTTTTCTCACTATGGTTTTACTTTAATGCAATAAATCTTTATTTCCTTTATAATATTTGAAGTTATTTGCAACTAAAAACCAATTATTGTTTTTTTGTTCATTATTTAATAAACACATGTATCAACATTTTTTAACAAATTATTTCAAAAATGTCTTTTAAGGTTCAGATTAGGCTCTGATTTAGCTTTGAATTAGGGGTTTTAAATAATAAGTTCGTCCATTTGTCGTTCACACTGGAATAGTTGCAAATGTTCAGATGCATTGTGGGTCTGTCAGTCTGGTCACCTGAGGTAACGGCCATGACTCACCTGTGTTTTGTGGTAACGGGGCTCCTCAGACGGGAGGCGTGTTTATGTCTGCAGTGTTTGTAATGATCCTTTTCACTGGAGGCTGTTTGTTCTGGTCAGGATGACGGATGTAAACAGACAGCGGTCAGACTCATTCATAAAAGCTGCAGTAAACATTCACGCCGTCATTAAAACACACATTTGCTTACGCCTTAAGTGCCCACTTGAGATCCAATCATTTACTCCGTGTGCACACAAACATGAAGCTCACTCCAGTTACAGTCAAGTATTCCAACAACAAACACGTTAACTAACCTGTTTGTCTTCAGGTATCCAGGATTAAATGTTTCTAAAGTATTAAAAACCCAATTTAATAAAAATCCTGTTTTTGGTGTTTCTAACAGGTTTTGTTGCATTTTTCTGATGATGGAAGACATTTAGAAAGACAATTATTAACTGCATTTTTGAGTAATTATTTATTCAAATCGTTGTGAATCAGGATCAGACGAAAAAATGCAGTTTGAAAGAGATCGAATTTGTGGCGTGGAAACACGCTGGGCGGCGCCACAAGCTCCATTCTGCAGACGAATAGATCCGTCTTTCAATTCAATTCAATTCAATTTTATTTGTATAGCCCAAAATCACAACAACAGTCGTCTCGATGGGCTTTGAAGTAAAACATGAACTCAAAAGGATCACGAATACAAAGAGTCTTTGTTTTCCTCGTCTGAGCTGGAACCTCTACGGCGGGATAGCTCTGATATCGCTCGCCATTTCTGCTGCGCCGCTAATGTTAGCGTTAGCAGATGGATGATGGGAAATGGGGGCAGACTTGCTCACGACTCAGAGGTGAATTTCTGATGAACTCCGGCCGCTCTGCAGAAACTATGTCCTAGAAAAGGACACAGGTTTTCGGATTTTGGCTTAAAAACTGTGTCATCAGTAATCGAAAACCTCTGGGAACGCTTTAAAAAAGGAGCAGAAGCTGTTCGGAGCAGGACTTTAGTGTCTTCTTTTCCTTTCAGCTTTTCAGGGGTTGTCTCAGCGAATCAGCTTCCTCCATCTAACCTAGGTTAATACAGTAATTAAATAATTTATCAATAAAAGTGATCCCTTTGGCACTAATGCTTCAGGCTGACGTCTCCTCTGTTTTATGCTGTGCTTTTATTGGCGTCGTCTGACTCGGTTTGCTCTCGTCTCTATGTTCTGTAGGACGGACGTTCCCACCGCAGCAGCTGCTGGAAAATTGGTCTCAAGTCCCTTTTGAATAAGCGACGAACTAAGGGCCGCTGTCTGCCTCGGCTGGCTCTCACCTGTGCTGCACCTGTCTTCACTGCTGCCAAGCGGTCTCACCTGGAGAGAGAAATGTGTCTGACAGTGAACCCTCAGATGCTCGACTGTGCCTGAGTTTTTCCTGCATCTCCATTCTCATCTTCATCAAGGACCTCTTCACCTGACCCACATCAACATTTGTTTTAGCCACTGCAAAGCATCATGGGTAGAAAAAAGATCCAGATCCAAAGGATCACAGATGAAAGGAACAAGCAGGTGAGTCAGAATGAAGCATCAAAGAGTTTTTTCTTTGGTAACAAACTAAATTCTGCTTTGTTTTGTCGTCTGGCTTTACTGTCCTCTTCACTAGCTGAGAGTGAAATGTTTGTCCATTCAGACTCTTTTAAATCCATAGAAACTACAATTCCCAGAGCCCCCCCCCCGTTCACATTTCATCATTGAAAAATCCCAACAATCTTCTGTAGAAACCACCTTTAAATGCTATTTTTTCCTGTCACAAACATGTGAATGTCGTCGTTTTGTGTTCCAGGTAACATTTACTAAACGGAAGTTTGGGTTGATGAAGAAAGCCTACGAGCTGAGCGTGCTGTGTGACTGCGAGATCGCGCTGATCATCTTCAACCACGCCAACAAGCTGTTCCAGTACGCCAGCACCGACATGGACAAGGTGCTGCTGAAATACACAGAGTACAACGAGCCGCACGAGAGTCGGACCAACGCAGACATCATCGAGGTGAGTCCAGAGCTTCACCTGAGCTTCACCTGAGCTGTACCTGTGCTTCACCTGAGCTTCACCTGAGCTTCACCTGAGCTTCACCTGAGCTTTACCTGAGCTTCACCTGAGCTTCACCTGAGCTTCACCTGAGCTGTACCTGTGCTTCACCTGAGCTTCACCTGAGCTTCACCTGAGCTTCACCTGAGCTTTACCTGAGCTTCACCTGAGCTTCACCTGAGCTTCACCTGAGCTTTACCTGAGCTTCACCTGAGCTTTACCTGAGCTTCACCTGAGCTTCACCTGAGCTTTACCTGAGCTTCACCTGAGCTTCACCCGAGCTTCACCTAAGACTAACCTGAGATTTACTTGGGCTTTACCTCACTTTTACCTGAGATTTACCTCAGTTTTACCTGAGATTTACCTGATTGTTATCTAAGATTTACATGAGTTAACCTAAGCTCTCTTTGGGCTCCTCCCTTAAGCTGGTTCAAGTTTCAATGAGATTTTCCCTAAAATAAATGTACAAAACCTTAGAAAACCACGAGTTCTTCCCAGGTGAATCAGTCTGTGTCAGAGAAAATCAATTATGTCTTAAATCATTCCTTTCCTCAGTAAAACAGATGTATCTACCTGTAATATTACAGCGTCTGCAGTTCTACAGGATACAGTCCGCTGACTCTTTCGCTTGAATATGTTCTCTATATTTTTAGGAGTTCCTCCAGAAGCGCCATTAACTTCTGCTCTTCCCACAGACTTTGAGAAAGAAAGGCTTTAACGGCTGCGACAGTCCAGAACCGGACGGAGAAGACTCTATCGACCAAAGTCCGCTCAATGATGACAAGTTCCGTAAGACCACAGAAGACCTGGACGTTCTCTTCAAGCGCTATGGAGTAAGTAGCTTCACCTACACAACAATAGCTTAGATGTGGCTGTGTGGAATCACAGCGTGATCTCCATGTGTTTTATTTATTTATGTTTAGGAAAAGAAATGCAGAGGACCAGAATACTCTGAGTTATATAGGAAGTTTTACATTACCGGTACCTTGGTGCTGACTGGAATACAAAATAAATTAGATTTTTTACAGAAGCACAGTACTGTCATTGTTTTTAATTTTTGTCCGTATTTTAAGCAATAGCACTGCATCTATAGAAGTCAATGGAGTTATGAGTTTTTGCAAAAAAATAATATAAAGTTAGCAAAGTACAACATTTATGTCAGTCAACAAAGCTGTTTTTACACTTTTGTTTATTTAGCTAGAAGTCGAGTTGCTCATTACAAGCTAACCAGCTCACATAGAGTCTGATGCTTTTATCGTCACTGATCTAACAGCTACAGATTCTTCTAAACTGATCAAACTCTTAAAGTATGCGGCGATAAATGTGGTTAAAACGTCTCGTCTTTCCGCAGCAGTCAGCAGCTCCGCCCCAAACCTTCTCCATGCCAGGTGCAGTCCAGGCGACCAATCAGAGCCCGCTGCAATTCAGTAACCCTGGCAACGCGCTGGTAACTACCTCCTACGTCACATCATCATCGCTCACGGAAACCCATCTCCTGTCGCCGCAGCAACCTGCTCTGCAGAGAAATACGGTCTCTCCTGGGTTACCACAGCGACCAGCCAGTGCAGGTGAGCAGGACATTCAGCCAAGTCCAGGTGTGAGCAGAACCACCAGAAACCCAGTCTGAGGAACTTTGGTCTGTTGATAGGTGCTCTTCTAGGAGGTGATCTAAACAATTCAAACGGAGGATGTCCAAGTCCAGTCCGTAAGTGCTTTGATTCTCTTTAATCCGTTTTTTTCTCACAGCTGATCGGTTTTCTGGGATCTAAAGATCCAACATCAGCTGACATGATTAGAAGTTCTTCTGGATCAGCTGATCCGATGTCTCACACCTGTAAAGTCAAATCAATAAATGTGCAATAAAGTCTAGAAAAGGATGTCAGCATATTTTAAATGGTGGCCCTGAGTCTCAGCTGCCTTGGTGTGACCCCCCCCCCTCTTTGAGTTCTTGGTTCTGTGAGCAGAGGAACCACGAGGAACCCGTGGAGTCTTTTCTGCCTTCACCTGCACGCCGTCTGCTCTCACCTGTTTGATTTTTTTTTGATTGATTTCCTTTCACATCTCCCCAGCTAATGGATACACCAGTGCCAGGGCCTCCCCAGGTCTCCTCACCGTTTCCAACGGCAACAGTCTGGGAAAAGTAGCCCCGGCCAAGTCACCACCGCCGCCTCCCAGCCCCCAGATGGTCAACAGTCGCAAGCCAGACCTCCGAGTCATCACCTCGCAGGGCGGGAAGAGCCTGATGCAGATGGTGAGGAGCAGCCCAGCACACATCTTCATCCTTTTAGTAAAGGCTCTGTATGCAGATGAGTAGTTCAGGTTCATGAGAGGAAAGAGGTGAAACAAGAGGAAGAAATGTTCTTCAGGAAAGAACGTTTGTTGCTCTTCAGACAGAAGTATCAGACAGAAACCAGCGGCAAATGTTTTATTTGGATTGAAGCTTTTAGATGAAACTCCTCTGGATAATAGAGGTTTGAGGTTCAGTATCAGCACAGTGGAAAACAGCCCTTACAGTTCAGACAAATTAGGCATTTTGTGTTACAAGCTCCCAATTAGCCATGAATGTACCTGAAGATCCTTTCGCTCACAAAAGCACAGTTGCTACAAAGAAAATCCCTGGCAGCCATTTTTAAAGATGGCTACCAGACAGTGAATAGTTACAAACATGTTTGATTTCTATTTGCTCCAGTTTAACACTATGAGCTGTTCATGGACAAAATACAATGTTTTGACTTGAGGGGTACCCACAGAGTACTGTTATATTTATACTATATATACAGACTAAATACTGCATTGTCCACACCGCACTGTCAGTGAATGGTCTATTTTCAAAATAGTCGTATATAACACGCACCAAACAATAATGCGCGTGAAGCGAGACAAAAGTCAAAGATGCTCAGACTTTATTATAGTAATTCTATATAGATTGTGACACGATAAGTGGAAGCCTTGTTAGTCGTTTTAGCCGTGTTTGTTATGTTAGTCGTGTTAGCTGTGTTTATCGTGTTTGTTGTGTTATTCGTGTTAGCCGTGTTTGTTATGTTATTCGTTTTGTCGTTTTTATCGTGTTTGTTGTGTGAGTCGTGTTAGCCATGGTAGTCGTTTTAGCCGTGTTTATCGGGTTTGTTGTGTTAGTCGTTTTAGTCGTGTTTGTTGTGTTAGTCGTTTTTTCGTGTTTATCCTGTTTGTTGTGTTTATCGTGTTAGCTGTATTTATCGTGTTTGTTGTGTTAGTCGTTTTAGTCGTGTTTGTTATGTTAGTCACGTTAGCCGTGTTAGCGTATTCACTATACCTGCAATTCCCTGCCCGTGTACTCATGGAAAACACGTGAAAAAGAGACAGATTTCACTCAAACAAAAGTTACTGTGACTCTCAACCTGTTCAGTAACACCTAAAAATAAACAGTGCGACACGCTGCATGTTGGCCGCATTAGCGTGTTTGCAATAAAACCCAAACTTGTTTGCAGCCCGTAAAACTGACAGACATTTTAACAGAGCGCCATGAACCTCTCAGAATCGCTTCGACATCAATAAACACAACCAGAATGAATCCATAAAGAAGACGCTCCAGGTTTACACGCACAAAAATGCAGAATTTTGGAATTCTGGATTTTCCCGTAGCAAACGTGCTTTTCTGAAACAGAAACAAATTTGGTGCTTGTACCACGAAATGAACAAATTGTTTAATAATCGGTTCCATTATTGGGTACAGGATGGAAATTCCTGTAAAAAGGCTGCTCTCATTGGCTCATGAAGGTCACATGACCACTCACACTTTCAGATGAGTTTGAAGCCGTCCGTAAGGACGTCCTGTTGTTCCTGGGAAGTAAACAACAGCAAAGGCAGGTTCGTTGTGGTTGATGTCACTTCTCTGTTACGATCTTTGCAGACAGAGGATGAGCTGGAGTTGGTAAATGAGGTGATTTGTTCCCACCAGTCTGTGGCATGAGTCCATGGAATCAACCGTCCACACGCTGTAGCATGAGAGAGAACGGCGTTTGACCTCACGTCTGCGCCTCCTCCTGACTGCATGGGCTCACAGTTGTGTTTCTGCATCGATTATTCCAACCTTTATCAGTCATTTCCAACAAAGATGGCTCCGTCCCCCACGCGCTAACAGAACCTTCTGGAGGTTCTGAGAAGGTCCATTTCCTTCATCGTAGCGTGTGGTGCCTCTTTCAGCATGGGTGTCCTCCTCTCACCTCCCATCGTGGTGCAGAGCTCTGCAGAGCATGTTTCCCTCCACCCACACGCGTGTCCTCCATCCACCGGAAAAGGCGCCTCTTTAGGACTAACCGGAATTACATTAAAGGCATTCTCCCGTTTTATGGAGTTTCTCCAAGCAAAGTGCTTTTAGAAACAAAAACACTAAACATGGATTCTTTGTTCTCTATGAAAAATGGTTTATTTTAAAGAACCACTTTTCAGGAAGAGCACTAAATTAGATAAATAGGATTATTTTAAGAACTGCTACCTTCATGAGATCTGAACAGCAAGAGCAGGAAGGAGGGATGCGTTCAGGAAAAACATCTGTTTTCACTGAGGAAGGATCAAGGCCTCGTCTTCCTCCCCGTTTCACGCCTCTCAAAGGTTGACAGGCAAGATTCTCATTTTCCTGAAGATGGTGATTAATTTTCATCCCTTTCACCTCGCCGACCTCCTCACTTCTCCTCACAGGCAGTTAATTGAATCTGGCCAATCCTCTTTGCCGACGGCTTCTCCTCGCTCTTAAAGCGCCGCTGTTTGCCGTTTCCTCGCCGTTTTCAGCTTCTCATCACTATAACAGCGTATATAATGAAATGAGACTATATTAGGAATGTAAACCTTTCCATTTTACTGCAGAGGGACGTCATTAGGTCAATCAGGTATTATTTTCTGTTGCTGTGGATCAGAATATTTGATGATCCGATTCATATTTCCTTTTTGTCATCAGGTTGGATTAAAGTTTTTAGAAAACTGGCTTTGAAACAAACGTCAAACTAACGAGGATCACATCAAAAACGTGTTTTCTGCTTAAAAAAATACAAGAAATAACACAAAAGTCTTTCATTCAAATAAAAATCTGTTTAAAAAATGTAATTTGATCATTTTGTCCACATAATACTGCATTAAAAGTAGAATGCATTCACTTTACAGGTGGACCACGTCTGCTTTACATTCCAGTCTGAGAAATAAAATGTTAACGGAAAATACATTTAGAACACACACACACACACACACACACACACACTGAAGGAGGAGGGTTTGGGGAAGAGAAGGAGGGAGGTAGGAATGTGTGCCCTGTCTAGGCTACCCCAGCCTGGTGGGACACAGCCTGGGTCTATAGATAGACATTTAGAACTGTTTTGTTTGGTTTTCCTGCTAAATGAAATACTTAGATGTTGACATTTATAAGTTAGAGTTGAAGACTAGAATCACAAAAACATTCAGAGACTCCAACATGTTCCAAACTACCATAAACACATCAGCTCATCATGTTCTGCAGACATTCTTGTCATGTCAGAACCGCAGCCTGATTGCCTTTGATGTAATTCTCCCACGCGTCCAACCAAACGAGAACCCTGTTGTGATGCATGACGGCGTCCTGAGATCCACTCGGCGTGAACGTCACGGCGAAGCCATCGTCATTCCCAGCATGGAACTCCTCTGAGCGCGGCTCACCTGCAAGACGCCGTCTGTTAACGTGCTGCCTTCCTCTCCGGCAGAACGCCCAGCGGCTGGCGGCTGGAGCGCAGGCGACCCAGACGCTCACCACGCCGGTGGTCTCCGTTGCCACGCCGAGCCTCCTGGCACAGGGGCTGCCCTTTTCCGCCATGCCCACGGCGTACAACACGGGTGAGGAAAGCGCCGCCGCTAGTGGAAATACCTTCACGTTCCATTGAGAAAACAAAACTGAATCGTTTTTTTCTTCCTGTTAGAGTACCAGCTGACCAGCGCCGACATCAGCGCGTTACACGCTCTGGCGTCTCCTGGCGGCTTGTTGCCGACCAGCGTGTCAACATGGCAACAGCAGCAAGGCGTTTCCCAGCAGCCTCAGCAGCAGCAGCAGCAGCAGCTCAACCTGGCGTCTCTGGGAAACCTGGTGTAAGTCTGTCTGCAGCTGCGGCATCCGATCCATACCATGACCTTGAATGCGAGCAGCTCACATCCTCTTTCTATCCTCCAGCGGCTCGCCATCGCGTCATGGCGCCAGCAGGAGCAGCTTCCTGTAGGATGAACACAGATTTAGCTTTTGGAGATTTGATTTATTAAACGTGCTGTAAAACAGTTTCATGTCTCAAAAACGTAAATAGAAAGTTACAATGCACTCAGAAATTTTAGTATAAAACGACTGCCTAGTGGGTCTAGATGACCCCACTGCCTAGTGGGTCTAGATGACCCCACTCCCAATGTTAAAGTGCCTAGGATAGAACAAGGGTTACAATGTTTTTAAGGGGTTCAGAGGGAAAGTATTTGATAGGAAATATTAGTTGATTGGATAAAAAAGTGCATCCAATGTTTTACTATTTGCTCAGCAGCTTCTGTAAAGGCAGGAAGCCCCGCCTCTAAAATTAAATCTTTATTGATAACTCAATATTCAGACAACACGTGAAGACATGAGAGTGCAGAGTTCCTAGAAGTGGATATGATGAGAAGCACTTTGCTCCAATAAACCAAACAAAAACACGTCTAAGACCAAATAGTTAAGACCAATAAGGGAAAGGGGGAGGGGCTAGTAGTTAGACGTAATACATTCAAAGATTCTCTACAGTCTAATTATTGTTGATCGTTTCCTGTTACTCGCTTTTAATTTTCTGTGGAGACAGAACATGTTTGTAGAAGCCCCGCCCCCTGAAACGCCGGCGGTGTGGGCGGAGCTTGGGGTTCCGGGTCAGCAGCACATCCTGAAGTGTGTTCTCTCCTCTCGTCCGCAGCATGTGGGGCGTGGACAAACAGAGCAGCGAGCTGTCTAGCCAGGTGTCCAGTCTGGCTGCCAATCTCAGGTGAACGACTAGGGTGTCAGAGGTCACCGGGGGGATCCGGCCCCCTTTGCAGCACATACACTCGGCATGAGCCACGAACACGCTCTTATTTTGAAATTCTGTCTGCTGAGGTGGATCGTTTTAACCAGGGAAGGACGGTGGCCCTGAAGGCCAAATCACATCAGCGCAAAACATTTTAAAGATCAAAACCACAATTAAAAAAAACCTTTTCTGATTCAAATGTAAGAAAATAAAAAGGAAACATCTGAAAAAAAATCTAAATCAGATAATAAAAAATGGAAAAGGTAAGTATTATGGGATGTCACTGATGGAGAAACTTCATCATTCTATCAGTGACATCCCATAATACCTACTTTTTCTGGTTTCTTGTTTCGTTTATTAACATTCATTTTGATTTCTAAAATGTCTTTTTAAATGATTTCTTTTGCTCTTTTAATTGTGGATGTGATCTGTTGAGTGATTTGGACTTCAGGGCCACCGTAGGAGGGGTGATGACTGGCAGCAGCTCCTGAGCCGCTCAGGCTCTGCTGCTTGAGTGACAGCTTCCCTGTCAGGCGTTGAACCTTTTCATGCATCAGCTGCTCTGACGTCTGTCTGCTGAGACAGCAGCTCAGAGGAAGCTGGTGTGTTAGGCTCCGCCCCCTCCACGTTCTGCATGTTTGTGGATGAGAACCGTTCTTCTTCTTTGGTTCCGGCTCCAACCTGTCGTTTTCTCCCCACAGTGTTGGTTCGCCGTCCAACCTGCTCTTGGGTAGAGATGAATGGTTGGGCCGGTACTGTACCTCACTTCCTGTTCCTGTGTGTCTGTGCTTCTGGCTGCCCCCCCCCCCAAAGCATGCCTGTCTGCAGTCAAACAGATGTAGTTCCGGGTTCTGCCGGGTCCTCTGTGGCCCGGGTTCTGTTGGGTCTTCATCGTGTCCCACTCGTCATCTCGTTTCCGGTTCTGAGTGAAGCTGCTGTGGAAGCTCCTCCCTGTCAGTGCTCTGCTGTGTCCCGTCGGGTTTTGTCAGAACCGTCTCCGGGTTCTGCAGCTTTCTGACCTGTGTTTCCCCCCCCAGGCCGGTGACCCACATCCCTCAGGGCGCCATGCTCACCGTCAACACCAACTCCGGCGTGAGCATCAAGTCGGAGCCCGTCTCTCCCGGCCGGGACCGCAGTACGCCGTGCACTCTTGCTCCGTCGTCCACCACGCCGTCCTCCACGTCGGGGGGGGCCATCATGACCGCTCCCCCCCAGTACCCCGGCTCTCTGCTGTGCCTGGAGCCCCCCACCGGCCGCTCGCCCGCCGACAGCGTGAGCAGCAACGCCAGCTCCTTTGACGGCAGCGACCGGGATGACGCGGGCGGCAGAGCTGGGGGGGGCGGCGGGTCGGAGCTCCTCAGGGCGGCGGGCGAAGCGGAGCAGGACGGAGGAAACGTCAAGCGCATGAGACTGGACTCCTGGGTCACATAGAGGCCCCGCCCACACCCAGCTTGTCTTAAACTCCTGGAACACGCCCCTCACTCCTTCTCCACCCCCAGCTGCCCCAACCCCCCCCCACCACCAACCACCACATGACACCTATCATCTCCCCCACCCTCAGCCATCAATCCCCAGACTTTTCAGGGCTTTGCCAAAAAAACTTGACGAAGTAGAGAGAATCTGGCGTGGAGGCGGGCGTCTGGCGTGGAGATGGGCGGCGCCCCGCTGGATCCCACTGGATCCGCTGCGCTTCGTTTGGAGGACAGGAGATTTTTACCGCCTTGAAGAAACTCCTCTGTTCTGATTGGTTCTGCTGGTAGGAATGTTTTCTACTGCAGTCACATCAGGCCACGCCTACTTTCACTTTTCACATGCTTTATGCCCCGGGTCGTGACCCGCCGCCGTCACTCGCCGCCTCCCGCTCCTGCCAACCTCCTGTAATATCAGTGACGTCCATTTTCACCTGAGCTGCACTAACGGAAAGAACCGGGAGGGTCACGCCGACCGGGCTGGACGGACTCTGATGAGGCTCCGCCTCTGCAGCGCTGGAGTCCAGCATCCGAGCCGGGCGGCGGCGGGCCTCCCCGTCTGCGGGGCGGCTGCTCCTCCTCCCGGCTCCGGAAGCATCAGAGCTTCTCGCCAGGAGGAGACGCCATTCTTTGTACCCACAGGAAGTGGAGGAGCCGTTTGGCTCTTTCAGTCTGAACTTTTCTTTATCCGTTGATGAAAATCGTCCAGAAGCAGAAACTCTGAGTTTGTCTGAAAGCCTCGTATCCAGAAGCTTTGATGTCCTCTTCAGCTCCATCTCTCTGTAGCTCTCTGTGTTTCTCAGTGAGAGGACGGCCTTTTCTATATTTGTACCGCGTCCAGTCGGCGGGACGCTCCCGTAGCTTTTCAGCGTGTGTACATATGAATCTAGTGGCGTAGGATTCGCTCGTCTCCATACAAGCGAGCGACGTGTTGATCTCAGTGGATCTGTTTGCATATTTGAGTGTGACTTTGACGTGTCGTGCTGCGGCGCAGGGGCGCCGCCGCCCTCGGTAGTAACGCCAGACCCTCTAGTTTCTATTCTCGTGTTGATGGTGTGCACACGGCGTCCCCGGCGAGGCGCCCTGATGGTGGACTCGTCTTCTGGCCACAGGTTTTTTACGGCCCACAATCATATGGAAGCTGTACGCGGTGATGTAGTCCTTCTTCTTCTTCTTCTTGACGCTCTTCTTTAGGACACTGCTGGTCACTTAGTGTAGTTATTTAGCCATGAAACTCACTTTAAGGTTTCACGCTGCCACGGAGCAGACGGAGGCGCCGTCTTTAAAATAAGGTAGTCACGTGATGTGTTTAGGATTATTGTATCTTCTCATGAACCATTTGGAGTGTATGCCCCCCCCTGAGTGGAAGCGGGTCGCCCTGACCCGGGCTCCAGCCACGCCCTGCAGTGCTTTAGGGCCGCTGCTGCGCTTCTCTTCTGTTGTCCTCCAACAATCAGCGGCTGTGGAGGAGAAACGTCTGCCCCCCAGTGGAGAAGACGAAGGGGCGGGAAGGCTTCTTCTGCCCTTAACCCTTGTGCTATCTTAGATGACCCCCCCCCTCCATTGAGGTGTTCTTCCTACCATGACAAAGGTGGATAAAGGTGGAAAGATTTCATGTAATCCATGGACACCAGTGAAGATCACAAATCATTGAAGAAAAAAGGTTCAGAGCTCTGTCTGGTGGGTCTAGATGACCCACTGTCTAGTGGGTCTAGATGACCCACTGTCTAGTGGGTCTACATGACCCCACCGTCTAGTGGGTCTAGATGACCCCACTGTCTAGTGGGTCTACATGACCCCACCGTCTAGCGGGTCTAGATGACCCCACCGTCTAGTGGGTCTAGATGACCCCACTGTCTAGTGGGTCTAGATGACCCCACCGTCTAGTGGGTCTAGATGACCCCACTCCCAACGTTAAAGACCCTAGGATAGCACAAGGGTTACAGACGTCACATCTTCAGGTTCTGGTCCCCTTTTCAGCGGCAGTTCTTCTCCTGAAAGAGGAGCAGTGTTCCAGACGGCAGCACATGTCCGGAACACGCCGTTCCGCTGAACGGGTCGACTGGATGGAGGCAGAACCCAGCCGGTGGACCGAGGGACACGCGTTAGAGAGCAGAGCGTCCGGACAGACGCCGCCGTCCTCCGTTCAGCCGCAGACAATCTGTGGAGCGCCGGGCGGGCGCCGGGCGGGCCCCCCGTTACCCGTGGTGTTTTTAGAGTCACTCTTCTTGGGTTGGTTTGTGCCGGTGAGCGTTTCTTTGTCCATTCTTATGCTGACATTGTTCTGGAGCTTTTCTCCTGGATGTTGGAGCAGGACGGCCTCCAGGCCCGGTTTGCTCTCATCACAGACGTGTAGAACTGGGTTCCTCCATCCGTTCTTGTGATGTTGGCAGATGCAATGAAGGAAACGCCAGTTTATGCTGCAGTTTTGATGAAGATATAGAATATATTTATAAAACAACAGTCATTCATGGAATTTGAAAACACGCATGGGATCAGCCATGATCAGATCATCAGAAAGCGCTCAGATTCATGTAGCATATGAAATACTAAAGATGAAATTTATAGCTAATATATTGTGTTGAGCTGGTCTGCTTTGGGTTTTATTGTAAAGAATTTCTTTTCTTTGTTTTTGAGGATGATATACAGTTTGTGTATATTTTCATATTACAGTATGCACTGATATGTTATGAAATTCTATACCGCTTTTACAAAAAAGTGTTTGTTGTACCAAAGTATCCAAGTCCCTTGACTCCTCCTCCTTTTGCGTATGTTTTACCGTATTTTATATATTAAATAGACAGATGGAGTGAAACGACTGGGCGACTGTCGTTTTGTGGCGTCGTAACGGTCCGTGTTCTCTTCCCGTCGCATGTTCTTGGGGACGGAACCGTTCTGTTCCCCGCGGCTCGGTTCTAACTTCCACTTTTGGGTCTGGGTTTGAATTTGTTTCCTACAGACGGCTAAAAATTCAGGAAAATCCTTTTTTTATGAACTAATGGGGAAGAAACAAAGTAGAAAAGCTTTCTGCTAGATCAAACCCTCAGGCCTCACATTCAGTGAAAACGCTGCTATGCAGGCGGAGGAGGTCGGTCCGATTCGGATCCGTGTCCACGTGACCTCTGCCCCTCCGTCTGCAGGAATCTCTGAATCTGTGTGTGGAGCAGAACTGCTTCAGTTCCTGTCCATGCTCTGAGTGTGGTGTGCCACAGGGCTCTGTGTTTGGGGCCTCATATCTGTTTCCATGTTTCAGCGTCACGGGCTGCTGGAGCCTATCCCAGCTGCTGTTGGGCAAAGGTGGCGGCGCCCTGAACAGGTTACCAGGACACATCCACTCATCCACACCTGAACCAGGAGAACCTGCCACCTTCACACAGGAAGGCCCTAGTCCTGGGATTTGAACCAGGACCTTCTCCCCGTGAGGTGCTAGCCACTACACCACAGAGCAGCCCTCCCTTTGCTAATCACAGTGAAGCTAGTCTGTGTACTGGACCTCCCGCTCGTCGTCATACGACAGAAAACGCCGTTTTATCTGCTCGCCTCGTTTGGGTTCTCTGACTCCGCCCATCGAGGCGTTTCTTTCTTTCCGTCTTTTCCTCAACAATCTGACTGATTCTTCCGCCTCAGGCGTTTCAGAGTCCATAATGTCTTCATGGACGCTCATGCAAAGGGATTCGTGCCGCCGACGTTCCGCCCTTCATTTGCTCCAAAGCAGCACAGAGGAGTTTGGGGCCAACACAGGTGAGCCTTTATTAACAGGACAAAGATGCATTCAGGAACCCCCTTTCAAGTGGGAAAAGTTGATTCTCATCAAATAAAAGCGACTCAAAGTAAATATTTCAGTGTTTGAAAGGAAAATCAAACAGGGTTTCTGTAAACGTCATCGTTCTGACGAGGAGAGTCAGAAACAGGAAATCATCGTCTGGCTGAAGATCCGTCACAGAAACCATCAGGAAGTCCAGGGTCCAGGTCCAGGACTCAGGCGGACCCTGGACCTACTCCAGCGTTTCACGAGCTCAGAACCCATCAAAGGATCCTGGCAGGTCTGACGAACGGCGTCCTCTAAGGCGTGGCTAATCCAGCGCCGTTGACCAAATCAACCAGAACCAAAGAGTTGAGGGTTCAAAACCACAACCAGGAGGAGTCTGCGGGCTTCTCCTTCAAAACCACCATCGCAGTCTGGGAGGGGGCGGCGTGGTGGGCAGCGCCACGTCGAAAATGGCGTCCTGCCCGACAGACGAGCACATGTAGTAGAGGTTGGCGCCCATCATGACCACCATTGGGAGAAAGGAAAAGGCGAAGCCCAGCCCCCGGATGCTGCTGTCCAAAGCCAGGCAGAGCCAGTAGATGAGCCTGAGGAGACACCAGCACACGACTGAGGGACGGGTCCATGCGGGACGGAACCGTCAGCCTTCCTCTGACGCCGCAGCTGCAGCCGCAGTCTCCTGCAGCCACTGTCCTGCAGCCGCAGTCTCCTGCAGCCGCAGTCCTGGACTGAAGGAGCAGATGAAAAATTCTTCTGTCTGAAACTGAATATCAGGACCTTTGACCTCTGTCACAAATGAACCCCCCCCCTCCAATCTCATCAACGTATTACTGACCCTTGACCTCAGGAAGAGGTCTGGATATCCCCAAAAAATGACCTCAGACTGGACCAGGGACTTTTATTTTGTTAAATCCTGGACTACTTCCTGTTGTCAGACTGACGTCACATGACGTCCTGGATCACGCTAAACCCCAGCAGATCCAGAGTCGATCGTCTGGGTTCAGTGGATTTAAGAGAACCCGATCAAAGTGTCCAAAGTTTGACGTTTTTCAAAATAAAAGTCTCTAAAGACGAACCGATCTGTGGATTTCAGGATTCATGAAGGTCGGGTCACTTCAGACAGAAGAACCGTTTCTCCTAACCTTCACCAGAGACCAAAGGTGGCGACCTTTACGTACCTGCCGAAGACAAAAATGATGGTCAGCAGCGGCACCAGCTTCACCAGGTCCTGGCTGATGTACGTCGCCAAGACCGCCAGCTGCAGGAAGTAGAAGAGGAAGAGCGCCAGCGACTGGCTGACGTAGTGCTCGTGCACCTTCACCTCCCTGTCCACCTGACCGTTCAGGTACAGCGGCTTCAGGGCGCAGTGCCGCAGCCGGGCCGCGCCCTGCACCAGCACGCCTGCAAGCAGCCCAAGGTCACGGTTAGTGCCCGCCCCCTCAGCCGCCGCCAACAAAGACGCCCGAGGCTCACCCAGGACGACGGGAACCACGCCGAAGAACGCACAGCGGAGGGTGTAGATCACCCTCAGGGCGGGGCCACCCACCACGGGGGGGTCGAAGGGCAGCAGGGCGTAGCCCCCCCACACCAGCAGCGGGAACAGGAGTCCTCCAGCCAGAATGGAGAATAGGAGGCCCAACTTCTGCTGGTCCACGTGGTCACAGAGGTCTGAGGAGGAGGAGGAGACAGCTTCAAGGCTCGGGGCCTCCAGCAGGAGAACAGGGACAACGTGGAGAACAGGGACAACGTGGAGAACAGGGAGAGCGGGGAGAATGTGGAGAACAGGGAGAACGTGGAGAACAGGGTCAACGTGGAGAACAGGGGCAACGTGGAGAACGGGGAGAATGTGGAGAACAGGGAGAACGTGGGGAACAGGGAGAATGTGGAGAACAGGGAGAATGTGGAGAACAGGGAGAATGTGGAGAACAGGGAGAACGTGGAGAACAGGGAGAATGTGGAGAACGGGGAGAAACAGGGAGAACGTGGAGAACAGGGACAACGTGGAGAACGTGGAGAACAGGGAAAACGTGGGGAACAGGGAGTACGTGGAGAACAGGGAGAACGTGGAGAACAGGGACAACGTGGAGAACAGGGACAACGTGGAGAACAGGGAGTACGTGGAGAACAGGGAGAACGGGGAGAATGTAGAGAACAGGGAGAATGTGGAGAACAGGGAGAACGTGGAGAACAGGGAGAAACAGGAGAACAGGGAGTACGTGGAGAACAGGGAGAACGGGGAGAAACAGGAGAACAAGAGAACGTGGAGAACAGGGTTCTGCAGAACCGTCCGGTCCGGCGTGTTAAACTCACAGAGCTTGTCGTTCTCGTCCCACGGCTCCGGTGGAAACGGTTCCTCCCGGCGGAGCTGGACCGGGTCCTCCACCTCCTCCTCCACAAAGGCCCGGACCTCCTCTGGGTCGTGGTTCTGATTCACGATGGTGACGTGTGGCGTGACCTCTGTGGCGGGCTTCACGGTCATGGAGTCGCCGTCTTCATCCTCCTCCTCCTCATCGTCAGCCAGCCAGCAGTCCTCCTCCTTGGGCTCCTCGTCTCTCCACTTCTCCCCCTCCGGCATGCTCTCCCTCCACCTGGACCTGTCCGTCACCTCCCCCTCCCCCTCCTCAGGACCTCCACCCGCCTGCTCCAACAGGATCTTCCTGTTCAGGTGTCCTGACCACAGTAAGGTGCTGGACTCCTGCAGGGCAGAAGGAGACCTTCCTCCTCCTCCTTCCTCCTCCTCCTCCTCCTCCTCAGAGGAGTCTTGGGCCTCCTCCTCCTGGCTGCTGCTGTCTTGCAGCTTTTTCCTTCCTGGGATTTGAGCTGCCGGCGAGCCGCTCTCCATACCTTTGGATGGTTCCGTCATGTTTGGGTCAGAACCCTGCGGTTCCTCCTGCCGGTCCATGTGGAGACGTTCAGCAGGAGCTCCTCCAGGTGTCAGCAGACATGTCCCTGTGGACGACAGGTGAGGTTAGGCTGCTATGGAGGGAGATTCAGGCCTCCAAAAACGAAATGAAAATATTCAATATTTGCTTTCAAAAGCTTAATTTTTCAAAAATATATATTTGTGTTTTTAACACAAATGCTTTTGCATGCGTTGTGTCTCATCACTCTTTTTTCCTATCTTTGATTTTTTTTCACATAAATTTCAGTTTAGCTGACAAAGCTGCCATCAAACAGCTGCTGATTGGTCCAGATTCTAACCAATCAAATCACTGTATTTACCTCACATGGTGTCTGAGGCTCAGAAGCTGAAGCAGCGAATTTTTATCCTGGATTTAGTCTCTTTGGATGAAGAACATTTATATTTTTAATCTTTGTTACTTTTTTAGTATTGAATCATTTTTATTTAGTCAGATTTGTGAATTTATGGCTGAGGATTTCCTGAAACTGTAAAGTTTATCTGCTGACATCAAACCAACATCAACCTGTGTGTGATCTGTGAATCCAGAGCAAAATATTAGTAAAAGTTTGATTTTCTTTAAGATCTGTTTGCTAGTAAAAAAATACTTAAAGCACATATTATTGTAAGTGTTTTGGAAGAATTAACAGCAGTAAAAAGCAGAAGAATGACGGCTCACCACAGCAGATGTATTTAACAGAAGAAGCATTTTTCCTTTGTTAATTTTCACAGCGTCTTATTTTATCCAAAGTAAAAAAGATAATATGCTATTTTCTCTTCATATTAAAAATGTATTGATGAAAATAAAACGATAGTTCAGAGTCTTAATGGTAATAAAGTGTAACCTCTGGCTGCAGACATTTTAAACACGTTGGTCTCCACACTGACGTGAATAAATAAACGGGTTGATTTTAGCTGCTCTGCTGCTCCTTCTGGGTTTTACTCTGAGACAAACGGGCCAGAACGGAAGAAAACGGCAGAATCCTGATTGAACAGAACCGACACAAAGTCCAAAATATATTGTTATTCATGGCTAAATTCCATATTCACCCGAGTAAATATGAGACAGAGAAACCTGATTGGTTACAATCTGGACCAATCAGCAGCTGTTTGATGGCAGCTTTGTGACGCTAAACTGAAACCTGTCAGTAAGATCAAAGATGGGAAAAAAGCGAGATGAGACACAACGAATGAAAAAACATTTATTTTTGTAAACGCAACAATACTTTTTGGAAAAGAAAAAAAAATTCAAAGCAAAAAGAAAAATATGGAAAAATGTTTTGAAAGCAAAAATAAAAAAATGTGAAGGCAAAAACATTTTTTAGCAAATGTTTAATATTTTTATTTGCATCCTAGAGGTTTTGCGTGCAGCGTGGACCGTGGAAGCATTCATATCCTCCACACCCCGCGGGGTCCAAGGTCCAATTCTTTCTTTATCTTCTATCGGTCACAGAACAGATTCGGTTCTTTATCTGAACGAGTTTCAGTTCCGGAAGAGAAAAACTCGTTTTTACTGATTCTGGTTCTACAGAACCGGAAACTTCCGGAACACGGAGCGTTTCTGGGTTCCGCTCTGGAACTCGGGAGAACTTTGAACAGTTCCTCGCGGCCTGAAGGTTCTGCGTTCTTGTGTCACGCGGGGACCGTGAACCGCTTCTGTGAGAGGAACCGAACCGACAAAGAACCGCTGAGGGTTCCGAACTACTCACAGCCGAACTTCCGGGTTGACAGAAACTTTTACAGAGTTTAGCTTACCTGACAGGTGAGAAGACGCAGCGAAGTCTCGCTTTCCGTGTCAAAGATCAAAAACACAGTGAGAGGTATCACTCCGCCTTCAAAATAAGAGAACAAACTGACAACAATTTAAAGAGGCTTCTTCTCCAAACAATAATACAGTTACAACTATTGCTATTAAAATGTTGTTTATCGGCCCTTTTGCTGCATCTCACCTCCTCTAAGTTCACAAACATACAGAATCAGTAAATAAATGTAACTTTATGGAAGTTTTTTTTTTTTTTTTTTTTACAAATAAAGGTCTAAAATAAACAGGAAGATTCTATAAAACACACTTAAGATCTTTCAAACATTTCAACACTTTTTAATAAAGTATTCAAAAATCTTTCTTACGTCAAACACAAATCTAACAATATTTGACCGGATTTTATTGTTCTGCATTATTAGGAAATAAAGTTTATTTATGTCTGTAATCATTGGAGATATTATGTTAACATAAAGAGAAGCAGCTTTGACATGTTTTTAATCTTCATTGGCTTCTCTTCTCTTCTAATGTTACCAATACAGTCAATAAAAGATAAACCACTGACTCCAGATTATAATTAGACTTTAATTAAAAGGACAGAAACTTTGGATTTCCTATAGATTAGAAACTGAATTAGTGCCATCCCAGAATAATCAGCAGTAGTTTATATCTAATTGAACTACAAATCTACATTACTGCTGCTTAAACGAAGATGCGGATCACAAATGTAGAAGGTCAGCGCTGTGGCACAAAGTAGAGAGAAACTTTTAAACAGGCCGGAGTGTCTCATCTTCCTGAACACACGATCTTTGTGACTCAGTTGGACGATGACGTCAACAGGGCGAGGTGGGTGGCAGGTGTCTTCAGCTGGTCTGACCCCGCCCTTGAAAACATGTACGGGGGGGGGGGTATTCCAGAGAGCAGGTTATGCTAGCTCCCACGGTAAGTTTGAGGCTAAGGAAGTGGATAACCTCAGCTTTCTGTTCCAGAAATGGAGGTATGTTTCAGGATATGTCAAGTTGCCATAGCAACTCATGCTCTGAACATAACCTGGTCTGGAGCAGGTTTAGTTGAAGGTTAGTTTGTTTACAGAGAGGTGAAGCAGCATGGCGTGTCCATTTGAAGATGATTTAGTGGATGAAGAAGCTCAGATAATACTTTTTCCACCATGAGAGGGTGATAAGACCACATATGGATGTTGGAAAGATAAACTTTTTTACTTTGATCTAAATTAATTATTTGCTTCAGTTAAGATAAATCATTTTTTTGTAAGTCACCTTAAAAATAACACGCAGTTTTCAGACAATTATTTTCCTTTCGTTCAAATTAATTCAATTAAGTAGGTGTAACTTTGATGCTGCTGTTAGATCGGCACCGCAAGGGATTCTGGGATATCATTCCCTTTGCCTGTCTGGACGGATTTGGGTTTAAGTGTAGGTTTTTGACCAAATGTGTTTAGTTGTTTAGCTGTTTTACTGTGTTTCACCGTGTTTTGCCGAGCTATTTTGTCCTACTATGCTTACGTCTGTGCACCATGAGTGAGAGTAAAAGAGAGGATGATGAGTTTATATAGCACCACTAACACCAAAATCTGTTATGGCAGTGATGGATATCCTGTGATGAACTTTTGCACTCCGTGCATTTTTTTCTGTTGTTTTTATTGTTATAAAAATGAGCATATCTGTCGGCTCAAACTTAGACATATGAAAGTTCAAGAAATATGAGTAATTAAGATGGAAAAAAGATTAATGGAGTAATGTGACATTTAGTTAGATAAATACGTAAATTTAAGTTGTATAAACAATTATTGAGTTTGAATAAATTTAACTAAATTATTTAAATTATTTTTCAGCCGTGTTACTTTTTTGATGGACTTATAATCTTTATCCGCCGTCATTAAAATCTCAGACTCCGTCTCACTTCCGTCTCAAGTGTCCCGCTTTTTCTTTTTTTTCTCTCCACGCGTTTCCATGGTGACTCCAGAAATCGGCGATCTATTGAGAATGTCTTTATGTACCTGCTGTGCACGCCCATTAACCCAGGGTTACCAAGTGGAGCGTAATTACGCTAACTCATATCCGGTCTTTTGGAACCGACATACCCAGAGTAAGCAAGTTCAGGCGGATTTCAGCCAGAGTTCAGGCTTAAAGTCAGGCTAGTTTAAACATGCTTCCTGGAATCCCCCCCGGATTCTGTTCAAAGTAAAATGTTTGTTTATTTAAAAAAAACAACTGTTGAAGTTTCAAAATAAAAGCACAAACTGATTCACCAACATGGAAAATAAGATCCAGCATTTCTTTAAATGGAGCCAGATCTGTTCAAAGCTTCAGCTCCTCCACATCAAAGTCAACGACGCCGGTCTTCCTTTGTCAAACCGAAACATTCATGTCAACAATAATACGGTCACATTTACAAAGAGAAACATGTTTGGAAACCAAAACATGTTTACATCCATAAAATGACAAACATCAGAGGAGAAGCAGGAAATGACAGGACATGAAAGTTAGACCTTTCACAATAAGACAAAAAACGAAATACAAGAGGATGCTGATCCTCTGAACAGGAAGCTGATCCTCCAAACAGGAAGCTATGGCTGATCCTTCCATCATGAAGGTTTCATCGGGACAGACACGTACCTGTTGGGGGAGGGGGGGTCACTCATGATAAAGTTACACAATAAAAATCATTTGAAGAATATTTGGCAAAAGCTTGTTTTCCAAATGTTCAAAGGACCTTTCACGGCTTCTTCAGCAGATTTCTGGTTCTTAAATGAAAACATGGAAGATGATCGTCTGCGATCTTCCTCAGGATTTGTCGGATAAATCCGTTTCGGGTCACAGAAGAAAAACTTCCTGCTTTTATTTTTACGGCACTTTTACAAAAAAATCTGAAGAAAAAGACAGAAAATAAAAACATTCAACGTCTTCGCTGACAAAACTTCTCTAACAGAATCTACCATCTTTTTTTACCCATGATGCCTGGAATCTCCACCTGAAAACAGGAAGGGTCCTTTCACAATAAAAGAATCCAAGAACAAGTTGACATAAAAGCTGCTGATTATCCAGAATAAGAGTTCAAATCCTGTTAAAAAGATCAAAGTTCTGCTTATTAACAACAACCACGGAGTCGTGGACCCGTCCAACCAGACGGTTCAAGTCACTGCTGTCCTAAGGAAGAGTCTCCGCCCCTTTTCCTGCTTCACCTTCCTCCCCAGTCGCAGGGGAATCGTTTGAATGGCTGGGGGATGAGGGGGCTTTGTTTTTGTTGACTGACCCTTTGGGGCGTCCCCTTTGTTTGGGGGCGGCCCCTTCTCTCTTAGCGTCATTTGGGGGACGGCCCTTTTTCCTCTGAAGTCCGTCGCTGGGACCGAGCGGCGCCGGCGGGCTGGTCGCTAGACTTTTGCGTAAATGAGCCCCTTTCTTAGACTCGGACTTACGAGGCCGCCCACGAGCGCGGCGGGGGGCTGCCAGGGCCCCCTCTGGCGGTTCAACCCGAGGATACTTCCTTGGTCTTCCAAGCGGCTTCCAGACTCTGGGCTTGTTTAACTCCTCGGGGGGCGGCAGGGGGTATTTCCGGGGCCTTCCCCTTTTGGCGGGCTGCTGGCGCGGCCTGCCGCGCTTTTTCCCTTTTCCGGAAAGGGCAGATACTTTTGGGGGGCGCCCTAACTTTCTGGGCCCCACAAAGACGGGGGGCTTCTTGTTCAGAGAGCCTTTAGGCCGACCCCTCCCCCTCTTCTTTGGCGAGGAGCCGGCAGCGAGCAGCTCCTGGTTTTTCCTGGGCCTTCCTCTCGTCTCCGTCATGCCATTAAACGTACTTTTTGTAAGCCCCGCCTTCCGGGGTCGACCCCGCCGTCTCTCCTGAGAGTTTTTCGTTTGGTCAGACCCCCCCTCCAGCCTGGGCTTCTTGCTGTGCGAGCCCCTGGGGCGACCTCTTTCTCGCGGCGTTTCTGAACTGCCGCCGTTCTCCACCGCCGTCTCCGACTTCCGCTTTATGGATCCTATGGGGCGTCCTCTCTGGGGGGCGCTGGGGCCCCCGTTGGGCAGGTCTCCAGATGAAGCGTCCTTCTTGGGTCTTCCTGGTTTCTTAGGGAAATGTTCTGCCGTGGAACCGTTCTCACTGCTGGCTGCCTTCTTGGAGCCTTTGGGTCTTCCTCTGCCCCTGTGGGCCTCCAGGGGGTCGCCCCCCAGCCTTTGCTGCCCCCCCTCCTGGGGCTGTAGGGGTGAAGCGAGGTTTGTCCAGTTGAGGTCTGTGACGCAGACCTGCAGCTTCTTGGAGCCCCGAGGTCTTCCTCCTGCGGCTTTGGTGAAGCTGCTGCTGCTGGTCTCTGCTGCAGAAACCTCCTCCTCCTCCTCCTCCATCCTTCTGTCCTCAGCCTGGATCTGTAGCTGTTCCTGCTCAGATCGAGCAAAACGACGAGTTTGTTGATGCTAAAACACAGTCAATCACTTCATTTTAAGCATCTGCGGCAAAAACGAGCAGTGGAAACTGAAAATAATAATAATAATCTGAGAATATGCCAAAGGGTAAAAAAATAATTCCTGTTTGATTGTAACGATTTACTAATTTTTACAAGATTAGATAAAAGTTTCCAACTCAAAATAACTTTTTGAACAATTTTTTTCAAATATTTTACATTTTTCAGAAAGCAAGAAATGAAAGTGACTGAAGCTTTTAATTTGAAAGTCACCCCGAGCAGAAGAATGTGGAAACACGAGTTACGTGTGACGTCACAGACAGGTGCAAAGCGTTTATTTGAGAGGAACCTAAAGAGCAAGTACTATACTCACAAAACTACATTTAGAAAAAGTCCCAATTTTTTTACACTTATTGAGCCCAAATGAAATTTTATTTCCCCAGAAGAAACAAAAAAGCAATTCAAAGAAGACATTGAGCTCAGCTTTATGATTTAATCTCAGTTTACTTTTGACTTTAAACAATCAATGTAGAGTTTAATGTTCTTTCTTTTTAACTGTTTGTACCTGTTATTTGGATAAAACAAGAACCTGAAGGCGAACAGTTCCAGACTAGTCTAGTGTAAATATGTCCCGTCTAATCGTTCTAGTCTCAGACTGAGAACGACGCCCTCTACCGGCCAAACGGATCTCTGCGGCAGACCGGAAATTTGGAACAAAAACATCACACGGCTCCGTCTATTTCCTGGATTCCATTCTGGTTAACGGTAGGAAACTGCTCCGCAGTCACGCATCAATATGATTCATAAATAACATGAACGCGGGGCTGTTCAGACACGCTTCGCCGATTCAAATGTGTGAAACTTGGCTGATTATTATTTACGCATTTATACGTCAATATTTACTGCCAAATTACCCTGGTTAGTTCTTAGGTGTTAATTATTTGTAGTCTATAACTTATTGCTTTCCAGGTAATAGTCAGCCTCACAATCGACGGCTCCCAACGCAGAAAGCGGTGGGGAGAAAAAGGCAAATCACGGCCCGCATCCTAACCCCCCCTCCCCCCCCCCGGGCCCACCGACGTGTTTATGACATGTTTATATCACATTTTAGAGCCGCATACGTACCGCAACTTGAAAGAAAGGCTTTTATTGTTGCCGCAGACTGTGTTTAAACACCGCTTCCGGTCGTCCGTGCCGTTAATGACGCTCTGCCGGAAACCACAGCGCAGCGTTTCAGTTCCGCCGGTTCGATACTGAACTTCACGTTCCTACTTTCAAATAAACACCTCAACAGTCTAATGGATCTGTTTTCCTTTGTATTTCCTCATTTAATTTATACATTTCAGTCAAACTATAAAGAAATTTGCTCAGTTTTAAGGAAGAAATAAAATCAGAATGTAATATTTATTTTTGAGTGAATGCGTCACATCAAACCGCTAACATCCTTTACAACTGCTGTCCTCTCAGCTTAGAGACAGTTTATGGGAATGAAAGCATTTCTGCTATAGAACTACTGTTTATCCCGTTTTTACATCATTTCTGCAGCGTACACGTCTAAACATGGCAGAACAACAGACATTTGTATTTACTGGTAACCAAAAAGTGTTTAGTCATCTTTTATTTTACTAGAACAAACTTGCATTTAGTGACATTAGTTTTGAAAACTTTATTCTACAGTAAATGATTTTGCTGCTTTAGCTTTACATCATATTTAAGTATTTAGATTATTTTTGGAAGGCGACGTCACTTTTAGATTTAGCTTCATTTGAAATGCTAGATCCTGTTTAACCGCATCGTAGCTAAAATGTGACTGTCGTGTTTAAAATGTGTTTTTTTTCTTCAGTGTTCCTCTACAAACTAAACAGCAGAGTTCATGACGCGTTAGGATTATTGTTTTATGGAGACACTTTGTTCATAAGCATTTCTTTATGAGAATGAACTTTATTTAAAGTCTTTCAGGACCTTTAGGACCAAAAACCTCCAAACTTCAGAGTCGCCTCTCAGATCTCAGAGTTTTCACTGAAAACATTGTCTTCAAGTCATCTTGCTGACGAAGAAGAGATGCATTGTGGGTAGGAGGATAGGAGGTGGGGGGGGGGGGGGATGTGAACGTGTTTGTGTGTGAGGACAGACGGAGAGGCTGAGACAATGACAGACGTGGCCGCGGGAAAGGAAAGTGGCGTTTGAGAAAGACGACCCCTGAGAGGCTGAACCCGCTGCCCCGTCCCAGCCCAAGCCCCCCCCCCCCTCCTCCCCTCCTCCTGGTTGCTTTGGTTACCAGACAGAGCTCCCAATGCAGCCAGTAATGTGTTTTTGCTGCGGCATCGAGCTGGGTACTAATGTGCCGCAGTCTGTCTCCCCACACAATCAATGTCAACCATCCTGGGACGAACAAACCCACGGAGGGCGGAGAGCCCGGGAACACGGAGCCCCCGGCTGGGAGACGGGGCAGCAGCCGGGCAGAACTGCACATTAGTCTCATTTATTGCCCCTGGGCGCAGAGGAAAGACGCAGCCTTCTGATGAAAACCACACAATCATGACTGCATCCAGGAGACAGGAAGATGTGAAACTTCCCACAGTCATGAAGGCCACACGACAAATCCTTTTCACACTCTTTATTTTTACTTTTTGAATAAATAATGAAACTTAAAACATTTCTCTTTATTTAGAACAATCCCAGTTTTCCACATAAATATGAAAACATCTCCAAGCAAAAGAGAATCAACAAAGTATTAAAAACAATAAATTGGATACAAATATAGATTTAACCCTACGTGCCTATTGATGCAAATCTGCATCAAACCACTTTCCTGTCATTTAAACATGAAAGCAGAAAGAGGGATTTTTTTTCATAGCTGGAAACAAATTCCTGCTTCTAGATGCTCCTGAAATGAGTCCGACAGAAGCGTTCCTCTGCTGAAAAAGGGTCCTGCAGTGCGACATCACAAATCTGACACCGTCCCGTTTCTGTGGACCGTTCGGATCCCCACAGTCTCCTGTATGATGTCATCGAGTGACACGTTGTTCCCAAGGACCTCACCTGTGACCCTTCATTCATCGCAGGTTAAGGGTCTCAGGGACAACGAGGCACACCGAGGTGGGGGCTGCCAGCTCCAGAAGCGTGCAGCTGGAGACGGTTTGCAGATTCTGGCGTTTGGTTTGCTGAATGGAAACGAAGCGGCGACGGCGACGGCGATGCTCTCCTGCATCTCGACGGATCTGGAGTCTGAGGCGGATCCTTTAAAGAGAAAAGCAACAGTTAGAGTTCATCCTTCACTATCCCTTCCAGCAGAACTGTTGACTTAAAGGCACATCTTCATCTTTTGAGGACTCTTTTTCCTAATGTAACTTGCAGCTTCAGTTCAGCGGTGGTCTCTCCTGTGAGACTGCCCCCCCCCTGCCGGCAGACAGACGCTGCTGCAGATCTAAGAGGGAATTAAAAATGCGATGAATGTGTAGCATTCCACCAGAGAGATTACGCATGCATGCAGCCTGTGCAGCGTGCATGTGACGCTCAGACAGCTGCGCCCGGAGCTGCAGACACTGTCGTCTTCTATTTCCCACAGGCCCTGTGATCTCACAGGATTATGCAACCGCTCCCCCATGACAGAGACGTTCCGCCTTCAGGGAGCATCTCTGATTTACTCTCCCAGGACAGAAATCACCTCCTCCAAACGTGACACTGCAGAGGAGGAAACATCCACCGGGGTTCAAACGCAGTCCTGCCTCCGTCTGTCCGGACGACGGCGCCGCCAAACACCCAGCACAGGTTCTGCGCCGCTCTGCCCCGCTGCACGCACGCAGACAAAGACCTCACAAAGCCTGCAGCCGTCTGTGCGTGAAGTCACACGCCGGCGTCTTCTTTGTCTGCCATGTTTTCCCGTGATGCTCCCATCAGAGACAAAGACGCAGGAAGAGCCAGAGGCGAGCTCGCTTCAGAACGAGCCCCCCAACACAGACGAAGCTGGACTCAAACCCAGAACGATGGCGAAGCGGCCCGTTTAAGGAATTCTGAACTCCTTATATAAACCGAACACACGCATTCGTTCACATGTCAGCAGGAACACGCATGCAGCAAGTCTACCAGCGTGGAATAAGCACGCAAAACCGCAAAAACACCAGGAGCGGCGATGAATCCGCCTGATCAGAAATCAATCCGTGTGCTGACACGGTCCTACCCCGTCCTCAGCCCGCCTTCTCTGGGAGTGCAGCACGCCGTGGCGAGCAGACGAGCTTTGGCTGCAGCTCCATCTCTCCTCTATTTGTCCTCCTCTGCTATCCCTCTCTCCGGCTCAGCCGTCTGCCAAGTCACATCGCTAATTCAGAGTCCGAGCGAGCGGCCGCTGGCTACCAGGCAGGTACACTCCACGCACAGACGTGCACACACACGCTGGAACACGCACACACACACACGGACAATTGATTCCATTATGTAGTCTCCACCAACACCCTCACTTCCCCCAACCATCAGCAGCAGCAGTGTGACATCGGTGTCACCTGCACACACAGAACTCTGGCGTGTTTACAAACAGGCGTGTTCACACACACACCGACGTGTTAACCGCACACACTAACAGGCGTGTTCACACACACTCCAAAGGTGATGGCGCTCCCGGTCCGGATCAGAACCTGCCGTCACTTCATCCGTCTGTCTTCATGTGAAAAAAAAACTGTTTTGGTTTGAATCTAAAGATTTGATACATTTTTATTTCCCAACTAAATCAAAACTCCTTTAAATCCGCCCCCATGTCATGGATACATGCATTAGAACATGTGTGTCTGTGTGTGTGTGTGGGGGGGGGGGCTGTGCATCTATAGGAAACAGCAGCTCCTGCCACAGATTGCTGATACCCCCCACCCCCATCCCCCCTCGAAGCACTGCAACGCAATGCGGAAGCTGAGCCGCCAGACAGACAGACTGGAGGACGGGGGGAGGGGGGATGCAGGGATGGTTAGGAGGCGGGGGCAGTTAGCGGGTTCATGTACGGACGGATCCTAATGTTTGTCACTTTGATCTACCCTTTAGCACAGTTAATCTACGCTTTAGCACAGTTAAACTATGCTTTAGCACAGTTAATCTACGCTTTAGCACAGTTAATCTATGCTTTAGCACAGTTAATCTACGCTTTAGCACAGTTAATATATGCTTTAGCACAGTTAATATATGCTTTAGCACAGTTAATCTACGCTTTAGCACAGTTAATCTATGCTTTAGCACAGTTAATATATGCTTTAGCACAGTATATCTATTCTTTAGCATAGTTAATCTACGCTTTAGCACAGTTAATCTACGCTTTAATCTATGTGTGCTTTGTTAGGACGTTTAGCAGGAGCTCTGCAGAAGAAGCTGCTCGTATTGAATTGGATTGATGGTTTATCTGGACTTTCACAGCAAATCCAGTTAAAGATAATCATCTGTATTGGATCTAATCTCCAAGCCTGAAACGCTGCACGGATTCCTCTGTCGTCAGGATCACAGGCCTTAAATCCCATCCATGGAGGATTTATCCTTTAATCTGATAAAAGACGTGATCATGAGATCAGAATCTTTGCCTTAAAGATCCACCTGATCCACATAGAAATAAGATTAGATAAGATAGGACTTTATTGATCCCTGGGGGGGAAATTAGGTTTTCACAGCAGCCAAAAACAAGAAAATAGCAGTTAGAAAAGTACGAAAAACAAAGTGGCAATGAGTAAGAATAAAAATAGTATAAGAGTAAATAGTAAAAAGAAAATAGTAAATAAAAACAAGGAAACCGAGTAGAATAAAAAGATTTACAGGAATGAATATTTATTCTGAATATCTTCACACTCACCTTCGAAGGTGGGGGCTGAAGGCACTGGTGAAGTGGGGGTGACTCCGCAGGGAAAGCTAGAAGGTTGTACAGTTATCTCCAGGCTGTTTATGATGCGAAACCATACAACCAACTACCTCACGCTGCAGAACACCAGAGCAGGTCAGTCTGTATCCATCCAGCCTCCAGTCGTCTTCAATTCAATTTTATTTGTACAGTGATCCCTTGCTATAACGCGGTTTACTTTTCACGGTTTCGCTACTTCACGGATTTGCATCGTGCATTGTGTTCTGCATTCTGATTGGCTAAAAAGTCACTCCGCTTCTTCTCTACCTGTGCGTCAATAACGTTGCAGTTTAATATGTACACGTATGGAAAACAGCTCGCCAAATTTACATTATGTATGTGCAAATTCTCTTGATGATGGCATGTCGGTGTATAAGGATGTTTTTGGGAAGAAGAAAAAAGAGCGACAACAACTGTCAATCACTATGTTCTTCTCCTGAACAAACACAGCTGCACCGCGGGCTTCAAAAGAAGAAAACACTGCAGAGCGGAGTCAGGATGCAGCAGCTCAGTCTGAAGAGCAGTGAAATACACCTGAGTCACTATTTGTCCAACTGTACTTTTTAATTTTTTTATAATCATTTTAAATTTTCTCCCGTTTAATTCAATTACTCTCGGGTCGCGGTGGGCGGGGCTAATTTCCGCGATTTGAAGCCTTCTGTTCACATTGATGATTAAAATTATTATTTGACAGTACAGTACAGAAGTTATTTGTTGAAAAAAACATTCTAAAGTACTTTTATTTGGTGAAACAAATGCTTGAGCCTGTAAAATGGTTTGTTCTTTTTCAATGTATAATAGAGTATTTAATTGTATAATAATTGTTAAAAAAATAAAGGTTTCTACTTCACGGATTTTGCCTAACATGGGTTCTTTCTGGAACGTAACCTCTGCGAAAAAAACAAGGGTTTACTGTATAGCCCAAAATCACAACAACAGTCGTCTCGATGGGCTTCAAAGTAAAACATGAACTCAAAAGGATCATGAATACAAAGAGTTCAATAGGAAAATATTAAAATGAACTAACAAACTGACTAAGCTATACTGGCATCCCTGCCCTTAGACCCCCCTTCTCTGTGAGGACAAAACTCCCAAAAAAACGGATTCCGGAAAAAAAACAAAACTGGTCGGTCTGTCCTCCTCTGTCTTATTCATTCATTGCTGACATTCATTCATTTTTAACTAAACTATGTTTCCTACAAACCCTAAAATTATATTCCAGCATCTCCTACCTGTTCGAGATCGTAAATCATTGAGATCGTGTTGCTGTCACACCACAGTTTAGTGAGGTGGTGCTGGAAATGCACGGCTGACCGGGGAAATGGCTCCCTCTGGTGGGCATGAAGGAAAGTGAAGCTCCTCCTCCAACAGAAACCATGGACCCGCAGCTGCTGACGCCATGGGTCAGGCTGACCCGCTTCTACAGGATCCGAGTGGAAGACCGGGAGGTTCTGATGCATCAAAGACCGAAATCCTCAGTGCTGAGAACACCACAGTCCTTTAAGTCTGTCAGGTCTAAGTTTTTTTGGTCCAAGTCTGTCAGGTCCAAGTTTTTTTGGTTCAAGTCTTTCAGGTTCAAGACCTTCATGTTCAAGTCCTTCAGGTCCAAGTCTTTTCGGTTCAAGTCCTTTAGGTTCAAGACCTTCAGATTCAAGACCTTCAGGTTCAAGTTCTTTAGGTCCAGGTCTTTTAGGTTTAATTCCTTTCTCCAGATCCAAGTCTTTCAGGTATAAGACCATTTAGGTTCAAGTCCTTCAGTTTCAAGTCTTTCAGTTTCAAGTTCGCCAGGTCCGAGTTTTTTCGTTTCAAGTCGTTCAGGTTCAAGCCCTTTAGCTCTTAATCATTAAGGTCAAAGTCTTTAAGGTTAGACTTTGAGTTTCAAGTCCTTCAAATTCAAGTCCTCATGGTCCATGTCATTCAGGTTTAAATCCTTCAGGCTCAAGTCATCAAGTCTTTCAGGCCCAGGTTTCAGGTTAAAGACCTTTAGGTTCAATACTTTCAGGTTAAAGTTCATTAGTTGCCTAATCCTAGTCCTTTTTGATGTAAACAAGCAGAATAAAGTGATATATACAGACAGACATGTCCAAAGTCCGGTCTGTGGGCCAAATGCAGCCTGCATGGAGATTTCTAGCGGCCTGCAGGCTCCTGTCATTAAATCAATATTATGCGTCTCCCAGCACTTTCTAAAAACCGTTACAATTTCTTGATTGTGATTGGTTAAACCTGGTAATCAGTCGTTCTTTACAGATCCAGCAGATTTGCAAAACCAGAAAACATCTACGCCAACATTTTTCCACATTAGCAGGATTAGTTAAAAAAACGTCACAGTATTTGTGGACGTCAAAAGACAGTTTGAAGGAAATCCTTAAGATTCAAAATAATTTTTATTCTTTGGTGAAACATCTTGGATTTTCTCATCAATACGACTGAGATTAATAATCTGTTTATATTTCTGAAAATGCTCAATACGTTCATTTAATCCGACAATAACTCTTCATTTAGAACCATTTGTTGTTTTGTTTCAGGCAGAATAAAAATATTTAGTTCTTAAAAAATGTAAGAAGCTATAATTCAGTAGATAAAGTTCCATTTTTAGTAAATCAAGAGGTTAGAAAAACTGTTTTTTAGAACCAAACAAAACATGTTTTAGATGGAAAAACAGACATTTAAAGGGCCTATTCATGAAAAATTCTCTTTTTCAGCTTTTAACTGCATTTTAATGTCAATTCCTCACTAAAAACAAAAGCTGCTCTCTGAGCACCAGCCCCTCCCAAACCACGAAAACGAGTGGGTTCTCACATTGTGACATCACAAAGTGAGGCCCCGCCCCTTCCAGGAAGAGTCTGTGATCCCAGCTTTATGACAGCCCAAAGCTTCCTTCCATAACACGAGCGCCACACTAAAATGTAAATAATGATGGTAACGGTGATGGAAAACATGCCTGCGTTGAATTATTGCCACCTTTCTACAGGCGCAGCAGAAATAAACGCTGCTCCGCTTTACGTCAGGAAGGGGAAACTCGATTCCAGCGTTCTGCAGACGTGCAGAACATCTGCAGCAGATCCATGGAAACCACACCCATCAAAGAGGAGAAGCACCTCCACGCCGTAAACATGGAGGTTGATGACGCCTCCTGCCTCCTCCATACATACATATGGACCAGAACCTGAAAACGCTCCATTCCAGGGTCGTGTCTGCACGCCTCAACACATCAAAGCGACGGCGGGCTTGTTGGATGATCGTTTGGATCCACTCGATCCTGTTGTCCTCTAGCAATAATGGCGCTTCCCTACGCGTTCGCCGTCCAGCGAAGGTTATTTGAAGCAGAACAGTAAAGTGGCTGTTGTCGGCGGCTGTGTTTGACACTTCTCCTGTGAGGCTGAACCAATCATTGATTAGTTGATAGCTGCTGCACAGCGGAGCTGCAAGGCCGTCCATTCAGACGGAGGCCGGCATGCCGCTGGAAACACACGGGAAACACACGGACATTTCTCCTATTTAACCAAATGTTTGGGCTTCTTCATCGCTTTTCTAGCTCTGAGTTTCCGTCCAGAAAGTCGTTTTCAGACGTCTGACTTGATCAGAAACCAGTCAAAAAGCAGAAACTCGGATAAAAGCTTCATGTTTTTCTTGCCTTGTGTTGTTTTTTTGGCTGTTTTTCAGAAACAAAGCCATTCTCTCCACTCTCTCCACTGCCCTCTTCCATTCTTCCAGCCCTGGCCCCGCCCACCCGTCATTCTCCCTCTGTGGCCGTCCTCCCACCTCTCTTCCTCGTCCTTCATCACTTCAACCTGTAAGAAGCTTTATGGTCGTCTGCTGCTGGCAGCAGTTTCTCGCCTCACTCCGACCCCGTCAGCGCCATGGCGGTTCTGGTTCCTCTGCCGTCTGAGCGTCTTTTCAGCGCCTTATTGGAAGTCGGGTCACGCATGTCTGCGGCACAGCTGTACCGACGCCGGCTTTGGGCCAGCCCACCCGCCTGGATGCCACAGGGATTCTGGTGGGAACCAGAAGGTCGGCCAAAACCTCATGAGAGCAGAACAACCTGAAGTCACCTGGTTCTCACAGACGCTCCGATTTCTAATGATCCTGGAAAACAACAGCAGGTTTTCTGCTGCCAAACATCTAAATGAGACAAACATTCAGCATTTCTGATCCAAACCTTTCCAAAAGATGAAGGCCTCAGAGGCTCCACAGCTCTAAGGACTCCTCTGTGTCCGGCTTTCTTCACCAAACCAGCAGCAAACATTTGCTTTCAGCTTTTGTTTCATGACAAACGCTTCACATTAGTTCTGTAAAGGATTTCTCCGATATCTCTCAGAAAATAAACTAGCAGTCAGACTGGAGAAGCAGGAACTCCAAACATTTCCTGAGAACTCCAGCTGATGGAGATACGAGGCAGAAAAAGAGGATCTCAGAGTTTAATGACGAGGATTTTTCCTCCAAAACTCAAATCAGCTGTGAAACATTTCAAAGACATGAAACGAAACGAAGGCTTACGAGGAAGAGCGTGGATAAACAAAGAGATGAAGATGCCTCTGTCTGAGCAGCTCAGTTTGCTAAACTCTAACAGCACAGCCAGGACATGAAATGGCTATGAAGCCCCGCCCCCACACTGTAAGGGGCGGGGCTCAGACAGCAGAGAAGCTAAAGGTTCTACAGCCGTCAGAAGCTAAAGCAGAAACACTGAAGCCGTCGTCAGTTTTGGTTATAAATGCTGAAACTTTGAGTCCAAACAGGAAACAGACAAACCGGGCCGGCAGTTTAGCTCAGGCGGTAGAGCAGGTCGTCCAACAACCAAAGGGTTGGCGGCTCAATTCCCACTCTCCCCAGCCAGCTGTCGCCCCCCCCGAGCACGGCTAGTCTGCAGCTCACCGCTCCCCCCAGGGGATGGGTCAAAATGCAGAGGAAGAACTTCCCCATTGTGGGATGAATAAAGTAAAATTATTTATTATTATTATTTCCTATAAGCAAAACGTTTCCAGAAATATATTTAATAACAAATTCATCCAGATCCAAAGACTGGGATCAGTCCTGTCCCAGAACAGACGTTCCTTCAGGAGTCCTGGGATCTCCGCTCTGAGGAACCTCTGAAGGACGTTTGCTGAAGGCTCAGCCCCCGTTCCTCAGACTGGAAACAGAACAGAACACCAAACTGGAGAGTGAGTCCTCCCAAACCCCCACTTTCACTCTGCTCTAGCTTATTTACAAAGGCAGAGAGCGTTGCCATGGAAACACAGTACCAGGCAACCTCCATGGCTTGGCATGATGCCCACTGGTTGCTAGGGCAGTGCTGTCAACGGCTATTGGGTTGTGTGTCTGTGTGTGTTCCTTTGAGTGTGTGTGTTTGTGTACCATTGCATGTGTTTGCATTGGTGTGAGTGTTTGTCTGTGTGTGTTTGTCTGTGTGTGTGCATTGGTGTGTGTGTTTGTGTGTCATTGCATGTGTGTGTATTGGTGTGTGTGTGTGTGTGTGTGCCGTTCCATGTGTGTGCATTGGTGTGTGTCATTGCATGTGTGTGTATTGGTGTGTGTGTGTGTGTGTGTGTGTGTGTGTCGTTCCATGTGTGTGCATTGGTGTGTGTGTGTGTGTGTGTGTCGTTCCATGTGTGTGCATTGGTGTGTGTGTGTGTGTGTGTGTCGTTCCATGTGTGTGCATTGGTGTGTCTGTCTGTGTGTGTGTTTGTGTGTCATTCCATGTGTGTGCATTGGTGTGTGTGTCTGTGTGTGTGTGTCGTTCCATGTGTGTGCATTGGTGTGTGTGTCTGTTGTTTGGTACATATTTCATGTGTTATTTTAATCTTCATCTTTCAGCATATCACCACAGCCTGACACAAGCCTGTTTTTCCGGGCTGGGGACCGGCACAGGTCATGGCTACTTAGTTAGGCTTAGTAAAGCGTCTAACCTAACCTAAGGACCCACACCGCATGAGGCCCATCGTGCCGCCTTTGGGAACCAAACCCTGGTTACCATATGCCAGTCCTGCGCTAACCTTTTGTCTTTTTTATATGTTTATTTGTTTATAATCACATCCAAATGTTTAAATCTTTATTAAAATGTAAAGTCAACATTTGAATGTGCGTGTGACAAGAAAACATTTGGTTTGACGCAGAGGAGGACAGAGAGCGTGTTCTAGATGTGAGCAGAAGACAAAGATGGAGCGAGGAGACGAGGAGACGCCTGGGGGGTATTCCAGAAAGCAGGTTATGCTAGCTCCCACGGTAAGTTTGAGGCTAAGGAAGTTGATAACCTCAGCTTTCTGTTCCAGAAATGGAGGTATGTTTCAGGGTATGTCAAGTTGACATAGCAACTCATGCTCTGAACATAACCTGGTCTGGAGCAGGTTTAGTTGAAGCTTAGTTTGTTTTCAGAGAGGTGAAGCAGCATGGCGTGTCCATTTGAAGATGATTTAGTGGATGAAGAAGCTCAGTTTAAAAATAACACGTAGTTTTCAGACAGTTATTTTACTTTCATTCAAATTATTTCAATTAAGTAGGTGTAAATTTGGTGCTGCTGTTAGATCGGCACCGCAAGGGATTGTGGGATATCATTCCCTTTGCCCGTCTGGACGGATTTGGGTTTGAGTGTGGGTTTTTGACCAAATGTGTTTAGTTGTTTAGCTGTTTTACTGTGTTTTGTCTAATTATTTGTCCAGTTATGTTTAATTCTTTCTGCACCATGAGTGAGAGGGAGGAAGAGGAGGATGAGGATATTTAGGACCACTAGTTTAACATTGTGGTTTAAGAACTGAAGTTACAGTCAGAGTTATGATATTAACTGCATGGTAAATATTCAAAATCCAGACTGCATCGTTTATTTTAATTTTACAAAAATGAGAATATCTGCAGGATCAAACTTAGACATATAAGAGTTCAAGAAGTACAATAAATGAATATGAAAACCATTTAATTGAATTGGAGTAATATGACATTTAATTAAAAGATTTTTAAATTTGAGTTGTAAAAACAACTATTGAGTTGGATAGACATAAGAAATTAGGTTGAATAAATTTAATCAATTACTTGTTACCAATAGAAGTAATTATTATATATACACACAAGGAAAATGGAAATAAGATCAGAAACTCGTGCGTTTCCTTTCGGTTCTTTTTCTTCAAGCAGAAACTCTTTCTTTTGCTGATGATGCAGCCGTGTTACTTTTTTGATGGACGTATAATCTTCATACGCCGTCATTAAAATCTCAGACTCCGTCTCACTGAAGTACAGCGCTCTCTATTTTTCTCCACGTGTTTCCATGGTGACTCCGTAAATCTGTGATCCATTGAGAATGTCTTTATGTACCTGCTGTGCACGTGCATTAACCCAGGGTTACCAAGTGGAGCGTAATTACACTAACTCATATCCGGTCTTTTGGAACCGACATACCCAGAGTAAACAAGTTCAGGCGGATTTCAGCCAGAGTTCAGGCTTAAAGTCAGGATAGTTTAAATGGGCCTTCTGGAATACCCCCCTGAACTTCACAGATCCACCTTCATCTGAGTTCTTTTTAAAGTATACATGAAGAAGTCTTTACCTCGTGGCCGGAAACAAACCGCGCTCTTCCGCTCTCAACAGGAAGTTCCCCACGTTTCCTGCAACGTTCCTAAAACCGGGATCAAAAAGAGGATCAATAAACATGTAGAAATGAAGATGCACAGACGGAAAATAGAAGAGAAACGCCTCGATGAAAGAACAAACGTCTTCTTCTAAATGCAGATTTCAATGAACATCTATGGAAAATGTTTGTATTTCCTCCAGAGAAAACCTAGAAGGAGTTTATGATCTGGACTGTCTGGTTCTGAAATAAACGAGGAGGAGGAAGGTTCCAGTCATCAGGAGCTAAATATTGGCCGTAATGGTAAACAAATCTATCCATCAACACGGAGAACCAGCAGCAAACAGTCTTCCTGCGCTCTGGTTCTCCACAGTTGGAGCTGATCCATAAGTGCTGTCAGTCATGTCTCCACCTTTGATGGAGCACAGCTGACAGACCCACTCCAACCCTGTTGCTGTCGTCTGACAGACGGTAGAACGTCACGTATGACACGTGGCTGAGACACCTTTTCTGAACTCAAACTGCCGGCAGACCAGCAGATCCTGGATGGAGGTCAGAGGTCAGAACAAGCAGTCTGCTGTCATGGCAACCGGATGCCACCAAGCAGAAATTTGGAGTGACAGGTGGAACCACAGAGGAAACTTTGGCTCGTTAGGCGGAAACGACTTTTCTTCTTCGCTGAAACGAATGAAAGAACTCAGATAGATAAAGTCCATAAGTAGGCGATACAAACATAACTTCTGTTCAAATATTCAATGTCAGCATTTTCATTAAATACACGCTTTTATTGTGAAAAACCTTATACAATGATGGCAGATGAAAGAGTTAGTTTGTTCTTTCACTAACTTTAAAATGACAGAAACAGTCAGACAGACAG
>CM074488.1:56792900-56957900 GCA_037389245.1 Oryzias sinensis
GGGGGGGGCATTAGGGGGGGGCTGGATGGGGCCGGTCTTAAAGATGAGGCGGGGAACCGAAGACTGCACGCCGCCGTCCCGGTGCAGAATCTTGGCTATGCTACTGATTCTGTGGTAGCTGGGGGAGGTGGTGGGAAGCTGCTGGAAGGTGTTGGATCGGGGGTCTTTGACCAGAACCTGTCCGTGGCGGTTGACCAGCAGGACCTGGCGGCCCGGAGCCTGAGGCGCCGCAGAGTTCGTGGCCGGATTAAGTGGAATCTGAACTTGGGGTTTGGCGTTTTCCAGGCGGACAGCGATGGTTTTGCTCTGCGCGGCGTGAACGGGTAAAGTGTTCAAGCCGTTGATGACGATCGGGGAGGTGACGGGTCGGGGGACCGTGCAGAACGTGGCAGCAGGAGAAGAGGCGGACCTGTTGGCTAGAGCCGGTTCGGGTCGGCGAGGCAGAGGAAGACTGAGTTTAGGCTTAAAACAGTCCTTTGGGAGCCCGATCCCGGTAGGGGGGGGCGGTCTGGCCTTCACGGTGAGGGTCTTCATCGCTGCCACGGGACTCTTCTTGATTACAGGCTCTGGGGAGTAATCGGGGTCGTTCACGTCGTCCTGGAATCCTTCCACGGACTCCCCAGACGAACTATTGTCGTCTTTTTCCAGGACGGCGCTGACGCCCGCGGAGGCGTCTTCAGTGGGGACGAAATGACCCGTTTCTGAAGACAAGATCAGATCTCTCTGGGACGTGTCCGGGGTCACGGACACCTCTTCCTCGTGCAAAGTCAGCTCGCTGTTGGACAAGCCTTCCTGAAGCTCCGCCTCCATCTGAGGGCCCGCGCTCGGCTTTGACACGCTAAAAATGGACTCCAGCCGCTTCAGGGCAATGGTTAGCTTTTTTGTGGGCGTGTTTTGACGAGCAGGACTTCTGATTTGTTCGTCAACGACCTCGCCGTCGTCGTTCTCCGACCCGCTGTCCGCCCCGTCCAGCTGGGAGATGGAGGGAGCTGACGGCGCCGGAGCGGCAGAACCCGCGCCGCCAACCGCGTCGCAGACGACGGTCCGTGAAAACTTCAGGTAGCGGCCGGAGTCGTCGTCCTCGGAAGCGTCTGCTCCGACCTCCTTCTGCAACCCGCCCTCTGCTGCCTCCCCCTCCTCTCTGACGCCGTGGGGTCCACAGTTCAGCGCCACGTTCTCGGCCAGGAAAGCCTCGTCAAACTCCAGCTTGGCGTTCAGCATGGAGGCCACCGCCACCTCCGTGTCGGGGTCGAACACGCTGCAGGGCAGCTCCTGGGACATCAGCTGGGCCACCTCCTCCTCCAGGTTCTCCGGGGACAGGGAGATCCCGTTGGTCGTCGCCACCGCTGCATCTTCGGCCTCAGACGAGGCCAGAAAGTCCTGAGGGACCTCGGCAGACACCGGGGTGGTGATTTTAAAGCTCTGCCTTCCTCCTGGGGAGTGAGTGAGCGCCGCTCGCTGAGGAGAGAGACCTGGGGGGAGGCTGGAGCTGGATCTGGGGGGAGAGCTCCAAACCGGAGATAAGGAGTTCTGTCTTGACAGAGGAGGAGAGCCTGGCCCCACGTTGGACAGTCTGGGGGGGGAGTTGAACAGGCTGCATCTGGCGGCGGGCCGCAGGGTCATGGGTACGGGCGGATCACTTTCCGTCGGGGAGGAGCTGCAGCGGCTCCTGGAGGAGAGCCTGCGGGGGCGACGGGTGTCCTCGAGGTCCCTGAGGGTCAGGATGGGGTGAGGTTTCTGTGGAGCCGAGCCTGACGGCCGCAGAGGGAGAGAGCGCCTTCAGTGTACAGCTCCATGCACGCACCAGTGCGGCCAGCAGAGTGGGCACTGACCTGGGGATGGGAGGGGCCGGGACGACCCGCCTGCAGGTCTCCGGGTGTGCGAGTAACCGGGACTCTTGGGTCCAGGCGTGTGGTGGACTTTGGCGTTGGGTGATGGCGTGGTGGACGTCACGGGGCTGGGCGATGAGCTCAGACAACCTGGAGAGGGCATGTCTGGAAAAAGAGAAGCTGGTTTTAATTGGGGGGGGGGGCAGATTCTGGCGTTAGGAATTACTAACCACAGAAAAATGTAGGCTTTTTAAATCGCTTTTGCAACTATTGTGGTGTTTTCTGTTTGATCTGAAGTACGGAGCCATTTTCTGCCAGTATTCCAAATGCATCACTCACCATTTGAGCATAAAGTAACAATTCTGTGTCAAAAACGATTTCATACTCAAAACAGGAAAAAGCAAGACAATTTTACTAGAGAGAAACTCTGGAAACAGAACCGGGCGCCGCGTCACAAAAGCCGACCAATCACAGACGAGGACATGAAGGGTGAGGCAGTTCTGTTTCCAGAATTTCTAGTAAAACTGTTTTGTATTTTTGACTTTTAAGAGCAAAAAGGTTTTATGAGCTCAAAAACTGCGTGTTGCGCTTGGAATGACGGCACAAAAATCCCTCCGTGGCTCCGTGTCAGAACAGAAGTGATGCAAACCTGAGACCCGACTGTCATCTGTGAAGGGATGAAGCTGACGAGCTGCTCCAACCGTTTCATGTGTTCACTTGGAGCACGGTCTATGTTTGCTTCTGGATTTTATTCTCTTCATTGTTGGAGATGGAAAATAAACCCCTGATGGTGTAATCGTCTGTTCTGTCAGGTCAACTTCATCAAGTCCGTTTTTAGTTTTATTTTGATGTTTTTCTGCAGCACAATGTCACAAATTTTAAAGGAAACACCTCAAAATGAGGCTTTTAATCACGATTGTTGAGCTTGATTAAGAATAAATAAAATGAGATGAATTATTTACAGATCAGGATTAATTAATTGCACAAAATAATAATTGCATGAAAGCTTTAATATTGAAGTCAAAAATGAACAAAGTGATCATTTAAATGAAGGGTGGAGGAGAAATTCTGCAGATCAATCTGCTCAAAGATCAATGGAAATAATTTAGGAAAAATCCCCCAAATCCCAGAGCGCCCTTTAGATTGATGAGAAGCCCCAAATGTCCTCTGTGGACGCCAAAGTAAGACGTGGAATCACCTGAGAAGTCCTGACCGGGACTGTGGACTATAGTGTGGTTCTGGTCCTTGTCCCATCTGGGGTCCTGTTCTTCGCCGGGGAGCGGCGTGCTGACCTCCGTCACCTTGCAGGTATACTTACAGCGCCTCCTGGGATCTACAGTGCTCCAGTACAACCGGGAACATCTGGAGAGGACAGAAATGAAGATCACAGCAGCTTTTTAGTCTCTAATCCTGGACTTATTGTTCTATGAAGGTATGAAAAGAGAGAAAATGTTCACGTCTGTCTGAGAAAAGGGGAAAAAGTGTGCAGTGGGGAGTTTTACCGCCTAAAAACATTTGAGTCCTACTTCCCAGACTTCAGCTATCACAGTAACAGAGGAGGAAACGTCTTTCTCTCATCTTTCTGAATGAAGCGCCGTGTTTCAAAGAAAAAGGCGGGAAGATCTTACTGATAGCCCACAGGATACAGCATCCGACCGTTGGAAGACAATTCGGACAAAACGCCGAGTTTTTGGATCTGCAGCGACCCTGCAAAAGACGAGGATTTCAGGAAAATCCCAACCTAAACTAGACACAGTCACAACAAAATAGAAAGTCACGTTACCTATGGTCATAGTTATGGTGTCCGGCTCCAGGCCTGTCAGGAACTTCCTCCTGAGGTTGATTCCGTCAAAGTCCACATACATGCGGCGGTGGACTTCAAAGCCCGTCCCAGAAACCACCTGAAAAGGATCAGCAGCAGCTTCAGACTGAGCTTCACAAGCGTTGGAGCACACGACTCCAACAGGAAGTGGAAGCTCCCACAGGTGTGCTCTTCCTCGGTACCTTTGTGCTGACCAGGTCCCGGTGCATGCAGCAGTACACCTTCCTGTCCTCCTGGAACACGCAGCTTTCGGCGCGAGCACACATGAAGTGGAAGTTACTCTGGCAGGTGGCGAGGCAGCAGCCCACCGTGGCCCCCGACTGTCCACAGCGGTCGCAGCGCTGGACATGGAGACGGGACGGCTCAGAATCGCACTGGAGAGTTCTAACACGAGCGGAGAAGCTACGGTGGGTTTTACCAGATGGCGCCCCCTTGAGACGGCGCTGTGCACTTGCAGCAGAGCCCCGCCCTGCTCGTAGACCTCTGCAGACCACAGGCAGCAGTTCACGTGCGCCCACTCGTTCTGACCCAGGTACAGCAGCCGGCCCGCGTCCTGTCCGGACCAGACGACAAACAGATGTTTAGTAGAGGAGTTCCCTCTGAGAGGACGACTCAGTACATCAGTCTGTGGACGCAGACGAGGAACCCACCCAACACATCACATTTGGACAGATCCTTTACCAACAAAGTTTGAGCAGCTGCAGACATTTAGAAACTTTACCCCAAAAACGAAGAGAACCCGAGAGCTAAAACACAGAATCAGACGTCTGCTTCAGCCTCAGACACGTCTGAAGGAGGCTGGAGGCCTCTGCTCTACACAGGCCTCACCACTGCAATGCCCTTATATGGGCATCCAGTTCCTATGGTAACCTGCTCTACACAACGCTTTCATACACGTCAATCAGACACAAACAGGTGAACTTCTCTGAGGTCTGTTAGAACCAATGATTCCAGATTAATAACCAAAACAAACGTACACTGGTGGGAGAGTCTCCGTACTGCTGGCACAGGACGCACTGCCGCACATCTCTAGTCTTGGAGGACTCTGGAAAGTAAAGTGAAGCAGAACTTCCTCAAATCTGCTTCTCAGGTCCTGACAGATCAAACTCAGTGCAGCAGAGAAGTCCAGAGTATTTGTGTACCGTGTTGGTGTAGGGGGAGGACGTGAGGGGACGGCCGCGCTCTGCCTGGCGGCGGCCCGCCGTCGCTCTGCGGCGCTCTGGGCTCTTTGGCCTGGTACGTCCTCTCCAGCCACTGGGCGTAGCTGTGCTCCTGAGAAGGCGGGAGGACTGCGTCTGGGAGCATGCCGCTGAAACGAGACGACAACCGGAGCTGTGGTGGCGCCGATGGATTATGCAAATGAGCGGCGGCTTGTGTTTGTACTCACGTGGGAAATTCTTCTGAGAATGAACTCCACTTTTTGAAATAGCATGCAGGAAACCAGCTGAAAACTCTCTTCATCACCTGTTGGGAACCAAAACTCAGGTGAGATCAAACAGAACCGTGGAGCTCTGAGCGGCAATAACCGCCTGTGGAGGAGGAGGGGGGCGGCTCACTTGGACATAGTGGGCCCGAGCCTGGGCGGTCAGTTTCTGGTCCTCAGGAAGAAGTTCTTCCTCCTTCAGCCTCTTCCTCATCACAGCAGCAACGTCCGTGTGGAACGCTTTCTGAAAGAGCAAAGCAAAGTCAGAGGGAGCAGCTCTGCTGGGACCAAAGCATCAAAACAACAAACATTTTCTGGAAGTCCTCAGCCAGAAAACAGCTGGCTGACATCTAGTCCATCCATGAGACATCTAGGACCAAAAAGAGCCTGAACTCACGATGGAAGGGTAGCCCCGCCCCTTGGACTTCTGCTGCACTGCCTGCAGGTCACAGACGGGTCGCTGCTCCCTCGCCGCTGTTGTTTCCAGACACTGAAGGACAGAAAACCCAAAAAGGTTGGGCTGGTCCCTCAGGTGAAGAGGATCCGAGTGTTTCTGCTGACGTACCGCTTTACAGAGCAGGAGGTGCTGCGTGCTGCTGGAGGAGAGGAGGTCAGAGAGCACCTCCTCCAGCCCAGCCATCAGCTTGGCCTGCAGGTCCTCCTTCAAGGTGTTGTCTGCTGTTCCTCTGCAAGGCGTGCAGGTGAAACCTCCGGAGTCTGGCAGAGTGGACATCAGACCACACAGCTCCTCTGCATGGCAAACATGAGGAAGGTGACCTCCAGGTGATCTTCATCACCAGCAGCGTCAGACGTGATTCCTGTACCTGAGAGTCCTTCACATTTGGGATGAATCCAGTGTCTGCACTCAGAACACTGGATCATCTGCAGCGGCCGGCTGCCGTCCTCGTAACACTTCTGACAGACGGTGCAGAAATGACCTGCAACACAGAATCCTCCTCTTCATCACTCTGTGTGTCATTGAAGAAGCAGCTCACATCTTCCCCATCAGAGGGAGACCCATCGTGGACAGACGCTCACCTTTCTTGTTGAGGATGGTGCATTCTGGGCAGAGATCCTGCTCGTGGTTCCAGGCCAGGTCCCAGGTCTTTCCAGGAGTCACGCCGCAGCTTTTACAGCGAATGCAGGTCATGCACACCTACGCAAACGCCAGGAGGAATCCATCAACAACCCGGATCCATACCCATATCAAATCCAGGCTGGGCAGCATCTTTCAGTTTTTAGTGACTTAATAAATACAGATAAATTATATTTCATGTATTTCTCAGACTCACAGTGTGTGGTTGTAGTTATACTGAACAAGAGCATCCAAAGGACATTTCTAAGCCGGTTTGGCTTTGCGAAGCTAAAAAACAAATGTGCTTTTCATCACTTAGCAACCTCGTTTCCACATATGAAAAGAAACTTTTGGTGTTTTTCTTTGGTGATGTGACGGCAAAGGATGGTCTGAGTTTAATGAATAAACTGTAAACATGTTTAATTTACTTCAAATGTGCAAGAAAAGAGTAACAGAAAGGAACAACAGAGGTGCGTAGAGACCTCAGCTTCAGGACGTTTGTTAACGTAACTGCTGTTCTGTCGACACCTCAATGCCCCTAACACTAGATAAAGGGTCTGGGGTCTTACCCAGGGCAGGCTGCAGTTCACAGGTTTGGGGTACGTGGGTCCCAAGCAGGAGGGGTGGTAGCAGGTCTGACATCTTCGGCACTGCAGCACCGGCTGGAGCGAAGGCCAAAAAACACAGCGGTGAACATCCACCCATCTACTTACTACACCCGCTGAGTCCTGTTCAGGGTGGCTGGAGCCTATCCCAGCCACCAGAGGGGTTCTGCCGTCACAACAGAGAACCCCCCCCCACACACATTCACATGTAAGGGACACGTTAGAGTCACCGGTTCAGCTGCAGAGGCCGATTTGGACTGTGGGGGAGTCTGGAGCAAACCTACAGCCTGAGGGGTTCATGTTTTAGTCAGCATCAGCCTCCTAGTCCAATGTGGTGACATGAAACCATTTTTAAATATTATTGTGATTTTAAAATATCAACATAAACTGTGGGAACTAAGATTCACTCCTTGGATCAGTTTTCAGACAAAAGGCTCTTTGAACAGAGGGAGGGGTTGACTTTCCTGCCATCGTTCATATCCTGCTCCCCTGAACACGCCGCTGCTCACCTTTGCGCTTTTGCTTCTTCGGCCGCAGACGTGACAGAACTTGCAGCGCCGACAGCACCAGTTCTCCTTGGAGTCTTCCTGGGGGCACTCCTCTGGAGTGAGGCAGAAGCTGTGGAAAGGTTCACAGCAGATCTGGCAGAAAATCATCTGTAGAGAGACAGACACGAGAACAGCCGGTCAGCTAAGCTGCTCCAGGCAGAGGGATCCACGCCGACCGGGGCGAGCGGCCGTACCTCATGCCGTCCTTTACTGGCACAGAGCAGACAGACCGGCAGAGGAGTGGTGGGGATGGAGGTGAGAATGCTCAGACCGCCCATGAGCCAGACGTTTTGGACAGCACAGTCCTCCTGCAACAAGACGGGAGTCCAAACGGTCAGGGGAGTCCGTCAGAAACTACAGAGGTGACAAACCGGAACTTTCCTATGGGGTAACACATCTGTCAATAAGAACAGTATTTCATCAGACACAGTCATGCACAGATGAGAATACTTTGTGCGTTATTTTGTTTTTATGAATACGTTTCTTAAGGACAGATTTCTTACCCTACTTTCCTTTCTGACAAATAAATGCAAGCAGGGATACAACAGCATTGACAGAACAACGTTCTTCACTTCTGGAAGGTTTGAACCATCGACTGTATCAGAACTGGACTGAGTGGCCCCGCCCCCCTGTTGTTCCAAACAGGAAGTGACCTCAAGAAGCCAAAATCCCACAGATTCCACAGAGACATAAACAGCCGGTCAGAAGAACCCTTCTGGATCTGATACCTTTGTTATTTTACATCTTGATAATCCTCATTTTTTTCATGATATTCGAGTTATAAACAGACCAATCAGTTGCTTCAGTAAAAGGAGGCGGAGCCTGCTGGCACCCCCATCCAACATTCAGAACATTTGATTGAGAGACTTGGTGTCGCCCACTTTCAAGTCACGGGAGGGCTTGTCTTCCAACAAGCTCACTCCTGACTGGAAAGTGGTTGCCATAGAAACATCGCCTCCAATCACTCCTTACTAGTGACGTCTGGCTCCAACATGGCGGCGTTTGTTTCATGATAGATGACGTCCCACTCAGTCCAGTTCTCTGATACAGTGATTGGCTGAAGAAAGGTTTGCTTTTTGAACAAATCAATCTTTATTCATAAAGCCTTTATTTACCTGCTAACACACAGAGGCTGTGCACCCCAACAAATAAGGCCATTTAAAAATGAATGGATAGAGTTGATTAAAGAGGCTTTTACATTCATGCATGGTCTCAGGCACCGAACAGAAACCAGGATGGAGCAGAGGACGTGCCGTGATATGAAAGATGAAAGTGTTTGTCAGCACAAACTCACCTTAAAGTCGACTCGGATCTTGTGCTTGTTCTGCAAAAGGCCCTTTTGGTTAAAGCCGTTACTTAACCCCGTCAGGGTGTTCACGGATGCACACTCTGCAGGAGTCTGGGAACGAAGGACACAGTGTGGGTCAGAGGTCTGACAGCTCGGCAGCACCGTCTCTTCTACAGAAGAGTCTTGCTTTTCCTCTTCATGCTGCGTCCCACCAGAGTCCACCTCCTGCTGCTGCCGTTCTTGCACCTCCTCCTGTAATTCTGCGGCTAGACCGTCGGTCTCAGGGGGCCTCGGCACGACCGTGCGCAGACTTTTACCGCCGTTAGTCTTATCAACGCAAAGTTTTGCAGGGTGCTCCACGGACGGCTCAGCTAATGATGGGGGCAGAAGTTTGCTCAAATGCAGACGGTGCAATCGCAAGACCAGATTTTTCCGTGCTGCGTTTGTGGGCGCATGAGGCCGCTGAGGGGACGCCGAGAGCGTTTTAGGCTGTGACGGTTCTGGGGTAGAGATCGCTATCGGACAGGACGGCCCTGAGAAGCCAGGCTGCGTTACTGGCAGGGACAACGGTGGATTGGTTTCTGCAATGCACCCATCCACACACGCTGGCATCTGATGAGGCAAACAAAGAGCGGCGGACTGCAGGACATGATCGGGCAGCCGCTGTAAGCGTATGCGCAGCTGCTTCTGCAGCTTCGCCATGGGACTTCCGCTGGGTCTGGACTCAGCCAAAGTTTCTCTGGACTCCATCTTCTCCGTGTTCTCCTGAGCCTGTGAAGGAGGGAACTGCCTAAGCCAACCAGCAAGACGAATGCCAACGTCACACTGACACCAAGAGCATGCAGAGGCGACAACCGGCGGCAGCCGAAGGGAGGGTGAGGGGAGAAGCAGCGTGGCTGACGACTGTTAGAAGGAACAGGAAACCACCGACAGGAATGGAAATATTCAGCAGCGATACGCTAAGAAAAGGCCTCGGATCGGTTGGTACAGCAGCCAAAACAAACTACTAATACTCATAGGTGTGCCTGAAAAAAGACAAAAACTAACAACACAATCGTGACGACGTCCACTGTCAGACGCTAAACGTCTAGACGTTCTGGATTCAAAGCAGTTGATGTGGATGAATGAATGAACAGATCACAGCAGCTCTGCTAGAGGCTGGAAGGCTTCTTAAAGTCCCACTCTGATCATCTTCTGGTCTAAAGCGTCCCCAGTGCTCCTCTAATGACCAAGGTGCTGTTTTTAGCCAAAACCAAAGAACAGTATTGGAGCAATGCAGCCGAACAGTTTGGATGCAGATTCCAGCTCAGAACAGGAAAACAAAGACGTCTGCTCCTGATTCACAGCGATTTAAATAAAGACATTTTCAGAAATGCAGCTTTACGCTCAGTTTTCTCCAGATGGGAAACCCACCATCAGATAAACGCCACAAGAACTTAAAAACACCTTATTTGTTCAGAGTGGGGCTTTAAAATCCTGAGGGGCTGAGCAGAAAAGCAGAAAAGAAGGAAAAGTTAAAAGAATTGATTAGTGGGTAAAATAAGTAAAGCGGCGGCACAAACACATGAGGAAGTCGTGTCAACCGACTCCAGCATCTTCTGCCAAAATGGACTCCATTTATGTGGCTCATTTCTGACTAAATTCAGGACAAAATTGAAAACCACTTTATTTTCCAACTGATTAGCTTTTATGAAAGTTCATGTGATCAATGAAAATGGATTAAAAAGACGTTAGTCTGTTTTCCTGATCGTCCAATGACTTTATGAAAAGAAAGATGAAAACTGGAATGACAGAGGCGGGTCACATGACTGCCTGCATACAGACTGAATGGACAGCTGAGCTTTGGCGAAGAGCGGTGAGAAACATGCAAAGAAGAAGAAAACGTTCAGATTCAAAAAAGATTAAAATAAATGAACAACTGTGCTACAAATGGTGAGTGAGTGAAAGGCCTGGGCAATGGATTTTCTGGAAATAAACATTTAATGTCATACGAATAGAAAAATAAAGGCCTTTTGGCTGATTCTTGACTCTTTCTGACCTTTTGATCAAGTGTTTCAATTGTCCGACTTTAAACCTTCTAATATTTTAGCACTCTGCCGTATTCCCAGCTTAAAACATGAAGCCTTCAGGAATATCACCAACAATAAAAACTAAAGAATCCTTTAGAAAACAACAACCCTGAAAAGCCCCCCCTTCCATAAATACCCTTTTACCCAGGCTTCATCAGATAGGAGGATTGAACAGGTAACACCCACAGGTGAGCCAGAAACCCTGATGGCTTTTTACCTTGTGAGCTTTCTGTCTACTGACGGGAAATCTGCACAGCAGCCGGCGATGTTTTCCCGCCTCCGCCTGCTCGTCCAACGGAGGAACGCCGCTTTGAGGACTGACATCTACGAAACACAAGAGGTGATTCTTTCATGAAACATCTTTAAACATTTGTTCTGTAGGCGTGGAATAAATGAATGTTTATGTTTGTTTCCATTTTCATCATTGTTCAAATGTATATTAAATGCTAACTCAGACGTCTTTACCTTTTCAGAAACAGTTCTGTGTTTTTTCATCTGCTCATTACCCCAGCTAGGATGGGGGGGGGGGGGGGGGGTTTAAGACACACTGTCCTCAGCAGATAAGGAAGAAAGTCTGTTTGAACTGAAACCCCCAAATGCTTCATTATACGACCCCTAATGACCTTTTTGACTCTGTCTGTTGGAAAAGTAACCTGCTGGGAAACTCAATGAAAGGTCAGAGAAGAGCTTTGAAAGACAGAGAGGCTGCTGGGAGTCCCCCCCCCTCACCCCTTTGTCTATTCCCCCTCGAATACAAGAAACGTACTTCTTGTTGTGGTTTTCTTTATCGTCTAGATGCATTAATCGGACAATTTACTTAGCATTTTAACACGCCACAAACTCAAAAACCCCTAGAACCCGATGAACATGATGACTGGTTTGAAGGTGGATTTTTAGTGTAGAGTTCACTGAAGTCTTGGTGCTTCATTGCTGGAATATCTGGAAACTGAAATTCATGAAATGTTGACTCAACACGATGGAACATAATAATTAATAAATATGGTAGGAATCATTAGTTGCCAATCTAATGATCTACTTTTGCCAATTCTTCTAAAAATGACAACGACCTGTTCACCCCCCCAGGAGACCGGAAAATAAAATGGTTGCCATGGAGACAAACCTAACAGAATTGCCGCCGTTCTGGAAGAAAGTGGTGTTTTAAATGAAACTGCTCTGACCGGGGTGGCAGGGGCAGATGGGGAGAGTGAGGGTGGGTCAGGAGGGGGCAGCAAGGGCGGGTAGCAGCTGAGAGCCGCACGGTGCTGCTCGCCGTTTTTATTCTGTCTGCATAAACTGAAGGGGTAAACAGATGAGGTCCACACAGAACCAGCTCCCCCTTCAACAGAATGGGTTGGGGGCTTTGGGAAAAGGTCATCGGTTCGGTTAAAGCGGTTCGTTACCGTGATTAGACGAAGCGGCGGCATTGGTCTTCACGGCTGATTTGCCCGACTCTTCCTGTTCCTCCTCTTCAGACTCAGATCTCAGCAGATTGCTGAAGGAGCGACGCTTCAGGTTCCGCAGAGGCTGTTTCCTGATCCCAAGGCCAGAGGAGGACGCCTTCAGGGAGCCGGACCAAGTCCTGGGCCGGACTGGAGAGAGAAAACGGAGATGGTTCTATGATCGTGTAGAGATGCCTTTGTAACTGATAATAGCTTAGGTTTTCAGAATGAATAAACAGAGACAGAGACTGATGTTTCTGAGGGGAGCAGACCCTCTTCCTGTATACCTTTCAGGGTTTTTCCAATACGATGGAGCTTTGCCTTTTCAATCCGATCACACCGTCTGTATCTGTAGAGAGGGAAGCACAATCCTCAGGGGACCTCTAGAACTGCAGCAGTCAACTCAACAGGAGGAGAAGTTCAGTGTGTCTACAGCCAATCAGGACGCAGAATACAGCGTGCTGTAGAAAAGACGTCTGAGAGTTCCACTTGAATCTTTGCTTGGACTGCCGCCCCGGTCGGTCCAGGACTTCAATGCCCGTTCCCTCTGTGCGTTCAGGTGGGACACTTACACGCAGCACTGTCTCTTGGTGTTGGGGCCTCCAAACTTTGGTTTATCCAGGCAGTTGATGCAGGTCCCACAGTCTTCTAGCACCGAGCAGCCCTCACAGACTCCACAGCGCCGAGAACGGATCCCTCCTGGGAGGTACGGACTCAGAACTTTCCTCCTCTTGAACTTCCTACCGCGCCTCTTGCGCTGGATGCTTTCTTGAGAGACAACCCACTGGGCTCTGCTCTGATCAAAGATGTCATCATCATCTGCCACATCTGCAGGCGAGACACACAGAGGTTGGGCAAAAGGGCCAAAGAACACCTCGCCCAGGGTTATGTTGATGTGTGGGCGGCATCTTTAGACGCCAGAACGTAGCCGTCAGTCTAGTGGCTGTGATGGGAGGATGTTACTCTAAATGGACTTCTGTCCAATAAAAAAGCTTGCTTCCTCTCTCAAGGTAAAAGTACTTTGTTCATGAAAAAGTCCCAGAAAACCTAGTTGGATGTGAAAGCTCCTCTACCCAACATTTGTGACACGTCTGCTCTGTATTAATGTATTAAACCACTGAGAGGTGGTGATGTTCAGCTAAAGGATCTGCCTGAGCTTCAGCGTCGGCTCTAGATGTGTTCAGTGAGTCTATTTGTCAAACAGCACTTCCTCACCTCATACTGAGTGATGCTCGTTCGACCAATGTTGGGTATAGCTTTCCAACAGCGATGGCTAATCTGTGTGTGACAAAAGATATTTTTGCTGGCAAATAACTTAATTACATTGATCTAAAAATAAAAAAAACACCTTTTGTTTTTTTGTGTTATGTTTTTTTTGGCTGGTTGTGGTAATTTGGATAAATGCTAATGAAAGTGTCGACTGACTGAAACCTTTTCTCTGCTGCTTTTGATGCCGGCGTCATTTTCTCCAACAAAAAGTGGGAATGTTCTCAGCTTGTCTTTCAGCTCCAGATTATCCAGAGGTCAAGGGTCAAATCTGTGGTCATTAAAGCCACAACTGCTAAATAAAAGTAGTGACAGGAATGGAGCTTTTTTTTTTCAACGCCTCCAGCTTGACTGAATTTTTAGGGAAAACATAAACCTACACGGGTTAAATCCTCCCAAAATATGTTAAGAAAATACAAACAACAAAGTCAAACTTTTTCACATCAGCAGCTTTCAATCGTGGAGCAAAACTTTGAGATTTAATGAAATTACATGTCTGTCCATTCATTTTTCCTACTCCTTTAAATTAAAAAAATTAAAAACTGAAAAAAAATGCTGAACAGATAGAAAGCATCAAAAGAAATGTTCCAGAAGTCGGAATGATGGGATTATCGGGTGATGCAAAAATTCCCAAGAATAAACCTGGAACCTGAATTGAACTTTAAATGTTCAAGAGAAAACTGTGGATGTTCTGCATATACAGAAAACAAATATGGCTTATTTCTAGTGCAGAAGTATAACTTCCATCAACAACTAACATCCTTTTCTCGGAGCTCAATAGCAGATTCTGCATGGTGTTAACATCGCTTAAGAACGGCTCCAATAATTAATCTAACATTTGTTCATTTCCTCTCCATGGAGGGTCGTATTTCTGTCAAGAGGACAACTTCCTGTCTGGACATAAAGTTAAGCATTTAGTTCACTGCATTATACAAACTATGACTTCATCATCGCCACTATCCTCCCTTTAACTTCCTTCAAAGCTGTAGTCAGACACACATCACATTATTTCCATGATTACGAACCCTTCATGTCCAAAACTTGGTGCCTTTGAGAGTTTAGCATTTCTCCTCCCACCCTCACTTATGCCCATCATCCTGTCCTGACTGAAATGGACCGACATTTCTGAGAGGGGTCTCATGACCTAGTTTCTGTGTTTTTAAATTTGGGGTGTTTGTGCTGAGAAAATCTAAGTAAACTTCAGTGTACACTGTAAAATCTGCTTGTAAAATCCTTCAAATCATCTTTATTGGAACCTGTGTGTGTGTTTGCTCATGAGCACATAAAGCCCAGTCAGTCTCACCTAACGGTTGTGCAGCTGCACTTCATATTTGCTGCTTCATTTCAATCTGAGAGTTTTAAGCCCAGCAGCTGCAGAGCAGGTTTTTCATTTTTGTTCGTTCAAAAGTGTCAATTTACCCACAAACTCAGCGGCGAGCAGGAACCAGAACCACTTTGACCTCTGTGAAATTAACCAAAGTTCAAAGGAGAATAGTCTACAAACCTTTTGCAGAGTACCAACCTAACAACGTATTACGTAATAACCCCCTACTCCCCCTCTGAGAAATCGTAACCGTGTAGACGAAAGATTTCTAAGTTTGTTTTTAGATTCTTTTAGGAAATAGATTCTCCTGCAAATGAGCAGCTAAGCTGCTCTGAAGGGGGGGCCCGTTCAGCGGGACCCCACGTGCTGCAGGGAGGCAGCCAGGGCAGCGTGGGGGGGGCTGGGGCTTCAGCCGCTCCCCATCAAATCCACCAATCTTCCTGAAAACCGCGTCTGTCTGCCGTTAAGCCGTTTGCTTTTTAAAAGGGAGAATCTGAGCATTTTGAATGAAATCCATAGAAGAACAGACCAACCAGCTGAAAAGTTTGTCCTGACGCCATCATTGACCACCGCTGCACCTCATTTCTCCCTGAATGGACTAAACCATTACCGAGCTAAAGCACAGGAGGCTGGACACAGCAGAACTGTAACATGCAACTCCAGAGAGTCAGCGATTTTATTCTGAACTGGTTAAACGTTGAAACCAAAGCTGAGCGTACCTTCTGTTGCAGGGGAAAAGCTGATGCCCTCCCTCTCGTGAAGCGGCAGGGCGCTCAGCCGGGGAATGTCGTCGGGCACCATGGCGCGCGGCTGCCCCAGAGCCACGGCTGCAGCTCGACACACATGTTTGATCCTGGGGCCTCCAAGCTGCTGTTCCTGCACACAGACACACAATCATGAGCCACGAGCACCCAACGGGTCGCAGGGCGGCAAAGCCAATGAGAAACAGCGGACTGTTGTGTTTCTGCATTATCATCATACACAACGATTATGTTCAACTCTCATTTACTGCGTTTCCCAATTAAAAAAAGAGCCAAATAAAAAACAAACTGTCATAAATTCCACCTGTGGTGCAAGTTCTTCTCCAACTCTCCTCTTCCTCCTTCTCCTCCTCCTCCCACTCACTGGAACTTGGGTTTCAATAGAGCTCAACTATTGATCCAGACAGAAAAAAATAAAGATTACTACAAAATAAAGCAATTCTTTTACAGTGCTTCAATCATTTCAATGCATGGATGAATTCATTTCTCCTTTTCACTAGACTTTTTTTTACTTCTTTGACAATTTATGTGTTAACGTGCACTTTAACCCCGTGGGGATGTACTAGTGTTTCTTGTTAAACCCCCCCACCACGTACTCGTGTCCCCCACCTCATCCACCCCACTTTTCTCTGTCTGCCGTCTGATCCAAAATACGGATAAAAATAGAGTTTAGCCACAAATACAAAAGGGGTTTATACAAATATACACCTCCTGTGCCTGAAGCTACACAACCCCCCTTTGTAACAGTTACATCCGTCCACCACTAGAGGTCCTCAGCTCTGGTATGCTCAGTTTAAAAGTAAAAAATATCTATCTATCTATCTATCTATATCTATATCTATATCTATATATATGTTGTTTTTTATTTTGCTTACTTAAACTGGTCATTCCCAATTATGATTCTACGGTTCCAACGGTTCTTATTATTGGTCAACTCACACATTTCACTAGTTCACACCAAATATTCTTGACACAAAAGATCCCATGTTGACATCAGTGTAACAGACAAACATCTAAAGCCTGTTCTGTGGTATTTCCCACAAAGTTCCTTCATTCAGAGACAGGAATGTGTTCTTGCCTGCGATAACTTGAGCTGCTTCTGCTGGTCGATCTTGATGAGCTGAACCTTGGCTTTCTTCAACAGGTGGAGCATCCGTTTATTTGCTCCGCTCAGACCGATCCGATAGCTGGGCCCGCCGGCCTCCAACGCCTCACTTCTGTCTCCGCTCGCACACTTTCCTTCAACTTCAGTAGACAGGACACATGAAAACTGTTCACACCAAGAACTGACAAAACGCATCCATTCACATCCTCATTTCTACTGAGATGCCATAAAAATTAAAATAATGACAATAAATAGAGAAAACAGAAACTTTATCCTCATAATAGTTAAAAGGTAGAAAATCAGTTTGAAATATCAGAAACATGCAAAAAAAAAAAAAACAGCTGTGTGCAGAAATGACATTAAATTACAAAACTCTGCTAATCTTTCCTATAAAATGTCTCACCGCTGTGGCAAAAAAAAGAAAAGATGTTGGTCAAATGGGGATTTAAAGAGTACAGAAAGAAGAAGTGGTGGAAACATTTCAGCTTTAGCGTATGTTGAAGGCTTTTCTCCTAAGGCTCTGGTCTAACGGTGACATCTAGTTCCAAACTGAAGCTAAGCGGCGTCTCAAGGTCACGACCAAACGTTTAGGCTCCATGTCAGTTATTTTAGTAAGGGTCAAAGGTCGACGAAGTCTGCATTATCAGAAATGACTGCACTTTGTAGAAACTTCAAAGGCCATTAACCTGCTTATACCATGGTCACTCCCCAAAGGAATGAATGTTCAACCAGTTTATAGTCCTTTATAGTTGTTCTTTTTTTGGTTCGGACCGCTTTATTCACAAAAAGCCGACTATGTTTTACGTGGTGCGGCATGTTGTCATGGTAACGTGTCAACGCGCCGCACCACCGCTGCAGTCAAGATTCGGCGATACATATATGCTGGTCGTCCCTTTTTCAACGCACACCCAGCAGCCGATCAGAATCGAGTATTCACCTGGACAGTGGTATAAATATAGATATATATATGTGCTGGTCGTCACGGTGTTACATAATTCATAAGTTCAGAGGGAAAGTTCTCCTCTTACCGCTTGTTTTTGTCCAGATAAACAAGTTAAATTTTGTTTTAAAGAAGCCGACGCAGTGATACACAACATTTAAGCTAGCTGACCGGAACTTCTTTTTTAGGCGTGCATTATCACGGTTTTCAACGCACACCCAGCAGCCAATCAGAATCGAGTATTCACCTGGACCGTGGTATAATCCAGGTCAGGACAGACAATAAGGAAAAGGTTTAAGCTGCAGGTTAATGGAGACAAAAGTGTGGTCTTACTGGCTGCGGGGTCTTGTGGGGGGGCTTCTGCCCTGGTGTTCACAACCACTGCCAGCTTTCGAACGACTCCGGGGGAGTTCAGCTCCTCCATGGTGATCTTAGGTCTCTGTTTCCTCCTGAAGTGAGAGTTGGGGGGGTCGTCTGGATCCGTCAGGTCGTCTGGACTGTCAGCTTGGCCTCTCTTTTTCTCTGCCAGTTTTAGTGTCAGTTTCTTGAGGTTTTTGTAAATCTCCACATGGCTCGCTCCCGGACTGCTCCCGGATGAGACCTTGGACACGCTGGACGAGCTGTCCAGGAAAGACTGGCTGTCGTGGCGTCCGTACTGGGACTCCTGAAGGGATGCGCCTGGCTTTCCATCTTCTCTTTGCTGGCTCTTCAGCCATGTTGACAGGGAGCCCTTCGGGAATGGGATCATTTCCTCATCCAGGAACCTCTTTGGTGTCTTAATAACACGGGACGAGCGTCCTGAAGTAACAGTTCTGGAGGAACCCGCTGAGCTCTGGCGTACCTGCTCTGGAACTAGCCCCGGATCCTCTTGTGACGGGGGGAACTTTTTACTTTGGATCTGTAACTTCTTCTCCTCCGGCTCTGTTGTGGGTGGAGGAGGCTCTGATACGTGAGTGGAGAAAACGCGCCGTGTGTGAGCCTGTGTGGGTCCTGGCATTTCTACTGGAGGCTTTCTTCTGCAGCCATACGAAGCGCCTCTTTTCTGCCGTTTACCAGACGTCTCCACCGTGGTGAAGTCGAGCGGCATTGCTGCTTCTTCTCCTCGGAAAGCTCCGGCCTCTGCTCCGGCCTCTGGAGAGGCGCCCATGCCTTTCGCCATCCTCCTCCTCCGCCGTTTACTGAAGGACGTAAAAGACAGAGTGACCGCCCTGGACGGGCGGCTGGAGTGACCAGCTCGAAACCCAGCGACGCGCCTCACAGCTTTCAGAGTGGGGTCGGAGTCTGGCTCTTGGTTTTCCTCCTGGATTGTTCCTGGAGTTTCTTCTACGCCGGTTTGGTTTTGCCTGCTCCCTGAACGGGCCGGTTCTGACGTTTCACTGACACCACCCACAGGTGTTGCACACGGCTGTGTACCAGCAGCTTCCCTGGCAGCCTGCTCAGCTTTTTCAGTGAGGGCTACCTGCTTGTCATCGTCTTTACTTGCAGCCTTTGGCGTTTCTTTCCGGTTCACCTGGCTTTCCTTAGCATCCTGCGCCTCTTTGGGAGGCTTTGGTACTATTTTCCCAATCAGCCCTGGCTTGAGGGTTTTGGGAATGTCTCTTCTAAGCCCAGCCTTTGCTCCTGATGGCTGTTCAGAAGACGGCGATGGTTTGGCCTGACCTCTCCGAGGGGCCGCGGCGCCAGCTTTCCGTTGATGTACTCCGGTGGCTCCAAATCCGATGAAATCTTCCTCCTGATTAAAAAACAAATTTTGAGTCGGTACAAAATAAGAACAAATTGGAATTATTACTAAGACAAATCAAAAAAAGTTATTTATACTCCTCTAACCAAAAATTAAATAAATTAAGAAATCCTAAAGTGCAAAACCAACTAATACAATCAAGTGACGATAGCTGGAGGTCGGTGAGATGAATCAACTTTGGCACAGAGCTTTTTTTTTTATTAAAATACATTAACAAATCAAAAATATTGTTAGAAGTTTTAAGAGGAAAGTCTAATTTGCTTCCATCAATTTCATCTGATTATTTATTTGGTTTCTTTTTTCCACCAAGTCAAAGGGCAATAATCCAAAACCAAATATCATGTAAATCTGCGTATAATAAAAAATAATTTAGAAAAATTGCTAAACTGAAAAAGCTGTTCAGTCCTGAAAGAAGTCCAACTCCACCGTTAGACTTCCTTTATTCATTTAGTCATTTCTATTTCAAAGTTTTGTTTATTGATATAACGTCTTTTCTTTTATAAAACATTCTTAACAAAAATGCCTTACAATTTTGTGACAAATATCAAGCAATTCTAAGGCAAGTTCTCCAAATTCCATCATACAGAGCTTTTCCTGCAATAACTGCAGCAACTATGACCTTTTATTTATGGAGAGCCAATGGAATCTGTGGATTTTTGTGCGTAAGTCTTGTTTTCTAATCATACAATACATTTTGTGCGTAACTGTGTGAAATGTTGTATTCACACTTGAATATTGCCTTAATGATCTGTTTAAGAAAATGGGAGAAATGTCAAGTTTTTGCTAAATATTATCCACAGTCCAACTTCAAAGTGGTTGATAAAAAAACTGTGATGTCCCAGCATTCTAGCAGCATTTAAACACATCTCCGCACAAATCTGGAGACGTAAACAGAGCCTCCCAGCCCCTCCTGCACTAGTAACGGATCTGTGTGTATCTGTTCTGTCTGTGTGAGTTCTAGACATGAACGCAAAGGAGCCGTGTCGAATTCTTTACATTTAAGCTGCTGTCATTCAAGTCGAGTCGGTGTCAATTGGATTTTTCTACTTGTATGTTTCTGATATTCGAGTGTCCGTGTGAACAAACAGTTGCAAGTACACACAGTTATGTACAAACTGTATTGTGAGAGTTACAAATCAGAAATAAATACACACAAATCTAAAGCTATCCAGTGAGTCTATTTTCTCAACTTTAATTTTCCATTTCAATAAAATAACAAAAGAATATTCTAAAGAAAACAAAAGGAATTTATGTTTGATAAATATTTGCTGTAACTATTCTCTTTGCCAATAAACTTTGTACAGTTTAAAAAGCTAGTCATTATCTTTTTAATTTTAAATAACACACATTTGTTACTTGCAAATGTGATTCGCTGTAAAATAGTACAGATTTGTTACAACAAAATCGACTAGCAATACATTTTAACTGATGTTGTGGTCTCTCTCTTTTTATTAAAGTTTTACTAAAGTTACCGCTGTCCCGAAGCCATCAACTATTCTCCTGCTGAAGGTACTTTACACATCATACACATCATTTGAACAAACGTTAAAGAACTGTGGAAGAGTCTCTTCTTATTTTGCTCCATTGCAACAGTGTGAGTCAATGACAACAAATCAAATCTCTTGTTTCTATTTATGAGTAATAAATGTCTAAGTCTACATATAAAACCATGGAATAGTGGAGGATGTGTCAAAAACAGTGAGCAATACTAAATTAGCTGCAAACTGTTTGTTGCTGAGGCTAAAATGGACCAAAACATTGTTTTTAATTTAAGGTACCAGTTTACACACAACCCAAACAATGCTTTTTAATGTAAATCAAATTACACATGAATTTAAATTACTTTCTGCAAACGCCAAGAAGGAACCTATGATCCTCCAGACAGGTCACTGGTGGAAATGAGGACATGATGTGCAGAAGCCGCCACAGTGAGAGCGTTCTGCTGAGCAGCTCCATCCAGCAGCTTCAGGCTGAACATGTGACGGAGTCGCAGTGACTGAAGGGATCATTGCATCAGAGAAGTTCAACTCATACCAGACTCTACAAATCCTTATTTGTTCTCTAAATCATCTTTAGATCCAACGTGGGACTGACTCGTCCATACAAAACCTTTGATCAAGAACTAAATATGACATCAATTCATCAGCAAATTATAAAAAAGAAGGGAAAAAAAGTACCACTTTGAGGGAATCAAATGCATCAACATGAAGTGTCGCTCAGCATCTGATGTAATGTTTCATAAACATGCCAACATGCCTCTCTGCTCTTTGTTCAAGGATAAGCCTTAGAATAGAGATTTAACTGCTAAAAAAGTCATTGGGTGTTCAGTAACTCAGTTTCACTGAACGTTGAGAAAACGTTTGTCTTGATGCTGAAGTGACGCAAAAACACCGAGCAATCAGCTGACAGCGGCTCCATCTAATGTAATCCCCCCCGGCTCTCACAAAACAGGCTACGGGAGCTGGGTGGGAACTTCAGCCCACCGAAACACGAACAAAGACAGAGGGACACCTTTTTCTCTCACTACAGGATTCATCCGTGGCTCCTTTGAACATACCGCCAAAGTTTCCACTTCAGCTTTCTGTGCAACCAACCAACCACTCCGCAGGACAGATTCCACCCCAGATACCTTACGGACTGTGCTACTGCAACATGGCCAATTCCTCTAAATGTTAATAAATTAAAAAATTATTTATCTTCGACACAAACCCTGCAAGAAAACGTCTAACAGAGTATACCAGTGATGGTTGCAGAAGGCCAGCCGCTAGCTAGCTAGCTATATTCAAGCTAGAAGTTGAACATCCTCTGCAACGAACTAACAGTAATTTTCCACAAACGGGTTGTTTTTCGTGTTAATACATTTTCCCGTCCAGTCGTGACCAAAGACTGACGGACTCACCTCCTCGCTGTTGCTAGAATCGAACCCGACATCTCTCTGCCGCATATGCTTCTCCACAACCCCCAGCAAGCGCAGCAGGGACGGGTCCTCGCTTAACGCAAGGCCGATGTTCACGGGCCTCGGCCCTGCAGCAGCCACATCGCCGCGGTCAAAGCCCAATCTTCCGCGTTTTGTCCGTTTTTCCGACCGTAGCTTGCTTCGGGTTGTGCACGGCCGGCCCGGAAAACGGGCTTTCGCTGGAGGAGCTTGTGTGCTAAAGCCCGCCGCGGTGGAAGAAGATGATAATCCGCCTCCCGAGGCCGCCATTATTCGCGACAACAACACTGAGGGCGCGCTAGCAGAGAAGACCGCAGCGACGCGCGAGGTAAGATGGACTGCCGCGAGGCAAAGGCGCGCGAGAGAACCACAGGTGCATCATGGGAAAACAAACTTCCCTTCCATAGCTTTCATTGTTCCACACCACACAGCTGCAGATAGAAATGCCTGAACTTTTGCATGAATTGGTTTTAGGAGACTTCGCTTACGATGGTGAGCTAAAGTAACACTTTAATGTAGAACGTTTTATAAAAAAACATTATTTACATCTGGATCCTTAAGTTTGAAACCATTTAATCCCAAACTCACTCAGTGTAACTGAGTTATTTTGAACCATTAAATTAAATAGTACACATTTTTATACTCATTAACTTTAATTGACCTAAAGTAATTTAACAAATAAAAAAGGTTAATTTAAAATGAGTGCATAAAAATTACAATAGGGAGCAGAAAACCAATCATATAATCAATCACACCAGTGTTTCCACATGAATCGTTTCATTGTCATTTACCTTTTCTGTTCCAAAGCGACATGTTTCAAAGCAAGTTAAAGAAATGCGTTCACCAACCATCCGGTTGTTTTTCCAGAACTCATTGCATGCAGCCTGATGCTTCAAGACATCTGCTCTGTACATTGGGCTCCAGATATTTTACTTTTAACTGGTAGCACTTTTCCTGACAAACTTCTGAAAAACGAAAATCTTCAATTAATCTACATTCTGAAACGACACTTTTCTTAACAATAAAGAGCATTTCAAATTTGATTTTATTCTCTTAAGGCAGATTTTCAACAGAAACCAGCACTTCTCTGCAGAGGACCAGCAAGTCTTCAGAATTCATTAATGATAAATGGTGTATAAATGAACTTTTTAATTGTTTCAACCGTTTTACATCACTTACTGACATCACTTAACAATATAGCAACATTGCAGTTTAAGCTGTGCACATTATTTAAAAGGGTCAAACATCAGTCCATCACAAAAACCATAAAAAAAAGACATTTTCAGGAAAAAAGTAACAATTATAAATACCTGTGGCCTTTAATATCTCTACATTTTTGATGTTACACGTGTATTTTCTATGAGAGACAAAACCTAGTTGGGTTGAATGAAAAAACGCTCCTACAGTATTCATGAAAAAAAGAGCTTATATATCAAATCAAAAAATACAATAATGTCTGGGATGATAAAAAATAAAAGAGTGGACCACAAAACAGGTTCCAACATGCACATCCATCAATATACAGGGAGGAGTTTTCATCAAAACCTATTGAAATGAGCACCCAGGGTAACAAAACCTGCATGAGGGTTGATTCTTTCTTGAATAAATCTGCCTCCAAATGTTATAAATAAGATGGGAAATGTTGCTCTACAAAGCCAAATATTTAATGAATGATTCGCTTTTTTCCACAATCTTTCCTTTATCTTTTTTTAACCTCACAGTGCAAAGCCTGATGACTTTTTAGGGCGCTTTGTCCTGCTAAAGTCTTTCCACAGTTGGGACAGTTGCATTCAGAGCTGATGCCTGTCTGAAGAGGAGGACCATGCTTGGTTTTCTTATGCGTTCGCAGAGCTTCAACAGAGGGGAAAGTGCAATCACAGTCTGCTGCAGGACAGGGAATGTTGAGCTCCACCGATGTGGGACCATCAGTTGAAGATTCCCTGCTTCTTTCCCATTTTGCTGCTCCACCTCTTTGCTCGACCTTCTCAACATTCAACTCTTCATCATTTATTCCACACTTGGGTTTTTGGCTTTGTTCTTTGTCTTGTGGGTTGGCGTCACAGTTGACAAAACGAGCACAAATCTCTTGATGCTGTAAAAGCTCCTCCTCTGTTGGAAAACATCGGTTACATTTGCAGCACCGGGCGCCGTCACCGCTCCCTTTATCCAGGTGACCCAAGTGCGTCGCCTTTCGGTGAGTGCGGAGTCCAGAAGGACTGGGAAATGAAGCACCGCAGTCTTTGCAGAAGCGTCCTCGCAGCGCGCACTCATACCGTCTGTGTCTGGTAAACTGTAAAACGTTCAGCAATGAATACAAATAGTTCTTCAAATGTTCACGATTTAGTGCATATGAAGAAAGGATGAAGGTAGGATGAAGGTAGGATGAAGAATGGATGAAGAATAGATGAAGAATGCGATCTCACCTCAGAAAAGATAGAAAAAGGTTTTTGGCAGTAAGTACAGACGAAGGGCTTTTCATCGGCTGTATGAGTAACTTGATGCTGGCTGAGCTCTTTAGGGCAGAAGAAGCACTTGTCACATTTGTAGCAGATGAATAATGTATTAGTCTGGAAAGAAAAAATAAGCAAATTCAAATGTTTATCTGTCTGAAAAATCCTCAAACTACACATCGTTCTACCCTACAATACACTAAAGTCAGCAGGGAAAAATAGAAGGAATAATTCTTATAGGCATGTTAGGCATAAATATAACAGTTTAAAATATATTTGGAAAAGAAAAAACAATAACTGTGTTTACAATGGTATGTTGTGAAAGACTTACAGAAAACTTAAAAGCCCTTAGATGCAACACATAAATATACAATCTCTGATAAAACAATTTACACAAAAAAAATGAAATAAAACAGAAAACCATTTGAAGTATAAAGAAATAAAAAGGTTGTCTTATGAGATTTTTAGTTTTCTTTTGCACTTGGGAGCTAAAATTCATAGACAACAACTCTTAATGATAAACATGACACAAAATGTAAAGATCTATTTGTGCTTGATGATCTTTAATTATCATGTTTCATGGCAAAAATAAAATTAAAAAGAAAGTTCTGCTGTGACATTGCTATTGACTCTTGTTTTAACAGAAATAATCTACCAAACATTAATCAAACTTTTATTTCAGACTCAGGTGGTCCATAGGAAGAAAAGAGAATAAAATAAAACACAAGATACAAATACAGTATTTATAATAAAAAGTAAAAAGATATAACTTAAAAAGAGTATAATCGCTGTATCCAGTGTTTCCTCAGGGCAGAAGTGTAGCGGCATGAGCTTCTTTTGGGATCAGTCAGAGACATGATAATTGAGTTCTTAGATTTGTCCAGGCGTTCCATGAGGCTGTACGTTAGCTTACGCAGTAGAGCTTCACAGGTGGGGATGTGAGCGTCCACAAACAGCTGACTGGCTCTGTACCACCTGGGCACCTGTAGCAGAAGCCTAAAAGCATCATTATAGGCCACTAAGAATTTGTGGAATGTCCCACGTCCATAGTTCCACCAAAGAGGGGCCGTATACAGAGGAGTGCAGTGAGCTCTGAACAGCGAACACTTCACTTGAAGAAAACATGCACTGAATTTTCTCATCAGCATATTTGCCTGAGCATAGAGTTTACAGTACTGTCTCTGAATATCTCTATCATCCCTCCAATCGTCAGTAATGAAATGCCCAAGATATTTGATAGATGTTTGTTCCAGAGTCGTTCCACAAAGCTTAAAAACAGGAAAGTTTACATTTCTGTCGTCTTTGGTCCTTACGATCATTACTTTGCTTTTGGAGGGATTGTATTTTATGTCAAAGTCTCTGCCATAGTCAGAACAAACTTTTAATAGTTCATTCAGTTCCCAACGTTCCGTTTTAACTTAGGAAGCTGGTTCTGGTGTAGTTCTGTCGGAGTATTGGTGTTACCTGCTGAAGATGCTGCATGTACTGTTCCCGGTGACTCTTCCTCATGTGCCTTTCCTTTGATTTGGAGTCGCTGAAGGTGATGAAACACTGGAAACACTGCAGACTCTCTGCTCGGTCTGCATCACAGAAAGACAACAGACGACCCAAAGCAGCTTGATGAACATGATGATGATGGGTTTGTTTTCACATTGTTCACATTGTTTTTGATATAACCACACAGTGATAGCTTACATGTGTGCAGGGGCTCACACGTGTTATTTTTACGTCCGACAACCACCTTCTCGATCTTGATCATCTCCATGCTGCTGCTGTTTGCTGCTGGCCCCGCCGGCGATGGACTCCAACACAAACACTGACACAACCAGCGACAAACGAATTACCACCTTAACGGCAACACTAAACACGGCTTTAAATTGACCAAACCGTAAATAAAGAGGTCTGCTGATATTTTGGAAGGCATGATATCAATAACAAGATGCTAGCAGGGCCTGACCGTATGCTATATATTAGCATTCCCTATCCCATATGCTAACCCCTGTATGTGTTTACCACCCAACATCAACAGAAAACGACTGAACTCTCGTCTTTTAAAAGGAATATTTGAACAGGACCTGCACTGAAATTTGTTTAACATATTAGAACTTTAGAGAAACGAGCAATAACGACGATTTTCACCTGTAAAAATAGAGAAATACATCCATTGTTTTACCTTTTTCAGAGCTAACCGCCAAAGAATTCTTTTTCAGATCACGTGACATAAAAGGTTTTATCGCGAGACTTTACAACAAAACAAGCTGCACACACATAGCCCTGACAAGAAACATTACTTTAACCAGTACGTATAACGAAATTTTATGCATATTTGCCTTAAATATGTTTAAATCGTTGATTTTTTAATTAGTAGATTATTGGTCTTATTAGTTACAACACATATTCAAAAAAGTGTTTTGTAAAGAAATTGACCAAAAACTAAATTCTCTTACAGATCTCACTTTAAAAGGCAAAGCATCAATATTGTATTGTGTAATTTTTAGATTCAAACATCCTACATAAGGTAATTTTAGTTCCAGCTGAAAAAGCATTAGCCGAGACTTCTTTAGTTGTTAAAATTATGAGTACAAAATAACTTTTCAAGAATTACAGAAAAAATTATCCCAATGTCTTTGAAAAAAAAGAAGACATCTACAGTTAAAGACAAACACATTTTTTTTTTCAATTATAACTTTATTGGCATTTTAGTAGAACACCGCAGTTTTACCAATGAGATCAGAGGATCCATCTATGTTTAAATATTTTCAGAATGACAAGCAAAGACAAACGATGCAGGGCAAAAGGAGTGCAGTAGACGTTTAAGCTCTGGCTTGCTTCTGTTGCTGGAATTCAGCGATGCGACTTTCCATCACGGGTCTGAAGTGTCTGATTAATCCCTATTGACAAAAGATAAATAAGTCAGGAGCAAATCGGTTTGCTGAAAATCCTACATTTAATCACAGAAATAGTAATATTTTAGTTGCTATGGAAAAGCTTTGCTTTAAATTGGAAAAATAAAAACTTATTTTAAAGGGTATGACTGTCACACAAAGAACCAAAACTGTTCTTGTGAGCTGCAGCAACAAACGTTTAGCAGAAAATTCTGGAACAGAGTTTCCATTAATGTTTAAGATTAAAATAAGCCTTAATGCAATCTGGGGGTTTTTAGCGCAATCTTTTCTTCTGGATTGCTGGTCTGCTATTTTCAGTCCATTTTAACCCAACTCATCAACTGTAATGTGTTCCCAAAGCCACATATCTAAATATGAAGGCATTTCCACATCCCACCCTTACCTGCACGGGCCACGCCGCACCGTCACCGAGAGCACAGATGGTGTGGCCTTCAATCTGCTTGCTGAGTTCCCAGATCATGTCGATCTCTGCTGGCCGTGCGTCGCCGCGAACAAAACGCCACATCATCTTATTCATCCAGTCAACGCCTGAACATCGCAAACCCAAAGAAAGGTCTGTTAGACGTGAAATGAAAGCTGGGGAGACGGATCCTGGAGGAGCCTTTACCCTCTCTGCACGGCGTGCACTGGCCACAGCTCTCGTGTTTGTAGAACTCAATCAGGCGTGCGATGGCTCTGATGATATCAGTCTGAAGAAGAACAAGCCATTACTCCACGTAAAAGGCGTCTGCTGGTGGCTTTGATGCCGCAGAGGAGAGACACTCACAGATTTGTCCATGACGATCAAAGCCGCCGTGCCGAGCCCCGTCTGGGCCTGAATGAGTCCATCAAAGTCCATCAGAACCTCCTCACACACATTCTTGGGAATGAGAGGAGTAGAGGATCCACCGGGGATTACGGCCAGCAGGTTATCCCAGCCTCCACGCACACCCCCTACCACACAGATGCCGATTTTAATCAAGACCAAAGAAAACGTGTGCTTACGTTAAGCTGCTTTAACCTTTGGGTTAGAGCAGATGCATGTCAGACTGCAGGCCTCAACCATCCAGCTACGCTTTCAGAAACCTGGCCCTACCAGCTGCTGATTACCTGCCCCAGGTGTGTTTTGCCAATACCAAGCTACAACAGTAGTGAGGAAACATGTTGGCCACTGGCCCTCAAGGCCGGGAGTTTGACAGCTGTCCCAGTCTCACTGATGTACATTTGATACACGCAGTGAAGAACCTTCCATCTTTGTCCCAGTGTTAAAGAAACAAATGCTACTTGAAGCAACAATAAAGCCCCATACTGAATGTCAGACCAGAGATCTGGATCATTCTGAAGCCACCAGGGGTCAGCAAATGTCACCGGGTTTCCACATTACAGGCAGAAACCACTAGACAGGAGAACAAAAGGTAAAGAGGAAAGCTTTTGGAAGAACTACAGTAACTTGAGGTAGATTACTTCACAGAGTGACTGAGGAGTGTCTTATTGCAGCAGCCTTGTTCTCACGTTCTCACAACAAGAACCGTTCTCCGCTTACAGATCCATTTCAGCTAACTGACTGGCTTTTATCTGGTATTTTTTATTCTGTGTGTTTGTGTTCAAACGTTCAAAGACGTTCCAATAATTTACCCCTAGACGCCTGAGTTGATGAAAAACAGAAATCATCTAATTAGATTGTTTGAATTCATTTCAATAATGACCATAATTGGATTTTTGCCCAACAGATTAAATGGACAAATACTTTGTGTAATCCCCCATAATGCAGCGGGACATCTGTGGAGAGGAAAAGCCTGAGGAAGGGCATTCCTGTAGAAGCAACGTTGATTTTGACGTTAAACCTGCACACGAGCGTCACCTGAGCCTCTGTCCTCCGGTTTAACAGCCATGGGCATAAAACTAGGAGTTTCTCGCTGCTCTTTAAATCCATTACTTTGAAACTGATGAGCCATAAAGCAGAATCCCAACAGATCAGAGGAGACTGGATCATTCCCTTCAGAAAAAGCGTTTTTGGTCAGACTGCTTTTTCTGTTAGAGCTGCTACTGACGGGAACTTCACACCCATAACTATCAGAAATAAAAAAAAATATAATTTATTTAAGACACAATTAAAGAAGTGACTCATTGACACTCAGAGCTGTCATCACTGAGTAAACCTCCTCTCTCCGATCCTCGTCTTGTCTTTTATGTGTCCACATGTTCTGAAATTTGTCTGATTTTGGTTTGTTTTATCACCAATTTGATTTTAGGTTAACTGTTAATGTTATTGAATGCATTGTTTAATACATGTATGTAATGTTGTGTAAATATGTCATTTTATTTGGATCTTTAAGGGTGATTTTAACATCTACCCAGGGCCTGCAGATGAACAGCAGCCCTTTGGCCAACTCTGGCATATTGACAGAAATGTTTATTAATATGCGCTGTCCCCTACATTAAATAAATAAATAAAAGAATAGACTTTCCTTCGGGATTTCCAAACCTAAGAGCCTCATAGTGGTCTTCCGTCTAGAATCCCAGTCTGTCACTGACCTGCGTGTCTCTCGATGAGCTCCTTCAGAGGGATGGACATCTCCTCCTCCACGGTGCACGGGTGGTTCACGTGACCAGAAATGTTGAACAACTTGGTGCCAGAGTTCCTCTCTCGACCAAAGCCTGCAAACCAAGTGCCCCCCCGACGACAGATGGTGGGCGCCACGGACACGGTCTCCACGTTAGCAACAGTTGTGGGGCAACCGAACACACCTTCAGGACCAGAGGAAGAGAGAATCCTGGGAATTTAGATCTGGATGACATCATTTTCACTGTGTGTGTGTGTGTGTGTGTGTGTGAATATCACCGATGAAGAAACAGCCTGAGCTCAAACTCATAGCGAACGTTTTTGCCTTTCATGGTACTCACCCACATCAGCAGGGAAGGGGGGCTTGAGGCGCGGCTTCCCCTGCTTTCCCTCCAGAGACTCTATGAGAGCCGTCTCCTCGCCACAGATGTACGCTCCGGCGCCGCGCATCACAAACACGTCAAAGTCGTACCCGGAGCCACAGGCGTCCCTGCCGATCAGCCCGGCGGCGTAGGCCTCGTTGATGGCGACCTACGATCAGAGAGAAACCACAGACTTAGAAGAAGATCAAAGGGGAAAAATTGACTCATTATCGACACTAAAGAAGCAGAGAACATCAAATTATAAAGACATCGCTCCTGAACTGTATTTTTATGACACCACTATATTTATGAAGGTCACAAATCAGCGACCTTGGACGGCACAAACATTCGTACTGGAATTTCAGGAGCAGATCGTGTTCTAAGATACTCGTTACAGCCTTAGAAGCAGACTAAAGTTACTAAATGGCTCCATGTTTAAAGCCCTTTTTTCCTAAATTAAACGTAAATTAAAGTTAAAGCACTGAGTTTCTGCTGAAGTCTGGTTGACCTGCAGGTTGGAGGACTCGTTGTAAAACTCTCCACGGATGTAAATGTAGGCGGCGCGCGCCCCCATGGCCCTGCCGGCAATCAGACAGCCTTCCACCAGCTTGTGCGGGTCGTTTCGCATGATCTCCCGGTCCTTGCACGTCCCCGGTTCTCCCTCATCTGCATTCACCACCAAATACTTGGGTCTGAAAAGAAGAACTGCGGTTGACATGCAGTTTGTTGTAGGCAGAAGAATCTCAAACAGCCTTAAACAGATGCACAAAGAGAGCAGACAAGTCGTCAGACATCAGGACTCACTGCTGCACTTTATCCCTTTGAATTTAGACTAAACTGTAAGATAATCAATAACACTGCAGCGTTTTAAACTATAGACAATAAATGTACAGTAGTTCATGTCTTTCTGGTTTGTACCTCATCCTCTGACGTCAAACTGACAGTAAAAACAAACAACAGGCTGGAATAAATGAGTTTGAATCCCGACTGACCGGCCATCGCTGGGTTTGTTCATGAAACCCCACTTCATGCCGGTGGGGAAGCCCGCTCCACCTCTGCCACGCAGACCGGAACCCTTGATCTCATTCAGGATCCAGTCGACCCCCTTCAGGAGAATCTCCTTGGTTTTGTACCAGTCCCCCCGCCTGAGGGCCCCCTTCAGCCTGAACGGAGCAAACGTTTCACACGACGCTTCTATCTGCATGACATCCGAATGGTTTTGGATTCTTTTCTTTACTACCTCCAGTCATGACGGCCGTAAAGGTTTGTGAAAATCCTGTCCTCGTCTGCCAGCGGCCCAAACTTGGTTTTCTTAGGGGTGCCCTGAATCATCGTACAGGGAGAAAATGTTTGTGTGATTGTCGAACACAGATCTTTTTTGTAGCCTCCAGGTAACACACCTGAGCCGTGCTGTTGAAGCGAGTGATGACGGAGACCCCCCCCTGGCTAACAGCAGCGGGGGCGCGTGCCAGGCCGCAGACGACCGAGCGAGACACGGACAGCATCACTCCTGGAATAAAGAGAAAAAACGCACGTTTAAACGGAATCAGCAACAGGAAGTAAACTAAAGGGAAGCCTTTGAAGCAGAGAAACAATTATTTAAAGGACATTTAAACTTCAGCAACTTTACTGAAACATCTGACCTCCAACTTCATTTACGTCACTGACTTTAGTTTGTTTGAGGTGAGGTTCTAAATCCATCCAACAAGAGTAGAACAGGACAAAAGCTTTTGATCTGAACATTATTTTCATGCTGGTTTGATTGTGTTTGTTTCAATATATTCAAATGTTTCATTTGAATTCCATCAACTCTTCTTTAGAAATCATTTCTACATTTCTTTACACCATCATGTTTGTTTAGGTTGCTTGAAGAGTCCTTAACGTTTCATTAGACGCGAGCAGCAGCAACAATGAATATAACCTAAAAAATTAAAATCAACTCCGGAAGTGAGTGTCACATTAAGAGCTCAACTTTACTGCCAAATTAAGAGCATTGTAAAGACAAACAACCGCTAGATCTACTTTATTAGGTTCAAACTGACACCCGCGTGGAAACTAGGAGGGTGGTACACCACTCTGCAATGAATAGAATTATCCTTCCCGTGTTTTAAGTTGGATCCGTGTTTGTAAGATTCTTGTTACGTGATGCTGTTACGTCAGAGACGTGATCTAACATGGTGAAGAAGAATACACCTTTAGTCCCCGTTAGTCCTCTTTAGACATTCCACAGCGTCGATACCTTTAGCTTAATAGATGTATGGATAAATTATGTTTACATTCTCCCAAATATGTCGATGTCAGTTCTCACTGACCTCAAGCTACTAGCGTGTACCCTGAAGTTTAGCGACGCTGTTTAACCTTAGTCGGAATAACAATATAGGACGCGGCGCGCGCGACTCTAACTGACGGCGCGACAACTGTTGGCTTATCAACAACAACAAGAAAAACAGCATAAAGACGATTTAAAGCACTGATTTGCAGAGAAAAACGACCGTCCCAGCTTACCCTGTGTGTTAATGTTACGGGTTTATGAAATGCAGCTTCACCGGAAAGACAAGGCTCTGCCCGGAAGCAGTCACGGAGCAATGCAGCCAATCCCCGCCAAGGTAACCGAGTGGGACAGCCAATCCCTGTGGAGAGTCTCGGAGCGACGCAGCCAATCACCGTGGAGAGTCACGGAGCGAGTCAAGACATTTCGTAACACGTTTCGTCTTACAAACGAGGGTTTTTAACATTTGTTGCTGTTTGTGTCAGTTTAACATGTAATAATAAAAGTTTTTTTTAATTCCTGACCAACAAATCAAAAATAAAGTGATTTCAAAGATTAATTGAGCCCATGCTTTCTTTTCCATCCTCCCCACACAGTTTTGCCGGTGAATCTTTTGTAACAAAAAGGTCAGCAGCTGGAGGACCACAGAGATCTTACAGATGTAGAAACTGAACATTTCTTCTCTCAATAGGTTTTTGTGAATCAGCATCCTAATAAAATCTATTATATTTATGCTATGACTCTATGGTTATTCTGTCCTCACCTAAACTTCCATGACTTTTAAATTCCATCATTTTAATAGATTTCAATGTTTTTATATGTTATATATATATATATATATGTTATTATATATATATATATATATATATATATATATATATATATATATATATATATATATATTTATATATATTACAATAAAATATATAATGCTTATAATCAAATATAATTATAATATACATATTATATACTTATTTTATTATCATAAAAAAACTGCATAATTGCAGATATTAAAGTGAAATGTCTTATTAATGCATAAAAATATTTCTAGCTAAACAACATATTGACTTGTTATTACGAAATAATAACAGGTGAAATTGATAGAATTTAAATCTGACAAAATATCTGTGTATTATTTCTATATAGGTCTGTACATGTTAAACTGGTACTAATCATAAGGCAAGTTCATATATCAGAATGACAAGACGAACAGACGAGTACATCCAGAAGCAGCAAGATAGGAGAAAATAAAAGTATATTTATGTTTTCTGGGCATAAATATTTATATACATGATCATAAAAAGCATTTTAGCTTAAACAAATATGATTTATAAGTGTCTTAGAGCTGAACACATTCACAGGGGATTTCAGAAATACTGTTGCAAAACAACCAGGTTTTACAGTTAAGATGATAGATCCTAATGCCAAAACAATAAATAGAGGAATAGAAAACGTTCATTGATATTAGTTATCAGTAAAAAATTATTGGCTGCTATTGTTATGAAATGCACCACCCACAGTTAATATAGTTTCTTCCCCAGTTTTGTTAAACAGTTCAGCAAAGCATAATTCATAGTCTACAAATGATATATACATTTTTATGGAGTTTGCCTCAGAAAGTACTTTAAATATTTCTGCATAAATTACTAACTATAAATAGAATAAACATGTTGACACTTGAGACAAATAGTGATCAGTTTTAGGGTCAGAACAAAATCTTCTCTTAAATTATATTTAAAAATTAAAAGATGTAACAACAATATAATGGGAATATAACTAAGTAAACAATATGAATGAACACAGTCAAAGTTACATTTCCAGCTATGGACTCTCATCTGACATGAACTCCTGAACAGCAGAGGCGAAAAGATGCTGTTCTCACCTTCAGCCTGGTGAGCCGACTGTTTGGATGAGCCAGAGACGCCAAACTTTATCCATGAAAAGAGTTTGTGAAATGATCAAAATGGTCAACTGCACAGGAGCAAAGGAGAAATTCTTCTCAGAGAAACGCTTTGACTGAAAACCCATGAGCAACAAAAAGACAGGCGTCAGCATTTAACCACAGAGAATTACGGCCAACATAAAAGAAAAGATGATATTAATGAGGAGAGAAGAAAATTGTGCAAAAATTATTTTAAAAAAATTGAAGTTCTAAAATTGTGTTTCAAAAAGTCGTAGTTTGAGAAGGAAAAGGTCATCCTTTTAATAAAATGTTATATTTAGCTTTTAAAATGTTTTAACAGACAATAAATCATTTCCGTTTAATTTATGTTGCAGGAAGGGATGTTATATCTATAATTATTATTCTAAATAATCAATATACCGACTTCATGAAGTACATTTTGACCTTTTTCTCACGATTTTAGGAATTTGTTCTCCTGTTTTTCTTCTTTTATGGTGTCCTTAATACTCCTATAAAGTTTGATCCCATTCAAGTAAATGGAATCGACAGATTGTGTCCCATTTTTTAACAAAATTCATATTCTTCATAAGCGTTTGGGTTTCTCTGTGTGGTCTGCACTAAAGTCGCTATGGTGTGTTTGAAATGAATGGAGGATTTCTTTCTTATTGGATGGATTTTCTCCAAAGCCAAAAGCTGAAACTGGCGTTTGTGACTTGGGGGAGTGAGGGTCACCTCCGTCGGTTAGCTGATAGCTGGACCCGCCGGAGAAACCCCTGTCCAGGCGGTCCACCGCCACGCCTCGCAAACGCCTCCCATCAGAGGATGCCCTCAGGACCTCGTTGAAGTCGGCCTGCACCTGTGAGTAGAGGCGCAGTGGTCTCTGCCTCACGCTGGCCGCGCGCGCCCTGAGTCAGCAGACTCTGAAGCGACACAAACATCAGCCAAGAGAATAAGAAAAAGGTCCAGTAAGGATACTGTCAATGCTTGCTACTGCCGCCAAGCATGTTTTTCGCCAATGGATAAAAGCTGCTAAGTGTCAGGTAAACGTGGTCCGCCAGAGGCAGACTCAGCATTAGGAAGTACATATTACGCCAACCAATATCAGCCATCGCCGACGTGCAGATGACATCACAGAAACCCGTTCAGTCCGTAGCAGGTGTTTCTGTCTGTGGTGATTACGGTGGTCCCAGGTCACAACACACTTCAGATTCACAGCACAAAAATAACACACTACATTAACCCACAACACTAAAAATTAACTCACAACATATCACCGAAAACACCATAACTCACAATACAACACTTTAACGGAAGTACATCTGCAACTCACATTGTTGTAAGGGTTATGAGTTATTACGTTGTGTTGTGAGTTATTATGTTGTGAGTTAATTCTTTTTTCAGTGTTGGGTGAATGAATTGTAGTGTGTTATTTGTGTTTCAGAAATCTAAAGTGTCTGCCAGACTTCAGGCCACCGTGAGATGACCTGGTCTTCATGATCTCTATTGAGAGTTGGAACAAACAGCAGCCGCCTTCCTGTGCTGCTTATCGTGTTCCATAGAAAACCTTCACAGTTGATTATCTGGTTTTTCTAACGTGACCTGAATGTCCTTAATCTTTTCCAATCACAAGCTTTTTAAGCTCTTTGAATACAAACTTGATTCTTGTGAATATGTTTTTCCATGTCTAAATACCTCAGAGTGAGAAACAAATGGAGTGATGGGGTCACTTGATTCTTCGTGACGAATGTTTTTCATTGAGCAAACCACCAACGGTGCATCCAGCCTGATCCACTTATGGGCTGAAAGCAAACAGAATAAACTGCTGGGATCTGAAACTACAAGCGGTCAGCAGCAGATTTGGTGACTAAGTTAATCAGCCAATAAAGGAGAAGCTGAATCCCAGAGCTCTTAAGTGAGCTTGATAGAGAGCAGGAGAAGGGGAGGTCAGTGGCAGATGATTACCCCGAAATATGCTCCATCGCGAGTCTTATATCCTGTTTCATGTGAATAACCATGACGGTGCCGTGCTGGATGAAGCACATTTTATGCCCAACGCTCTTCTCAGATGATGAAATCCCGGGCTGGAAAGACCTCGGCTTGAAAGTTTGGTCAGGATTACCGCCACGAATGAGGGTCAGGTTGGCAAAGAGTGCATAAAAGTTGGCGACCAGTCCGCTGGCTGTTGCGGCAGGTGGTGAAGGATTCATTTCCTGCAGACGACAAAGCAGATGAGGAGAGGCTCAGTGGAGGAGACGAGACGTACGTATGCGGGGCAAGGGGTCACTTTGGGGGGTAAAAAAAGGAAGGGGTTGTCAAACAACCGTACAACATTAAACACCGTTTCTCTAAACAAGCAAGTTTTTCAACCAGTGCCGTGGAGATGGTCAGGTAAAGCCGTTGAAATGACCCTATTAACTGATCTAAAAACATTTCCATATCCAGGATTTCAGCTCTGTGTTCATCCAAACAGGCCCTGATATAACACTGAGGAGTTAGAATTTGAAAGATGATAAAATACTCTTTTCTTTGTGTGTTTCTTTGATTTTATTAAAAGACATTTTGATCAAAAATGACGGGTACCACAATTTAGCCACAGCTTCAGCTGTTTTTCTGAAAAGTCCCGCCCTCAACTGTCTCCACCAACCATTCTTGGAGGCTTAATCACATGTCATCAGTCTGACCAATCAGAAGTGGTTAAAGTCTTCACTTCATGTTCTGATTCTGCTCAAAAAGCCCTCGTTCCAACAGAAATACCAGTCAAAGCTCGCTTCATGTGTAGCTTTCTGACAGTGAATCCGGTGTCAGACCGTGGAACAAGAGAACAACACAATGAGTCTGTCTGCCATCACTACATCTCCCATTATGCATTGGGTTAAAGTGACAGCGTCTCTGGGCAATGGTGAGTCGCCGTTAAACGTCTTGAAACAACAACAAACACACATCAAATAGTTTTTAAATCTTCTAACTTAACTTTATTCCATCTTTTAGAAAGAACAGCTGCAGCTTCCAGCTTTTTCTGCCACAATTATCACTAAAATGCTCTGTTAGATCATGGAGGACTGTAGATCAATACAGACGCAGAGTTTCTGCTTTCTTAATTTATGGATGCTGGTGCTGCAGATTTTTTGCTCCAGTTGTGTGTGCCGGGCTCAAAAGGCTGAAAAACACTGATCTAAAGAAACATTTCAATCATCAATCCAGTGTGATCAAAACAAAAACTTTATGAATTCACATGAAAGAAAAGGAAGTAATGATCTTTAAATTATTCTCACCTTTTTAAAGTAGTTTAGAACAAAACTAATTATTTGGTTTGATGTGATGAGAAAAGTCCAAATGGCTCTACTAAGTGGTTATGTATATATATATATATATATATATATATATATATATATATATATATATATATATATATATATATATATATATATATATATTACGGATATATATATATATATATGTATAAATTCCATAAAAAAGAATGTTGATTTTTTATTTGGTATATCAGTCCTCTGTTTTACTTTGACATTTGTTTCAGGACTTGCTCACATTTAAGGCGCTCTAGTTCTTATGGGGGAAGGAGGGAGATCGATTCCTAAGATTTATCTGTGGTTAAGAGAAAGCTTTATGAAAAAACAGTGTTGAACATTTACTGTAAATGAACTCAGTTAATGTAAAATTTGCCTTTTTTTCCAGTGAAAATTCAATTAAAAGAATGTGGCAAAATTAAATGATATTAAATGAAATTAATTAAAGAAATAAAAAAGAGTGGGCACATTTGAGCCCATAGGCTGTCTGAGGTTAAGACCCGATTCTAGATTTCCTCCTGGCAGGTTTGGGGAGTGATTCCAGCTAACTCATCTGTCAATCACAGCGTAGAACACGTCCCACCTCCTTCAGAGCGGGTCGTGCTGGCTCTCCCAGGATGCTGTCCTGTCAAACATCTTTTCCTTGAAGCTTATGCTCGCATTAATGCGGATTCTGCTCAATGCCTGCCGGCAGTTTGTGGAAGGACATGTACTGCTCCACCTGCTTGTACTGGGAACATTTGCACAGAACAATGGGGATTTCAGAGGCAGACATCTCCAATGTTCACATTGGTCGGCATGTGTGTGCTGAACGGTTACGCAGGGGGGTTCTTGCTAGGGCTGATGCTCTCATTTTGGGTGGATACAAACCTATTTAAAAAAGCCATCAGCAGACAGTGATCCAAACAAAGGTGCTGCCATTTGTCATCATCTGTTCAGATTTATCTTGGGGAAAATCCCCTGAAAGGGTCAGCGTAAGGCCAAAAAACTGATTAGATAATGTACATACTCCATTTGGCTCAGGCGCCCTGCATGAAATACAAGCGCAGTTAAGACCATGACACAGACGGGTTGGATCACGCCAGCCGTCATGCGTGGGAGGTCAGGAACATGTGGAAGCATTTCTACCTCCTGGTATCGCTCAGATGCGACGCCAGCCCAAAGACTGCACCGTTGATGGCAGATCCAAGAACATGGCAGAGAGGTCGCTTCCCACGAATTACGTTGACCATGTGGTGAGCCGATCGCCACTCATGCCCTCGGCTGGCGTATCCTGCGCAGCATGTGGCTCATACTATGAAAAAGGCGTAGGAGTACTGATGTGCCAGTGGCATTCTAAACGACAAACGACAGGAAACGGCGGAGAAGGTCAACTAGAATCATTGGAAGATCAAAACATTGAAACATCCTTAGGTAGAGAGTGAAACAGTTCAAGCCTTCATTCCTTATCATTCTGGTGATTATGATCATAAAAGCCGACAGAAAGAGCGGCTGGCTGCGTGGCGGGAAACTAGGGTTCGATTCCCAGGGGGTGGAATGAGCTTCCTCCAGTGTGAGACCCTTTACGCTCGCTCAACTATGAAGTCACCTATGCCGGCCCCCAGCCCGGATTAAATGCAGAGTAGTGTTGGGGGGGGGCATCCTGCATGAAGTCAGCGAAAGCTGATTGGCTGATGTGCTGAAGGGTGAACACCATGATAATCCCCACAGTTCAGAGTCTCGAAAGCGTTTCTGGGTTCATCTCCTCCCAGGTTGGAGCTCCCCCTGCATCCATGATGCTGCCTTCAGGTCTAAACTGGTGTTCCTCCTCTGGACATCAGTCCGTGGATTTTCTGTTTTTGCTTATGCTCAGTATCTACAAAAACTAAGAATATGAATAAGGATATAATTTAGGCCATGCTTTGGGGTGGGGGCTCGACTTTCTGTGTGGGGTGGTGTGCTGGGGCCTGGGGTGTCGGCGCTCCGAGGATGGGGTCCTGGCCAGCCAGACCTGGCCAAGTATGCTGGGGGCTAGGACGTTGTTTGACTGACCGGGGGACAGCGTCCCCAACCTACCCTTCATATAACCCTCAGCATCAGGGTGTGAAGGGGTGGGGGTTTAGCCTATGATGCGCCTTGGGGGGTTGCTTACAGTGGCAATTCTCCAACTGTTGCCGCATGGAGTGGGCCCTCTTTTGGTTTTATTTGGGCACTTTAGACATGTAGGCCTTTAGTGCTATCACTGCCAGCAGCAGCGGATGTCCTCTCAGCACCCTACTCCGCCACCTCTTAACTGCACCTAGACATTTAGGCCCTTTGTGGAGAGGGTGAGGGACATCACTGTGAGCAATCAGGAGATGTCCTCAGTGCCCTACTCCGCCAATTAACTGCACCCCCTTAGTACACACAGACCCTCCTCAAAAACATTCATTCATCATAAAACACACACATGCACACACCCTCAAACACACATACATGCACAATAATATTTTGCAAGGAAGGTGGGGACTCAGGACCACCGTCTCTGCCCCTTCCTGGTGGGGTACGGGCCCTTGGCAACGGCGGCGGTGTCCCCTGGGTGCCGGTTTCCTGGGCCCAGCGGTGCTCTCTCCGCCGTGGGTCACACACACCTGAGCCGGGTGTCCTGTCCCCAGGTGGCTCTGGTCCTGCTCCTGAGCTGGGCCCCGCTGGGCCTCCACCAGGCTCGCAGCTCTGGTCGGGCCAAGTTTACAACACCCCTTGTGGGCCCCCTTTTTCCCCAGGGTGCTCCCCTTCTTGGCCGGGGGGCGGGCCTGCTCTGCCTCCCTGGACCAATCGTGGGCTGTAACTGGAGCGGAGCGGGTCTCCCTGGGGGTCCTGTCTACCTGGGTTGGGGGGCGGGGATGCCCAGAACTCCTGGGTGGTGATGGAGTGCCTGCCTGGGGCTGGGTGCCCTTCTGAGGAGCCCTATGTTGTGCTCTTCCGCGCATGGGGAGCGTTCTGGTTGGGCTTGGGCGACACTTCTCTCTACCTAAAACAATCAAAGTATGGATCCTCTGTGCCCCCCCCCCCCACAAAAAACAGCAAAAATATCAGCGTCTGCAGCCTTAAAGAGGGACTTTCCCTTTTCGCTTTTTATGCTGCTTCATGGTCTTACCCCTATGATCACCCCTCCTACCCCCTCTCTAACATCCCTCTCTCTTCTTTCCCTTCTTTCCTTTTCTCCGTCCGGTCCAACACCAGTTGCTTTCAAACATACTTGAAATTAATAAAGCTTGGCTCTCACTACTCAGACATACCTTTGGTTTGTCTGAAGATTAATAACCCCTCTTGTTAAAGTAAAATATGTCCAACACAAGAGGCCCTCAGCTCTCATCTGTCTGCCCAGCTGTTGGACAGGACAAGTTAAAAAAAAAAAAAAAACTATGAATAAGTTATGAAAGCTTTCCCCCAGAAGATATTTAACAAATTCTGGAATTTTTCTGCAAATGAATTATCTAATCATTTCTATCTAGAGGTTTAATAACCAGAAAAATATCATAACAAACATTTATGAAGCTGAATATTTTAGTTTTTAAACAGCTTTTTTATTTGATCAGTTGAAATGTTTACATGAAAACCTTCCCTTTCTGTTCATTTTTCTATGATGCTGTCACGACTTGTGATCATTCTGTGAGAAACGTGACAGCGGGTAATGTAAAGTGAAGAAAGTTATCAGTTTGAGGAGCTGATTTGTCCCTACGTGTAGCTGAAAGGGAATATTCCAGTCAGTTTCTGCAGAACCTTCTCTCCCTTTAATGATGAAAGCAGAATAATCTGATTAAAGCAGATTCATCTTTGTCAAAGATTTCCACAGAACCCTAAAGCTGATTTTTTCTTCAAGTAATACAAATTAATAATGAAGAGTTGTACCAAACAATAGTAACAACAAACTACAGAGCCTTGAGAAAGTATTCCGCCTCCTTGAACTTTTCAACCTTTTGCCATATTTCAGGCTGCAAACATGAAGATTTAAAACTTTAATTCCATGTGACGAATCAACAAAAGTGGGACACGATCATGCAGTGGAACCACATTTATTGGTTATTTCAAACTTGTTTAACAAATAAAACACTAAAACATTGGGCGTGCACATTCATTCAGTCCCCTTAAGTGAATCCTTCGTAGCTCCAGCTGTTGCTGTGGTTCCAGCTGTGAGTCTGCTGGAGTTTGTCTCCATCAGTTTGGAACATTCCTCCTTAAAACAGCTGCAGCTCAGTGAGGTTGGATGGAGAGCGTTTGTCAACAGCAGTTTCAGTTCTGTCCACAGATTATCTGTGGATTCAGGTCTGGACTCTGGCCGTTTTAGCTGCTGGACATGTTCATCTGTGAACTATTCATTGTAGATTTTCTTTATGTTTTGGATCTTTGTCTTGTTGGGAGACAAATCTCCGTCCCCGTCTCAGGTCTTCTGCAGACTCCATCAGGTTTTCTTCCAGAATGCTCCTGGATTTGGTTCCATCCATCTTCCCATCAATTCTAACCATCCTCCCTGTCCCTGCTGAGGGAAAGCAGGCCCAAACCATGATGCTGCCACCACCATGCTTGACAGTTGGGACGGTGTGTTCAGGGTGATGAGCTGTGTTGCTTTACGCCAAACAGAACGCTTTGCATTGTTGCCAAAAAGTTGGATCTTGGTTTCATCTGAGCAGATCAGCTTCTTCCACATGTTTGGTGTGTCTCCCAGGTGGATTGTGGGTAACTTTAAAGAACACTTTTTATGGTTGTTTATGGTTAAGAAAGGGCTTTCTTCTTTCCACTCTTCCCTAAAGGCCAGATTTGTGCGGTACTGACTGATCGTTGTCCTGTGGACAGACACTCCACCTCAGCTGCAGATCATCCAGACTCATCATGGTTCTCTTCGCTGCCTCTCTGATCGTCTTTGTCGATCTGCAGTGGTCTGATCCTCCTTCCATTTCAGTATTATCACTTACACAGTTCTCCTCGGGATGTTTAAAGCTTGGGAATCTTTTTGTATCCAAATCCGGCTCCAAACTTCTCCACAGCCGAACCTCATGTTCTTCATGATGCTCTCTGCACTTCAAACGGACCTCTGAGTCGATCACAGAGCAGCAGCATTTATACGGAGACTTGATGACATCCAGGTGGTTCTGTTGTCATCATTAGTCATTCAGGTCATTTTTTCAGTTTTTCATTTGTTAAACTAGTTTGAAATAAATTCGTTCCACTGCGTGATTGTGTTCCACTTGTTGATTCTTTACAATAAATTATAGTTTTTTATCTTTATGTTTGCAGACTGGAATGTGGCAAAAGGTTGAAAAGTTCAAGGGGGGCAAATACTTTCACAAGGCTCTGTATCCTCATGAATGTATTTCTTTAGGACTAGCATGAACTCACCACCATATTGTTTCTGTACACCCAGCAGTCTGGAGGGAAGTCCTGCAGCATGGGCACCATGAAGGTCAGGCAGCCGTCCCAGTGGCACAGCAGCAGCATCATCCCGATCAGGTTCACGATCCGGACCACGGCGCTGGCCAGGTCATAGGTCATGTGGAAGATCTGCCAAAGGGAGAGGAAGGTTGAAACAAGGCGTCTGTTGTTTGCATCTGTTGAAGGCAGGCCCTTGTCCTGCGTACCTCCTCCCACTGATGGATGTATCGTATGAGGCGGGACAGGCGGAGCAGGCGCAGCAGGCTGAGGATCTTGGTGAAACGGACGATGCGGAGGGCGCGGGCAGTGCGGTACACGTCCGACGACTCGTGCCGCCCCTCCAGATCAACGACCAGAAAGATGTAGTCAACCGGGATGGAGGAAATGAAGTCGACCAGAAACCAGGTCTGGATGTAGTGCATTCGGATCTCTTTGGGGTCCAGGATGACGTGGCTGTCCTCCACCAGGATGCCGGTGCGGAAGTTGAAGATGAGATCCATGAGAAACAGAGTGTCAGACAGGACGTTGAAGACGATCCAGGGCAGCGTGTTCTGGTCCTCAAAGAAGGTGATTCCCCAGGGCAAAATCACCAGGTTGCTCATCATCAACAGGAGCATCACGATGTCCCAGTAAAACCTGGAAACAAGACCACGGTGCTGCCGTCAGACGCTGAGGGAAAGGTTCAGACTTCACTTCAACTTTCCCAAATGTCACGAGGCTGAACGGGAGAGGAAGGGACTGAGAAGAGCGTGGAGGAGACGTTTGGATGAGGTGAAGGAAGGAACAGGAAGGCAACTCCTGGACAGAGACACATCCATCACAGGAACTGCTAGCATCACATGTCTGAATCCTGGATCCACTTTTATTTTACAAAGCTTAAGATCCAAAGTCCTCTGCTTGGGACTGCATAGCAGCGCTGTGTTCCATTCTGGTGTGTGTGGTAAGTTTATCGGAAGTATTGGTAAGGATCGTGGACGTAACACGCAGTTTTGACGCGCGGGCGATGCCGTCGTATGACGTCCTTTCACCACTCTTGTCGTTAGTAAGGTGACTACATACTGACCACACAGATGCGTGTGCACGGGATCTGTGAGTGGTCGAAGGACGTCCACGCCAACTACACTCTGATTGGCTAATTTCCTCACCTCAAACAGTCAGACTGAGCGTGCACGGATCACGTGAACAGCTCTAACGGCCTTTTGCATCTCACACATTCCCTTCATTCCAGGATCTATTTCCAGTTATAGGCTGATAGAATGTTCCTTTTGATCTTAAATACAGTGGAGTCCTGGATGAGATGCTGTGAATCTGCGCCGTACGCCGTGGATCGGTTCATGCAAACGCCACATGTATACGTTTCACTGATTCAAAACACCAAATCCGTCTTTGATTGGACGACTGGAATCCTACACGCCTATAGGCTGCATGAGCATCAGCACATGTTAAAGATGCAGGACCGGAAACTTCTACCCGCCGCAAATGAGGCGGTTTCATTATGAGGGAAGTGTGCCACGCAGCACAGGAGCCCTCTTCTTTCTTCATCTTCATTCAGAGAAGCCATTAACTATGAATGCTGATGGCCTCGTCCGGATGGCTCTTCTCTCTAAAACGCAATGAACAAAAGAAATGACGGCCTCGTCATGGGCGGGACTCATCAGCGTCTGCGCACACACATCCCATGTTCCTGCGTGTCTGCAGTGACCTGCAGAGGAGCGCGGTTTGGATTTCTTTACAGATTGTTTACATCACCTGTCAATCACCCTGGTCTTTCCCCCGATCTGTCACTGCCCCTTCATTCTGACAGAGAACCTTTGGGGATTGAACCCACGCCAGATCAAACATTCAGTTTGGTCTTTCTGCGTCCATCCCATATCATGTTCCTCCCACCGTTCATTCAGGAAGCATCTCTGTCTCTTCTGTTCCTTTTGTGCCTCACTGACCTCCTGCATTCATGATCGACCACTACGGGAGCAGAGATGGTCCAATAATAATAAAACTGTACTTTTCTGTTGGGCTTTTGCTCTGGTGTTTTGCCCCCCTACCAAAGTCTTCTGCCCCCACCTGCTGAAGATGCAGGTCAAGTCTTTGCTTTCAGCCAAACTGAAGGAGTCACTGCTTTGCACGAAAACAAACAAAGTATGGATCCTCTGTGCCCCCCCCCCCCCACACACACAAAAAACAGCAAAAATATCAGCGTCTGCAGCCTTAAAGAGGGACTTTCCCAGGAAAACATCTCCAAAGATCAGGAATTCTCTCATTTCTGATGACACTTTGCTTTAGAACCTCATCAGTTTTCCAGAGGAGGCTGGTTTAAGGAGAACACCCCCCCCCCCCCGGCAGTATTATTATTGCATAATAGAACAAGATGGGAATTATAGGGATTCTTATGGGCAATAATCCCCACGTTCGGCTTTATCCCTCCTGTCTGCTCCGGCCTGATGGGGGAAAATTGTTTAAACTTGATACCAGCCGTTCTTCATAACTAGAACAGATTTCTGCAGAACAACATGTTTCTGTTTGAACCTCAATAAATGCTGTAAAAGTGAACTCTGACCAGAACGCTTTCAGCTGAAACAGAGAGCCCCTCGGGACGGTTCTGCTCTCCGTATGCGGGTGGCGTGCTATGAGTAACACGGAGGATCATGTCCTATATTCTGCATGGTTACTCAAATCCCTTCATCTCCTTATCACTGCTGTGACATCAGCTTCTGTCCTTGAAAACCGGATCTGAGCGCTCAGTCGCTCCCCGGTTGGAGAGGAGAAGCTTTAACGCTTTCAAGGAAACGGCATGGAGGACAGGGAGACCCATGGACGCCCCCGATTACCTGAAGTCACTGTAGGGGTGGATGATCCACACTCCAAAGCTCTTGACCCTCTCCTGCTCAGCAGCAACCCCTTTGTGGCTGCCAAACATGCGCAGGGAGAACTTATTGACGCCGGGCTGCAGCAACGAGCCCAGCTGCTTCTGGAGGTAGGTGGGCTGGTCCTGAAGGATCTCGTCCACGCCACCACCTTCGCCCTCGCCGTGGACGTCCAGCAGGCCGTCGGGGTCGGCCGTGTAGTCATCGTTGTGGGTCTTGACCAAGGAGAAGAGCGTCCTGGACACGTCGGCCCTCTTTTCTGTCTTTGGAGAAGGGGTGGCTGGAGGGGTGGTCCTCTGGGAACCGCTCCTCCACCTGGAGAAGCGGAGGCTGCTCCAGCTGCGGTACCTGGAGATCTCCGGTTTGTGGGACGGACTTTCCCCGACGACCTTCTGCTCCTCTGCGGCGGTCCTGGCCGGGCTGGTCATGTCTGGACTTTGAGATGAACCTGAACGGAAAGATGGATGTCTGCAGCAAAGTTCAGCTGCTGACACCGTTTGATGAAGAAGACATTTGATATTTGACTAAAACCACCTTCAAAACCTTCAGAAGCAGTTGGTCCCTCTGAGAAAAGAAGAGAAATGTTCTTCACCAAATCCCTTAAAAAGTCCACGCTGTTTCTCCACGAAGAGTTCCTAAAGTTCAGAAGATCTGCGCAGATCTGCGCATCCTGCAGCGCAGACGCGCAAACATCAGCCGCAGCTGTGGCCGCGCGGTGTGAGGAGCGGCGCAGATTGCGGCGGAGGCTCGGTGGCCGTTCCTAATCGGCTTGAGCGTCCATTCACCCCCCCCCCCCCCCCTTCCTCACGTGGTGCAGCCCCCTCCCCTCCCGAGGAGCGTGCAGAAGCAGCAGCTTCATGCTCTCAAGACCCGCCCGGAACCAGAACCGGGACAGAACACCTGAGGACTGGAACCAGAACCAGAACACCCGAGGACCCATTTAATTAAGCTCACTTTATTTATTTATAGATAAACGAATTAAATGTATTCTAAATTACATGCCGTAAGTAAATGAGGGAGGGTATAAAAGTAAAAAAAAAGGAAAATTATTTTAATTTATAAAACTGGGAAAAATAAAAACAATAAACATTTTTTGTACAGGATCAAAAGGAGCGTAAAAAATATCCAAATAACTCAAAGAAATGTGGAGTTTTGTCACTAAATGTAGTTCTATGACAATAAGGATAAAATGTGAAAATAATTAATTTTCACAGTCAGAAAAAACAAACAGGAGCTTTTTCCCCGTCAGGAAGAAATCTGAGTCATTTTGCTTCCAACTTCTTTACACACCTGAGGATCCCAGGTGCGCAGAGGAGCCAGCCCCGCGCATGCGCAGATGCCCTTTCAATGCAAACTTTTGTAACCAGTTATTTTATTAGCAAACGTTTTGTTTTTTCGTTTTGTATAATTTTTTGTGAAAACTTTGTTTGCAATTTAGGAAATTTCAAATTGTGACTTTTATTCTAAAATAAATCAACTGTTGTTTTCACTTGCATTCAATGTAAATCAATGTGAACCAAAAAAGAAACCTGCAGAAATGTGCTCGTTTGAAGCATCAGACTCTGAAAGAACTGCTGAAGGGTTTCAAGTAAAGCGGCTTTTATTTTGAAAATATTTATGGAAAGACACACACACATATTTACATATATTGATGTGGAAAAGTATAAATTCATTTTTTCAAACCTCTTTTAAGACTTTTCTTTTGGCTTTTCTGTACGAATTGATCCCACAGAGGACATTTTTTCCTGCCAATGTGAGGATTTCCACCTTAAAAAATTAGGTTTTTATCCCCTCAACCGTCCCTTTCGGGGTCATGGCGTTGCTGGAGCCTATACCCTGTGGGCGAGGCGGGGTGCACCCTTGATCTGGTGGTGCTGGTCTGGGTGAAGCATGGCGGTGAACGGAAAGATGGGATCATGAAAACGCCCTGGAGGTGAAGCTCTGCGCTTGAGAAACGTCTGACCTGATTCAGGCCACGCCCTCCTCAGATCACCTTTCACTATTGTCACGTCCGTTTGCTCCTTTCGCAGCGTTTAGCTGCTGCACCTGAGAAGCTGCCGGCTCCGTCACGGGTCACTGCACCACCCGCCGGGTCACTGGGTCGGTCGTTCATTATTCAGCAATCAATCAACCGCGAGCGCACATTTGTTTGGATTCCTTCAGAAAGAGGAACCTGCTTCTCACCTGCAGGGGATTCAGGACAGGTAAAGCAGAGGCAGACAGTCACTTCCCACTCTTTTAATAACAACATAACAGTGGCGCTCACATCGTGTCCCCGAGACAGCAGGACATGTCCACAAAGACAAGAGTCCCAATCTGCCGCCTCTGCTTTCATTTCAATCTGGGATGTGAAGCAGGATCAGCTTTAATGTCGCCTCCGGAAGCACAGATGTGGCTCTTAAACCCTTCATTTACTAAAGCTCTTACGGCTCTAAAAAACTAATCAGTCACTTAAAACGTCATCAATCATCTGCAAACGGTTGCAGCAGGAGGTCAGTTATGAATTCAAAGAATCCCACGTTTGTTTTGTCTTTAGGTTTGACAGTGAACTTCAGCCTGATTGGTTGGTTTTGGGATTTGACGGGCTCCTGATGTCCGGAGGGTCTTCAGCGCAGATTAAGGAGGACAGATGTGCGTCTGCTCACACCGGATCAAAGAAACCTGCAGTGAGGTGTCCACCGTCACGCCGCGCCCTTCAGCAGATGTTCGGGTCACAGAGGTCAGTCTGATCTCAGAACCATGAAAGTCTTGGAAGAACCGAGACAACCCGGACTCAGCAAACAGCGCCATCTTCCTCGTCAGGGCTGTGCTCTGAACTTCTCCCCTTCAGCTGGATTTGTTGCCACATAGTTGCCTGAAACTGAAGATGGCGTGACGGTTACTCCCCACTCCCCTAAAAGCATCTCCAGGTGTGCTGCGTCACTCACCTGGGCGCTGTGTCGCTCTTCAGGTAATTGCAGATGGGTGCGTATCCGTTCAGAAGGCCTTTCACGTTGGCGAGCTCCTCCTTCCAGCTGTTGACCTCTTCCTTGAGGGTCCCTGAGGGGCAGAAACACACATCTGTCAGACGTGGGTGCAGTTCCCGCCGCTGCCACGTGGTGGCAGCAGAGCACTGGCAGGTTTGGTTCTACCTGAAGTCTGCTCGTGAGCTTGTTCCGTGGATGCCAGCTCCTCCGTTTTCCTTCTCTGCACAAAAGGAGAAAACAAAGGAAATGTCAGGTTACACCACAAAGATTCAGATTATTTTGAGATGATTCAGCATCTCTGGGTCAGAAAATGGATTTGTTTGATGGAAATCTGAACCTGAAGCTGCCAGAACCTTCATTCTCACCCAAAAGTAGTCTGTAAATGTATTACAAGTAGTGGATACTAAAAGTGAGATGGTATGATAGAAGTTTACTTTATATAAAGAATCTATATATTGTAAATTTGAAATGTTCCAATTTACTCTGAAGAAGTATTCAGTTACTTCTCCTCCTTCACATACATGTTCTATCTTTGCTACATTTATACCAAAATATACTAAACTTTTTAGGTGTATTAGTGTTCTATCATTTTTATTTAATTTTATTTTAATTTTTTAGCTGCTGTTATTCATAACGATCAAACAACCCCCCCAAAAATGTTCGATTTCCCTCTCAAAGCCCAGAAGAGAAGGCTTGTCAGTTCTGCGGCGTTCCTCCTGGAGCAGTCTTCAGATCTGTGGGATTCGTCAGTGTTTTCTGGACCGACCCTTTCATCAGAGCGTCACAGCATTTCCACACATCAGCATCTCCTCCAGGTTCCCCATTTGAATTCAGTTTGGGTTTTTAGAACTCTAGTATTTTTCTTCTTCTCGTCTTCTGGTGTCACAACGTGGATGTGGGCCGTGACTTCCTCCCACAGGAAACGCTTTTGTAACAGGATCAGCTCCGTAACAGGAAGTTAACTTCTGTTACACTTCCAAATAAAACCCTGGTCTCATTTCCAGGGGAGTCCTGAGTGGGGGGCAGCAGAGCGGGGCAGTTTCAGACAACAACTGCACTCAAAGCAACACAGCATGAATTTAGAAAATATGTCTGAAAAATGACAAAAACACGTTTAAAATCACTTTTTTCTGAAGCATTTTAAAGTCAGAGACAAACGGACCTTCAGTCTGACGGGTTGTGGTTGTGAGATGTGAGGTAAAGACAACAATACAGAATCATAAATGAATTTAAACATCAGAGGAACAAAAGAGCTCCGGGTCAAATAGCTCCCAAATTGACTTCAAACCTGATCTGAAATATTGCTTCCAGTTGAACCTGATCTGCTGGTTTTCTGATGTTCAGTCAGTCGTGTCTGGAAAACCGTCTGAAGGAAATTCTGTAACCGGACGGGGTTTTCATTGAAAATGAGGCGTAGAGCTGCCGTTAGAGACGTGCTGGAGGTTCATCAAGGAAGATGAAGCCCCGTGAAGCCCCATGAAGCCCCGTGAAGCCCCATGAAGCCCCGTGAAGCCAAAGCAGCTTTTAACCACACGATTCGCCTCAGAGAGAAACATTTATCCTGTTTTCCGTTCAAACACGTCTGTGTTCAGTGAATCCCTGCTGATTTTCCTGGAAGTGAAGCTCTGCAGAGATGCTGAAAGATCCTGATGAAGACCGAATTACGTGAAAGATGTTTCTGGCATCTGTCCAGTTTGAAGGAAAAAACAAAAAACTAGAAAACTTTGAGCAAAACGAGTGAAGAAAATCAATAAAAAGTGGATCCAGAAGCCTGACAGGAGGCGTGCTGCGGAATTTTTGAGCCATCAGAATGAAATATATAAACAAACCTATTATTTACGACCGATTATTCCATAAGAGCCAGTTGTGTCTGGCCAAAGCCTTTGTCTGCTCTCCAGAGGAGTGAAGTTCAAAGACAGGAAAAGCAAACCCTTCCAGTTCGGTCTGACACTTAAAATAAACACAGCCAACACAGACAGACTCCTGAAGGACCAGGACGTCTTCTTTTTACCGTTTCTTCCAGGCAGTTGTCTTTCTCGGCTGTCTTCTGCTCCAGGTTGAAGCTGGCCAGGGAGCCTTCCAGGTCCTTGGCCGTCTTCTCCCCCTGAGCCACCAGAGCCTCCAGCGAGCGTCTGAAGCCGGCGTCGTACTCCACGACTCTCTCTTGGTCCCGTGCCAGGGCACCGAGGCTGCGGTGCTTCTCCATTATCATGTCCATCTCTGTGTGCTGGCCCAGGAGAACCGTGAGCAGCCCGAGGGAAGCCAGCAGACAGACCAGGAGGAGGATCCCGTACACCTTCATGGTGCTTGGAGCAGACAGGCAAATGAAGGCAGGTGAAGGCGACCAACCCAAAGCTCTGCAGGAAGCAGACAAACCGGTTCCAGCGACCAGTTACCTGAAAGCTGACGTCCAGGATGCCTCTCTGAGGCTCCTCCCCTCCTATGTTCGGGTAATTGTTTGTCCAGGACTGTAAATAGCAGCCATGAGGATCAGATATGATGTAAATTAGGCTTTGGTTCTGTGTGATAACGTTTTATAATCTTATTGTTGGGAACCAAACAGAGAGGCTGGAGGAAACGACACACGGAACAATAGAGCAGAGTTTTATTTACCCACAAATAATAACTTCAACATGAGGAACCTGCAGGAGGTTTTTATAGAAAAACCGGGTGGATGAGTTTTCTCCAGAATGAACCCTCTACAGGCTTCACTGCACGGCCTTAGTCTGGTTAAATAGTCAGAAGACAGCCTCACAAACACAGGAAGAGCTGCCTACCTACCTGCCCACCTACCTGCCTGGCTCTAAGTGGCTCGGCTCGGCTTGGCTCAGCTTAGCTCGGCTTGGCTTCAGCAGCGATCAGTGAATTCTTCCACAGACAAGCAGACAAACCTACAGTGGCTGGAGGCCGTGATGGACTGATAAAGGTTGTCTGATTGCATGCAGGGCAGGTGCGTGTGACCCCGTCCTCAGGCAGGTGTGCGAGGGCGACCCCCACACCTGACACGCTCCAGGATCTGCCCCGGGGATCCCTGCAGGTTCTGTCGGAGAACGCCACAGAAGGAATGTGGACGTCTTTGTTATGCGGCTGCATGGAGGGTGGGGTGGGGTGGGGTGGGGTGGATGCTGTCATGCAGGTCCTGTGAGCTGCTTTGCTGCTTTGCGTTTGAGGATCTGAAAGTGAGGCAGAGTCTGCGTCTCTGCAGCAAAGATCCATCTGCTGATCCTTCGTCCAGCAGGAAGCCCCTGAAGCTCCTGGTGGAACGATCCACGGATTCAAACCTTTGTCCTCCAGAGAAGGACCAGAACTTTCTGGAATCGATTATTCAGACTGAAATGTGCTCATGCGTTTGGCACGTCTGTGTCTGTAACTCTTTACAGGCTGCTCTGACTGAAAGGAGCTGTGGTACAACGTCCGGCCAGTCAGAAGAAAACAAGGTTAAACTGAGTTTATCTCCAACAGATGATTAGTCTGCTGGCACATCAGAAAATCTGTCTGCAGTTTGGTCTGACAGGAGGGTGAGGAATCAAACGTCTGTTCCTCCTCTGTGAGACCCTCCCTCTGATGGGAGGCACGAGGTCAGACGAGGTGACCAGCGGCTCCACGTTTGGGGAGTCAGACTGGAGCGTTTCCGATAACCGCATCCGCCTGCGTCACACTTTGCTCCGTCAGCTAAGATAAAACAAGCTGGGATTTTTCCCTCTTTAATTAAAAAACAAACATGGATTTGTTTTCCGGAACGTTCAGCCGGAAAAAGGCTTTCCAGGAGGGAATTTCTCACACTGATGAAGCACAACGGCAGCTTCTGACCCCCACTGTGAGGAAGATCTGCAAGGACCAGGGTGTCCTGCAGCATCTCATAGGTGCACATTTGGGGGGGAACCACCACAAAAGGAGAATTTCTGTGGAGTTTCAAATGTCTTTGCATGAACTTTAACAGGAATTCCTTGTTGGGTGGTTGGGTGCAGCGGTAGGGCGGTCGACCCATGATCGTAAGGTTGCAGGTTCGATTCCCGCCTTGCACGCCCATGAGTCGAAGTGTCCTTGGGCAAGACACTGAACCCCACCTTGACTCTGGTGGTAGGCGGGCGCCTGTGTTTGGCAGCGGAGCCGCCACGTGTGTGGATGTGTGTGTGACTGTGTGAGTGAACGTGTGAATGACTGGGTGAATGGGTCTGTGACTGTAAAGCACTTTGTCCTTGTAGAAAGAAAGGCGCTATATAAGTATTCGCCATTTACCATTTGTTTGCTTTGACATCTCAGGCTGTTTTGAGTCAATCCTCGCAGGCGGGCTGTAAGCAGAAATGGAACCAAGAGTTTTTGTTTCAGCATGAGAGCACTGAAGGGACCGAGCGGTGATGTTTTCCCTGGAGAACTCATAACCTCCATGACCTCTACAGTAAAAAGGTCAAAGTTGGATTCTGCTCACGGTTTCTTTAATCAAACTTTTCACATTTCTAAAATATAGAAAATATTGAAGCCCACAAGTGACCGGGATAGGCTCCAGCAGCCCGTGACCCCGAAAGAAAATTAACAAATGACTGAATGAATGAATGAAGCAGAAAAAAACTAAAAAGTGCTAAAAAAAGGAAAACAGGACTGGATCCTGCAGAACGCTCATCGTTGGGGCTCCTTCCTCAGTGTTCTGCGTTTTGACCTTCATGAGGTCTAGTAAAGCAGTTTTGGGTGAGAAACAGAAAAAAGGGGAGCAGGTTTTTTTTTGCTTGTTTTCATTTTGACGTTCGTTCAACCAGGAAGTTTATTTTTCTTTCACAAAACCCTGAACTTTAGATAAGCGGAAGAATTGTTGAGTTTGCATAGTCCGAACCGCAGGCGCTATCGGACTGACGGCAGATGTTTGGATTTCTGGTGCTTCAACCGTGACGTGACGCCAAAACAGCTGCTGAAGATTTTCCCATTTTCCTCAGTTTTTGTTCAACTTTGTGTTTGAGCAGAAACGGCACTTGAGGACAAAAACACAAGTTACTTTTAGAGAAAAGAACTCAGATGAAACGCAGCATTTTCCTAGCACAATTTCACAGAGCACGACAGCCTCAGTGCTCAACTGTGCTTTACATATACACAAATACTCACAAATAGACACAAATACACACACATAGACACACATAGACACACATAGACACACACATGGCTCCTCTGTCTGCAATGATGCCGCTTAGCGTGCAGAGCAGGATCAGAACTCTTTCTTGGGAATCCCTTTTGTGACTTTAAACATATTAATTTAATGAAATACACCAGTTCCTTGAGAAGGAAACAGGTCCCTGACCATGATACTGCCACCCCCATGTCCTCTATGATGGACTCTGAGGCTCTCAGTTTTCTTCAAAATATATATTTTTTAATCCTCACGTCTAAATAGTTTTTTTCTATTTTTTTTCTAAGTTTCTTCGTTTTTTTCCCCTCCTCAGATCTCAGAGAGTGTTTTCAAAGTGAACCACTAAATGGTTTGTAATCAGAACCAGGAACATCAAGATTCAAGATTCATAGGTTTGAGGTTTTATTTGCAGTTGCTTTAGCTTGCAAGAAGAAGAAGAGACATTCTCCAGGTGTCTCCCTCCCACCTGTTCCAGGTGTCTCCCTCCAACTGCTCCAAGTGTCTCCCTCCACCTTCTCCAGGTGTTTTCCTCCCACCTTCTCCAGGGGTCTTCCTCCCACCTTCTCCAGGGGTCTTCCTCCACCTTCTCTAAGGGTCTTCCTCCACCTTCTCCAGGGGTCTTCCTTCACCTGCTCCAGGGGTCTCCTTCCACCTTCTCCAGGTGTCTTCCCCCACCTTCTCCAGGGGTCTCCCTCCATTTTCTCCAGGTGTCTTCCTCCCACCTTCTCCAGGTGTCTTCCCCCACCTTCTCCAGGTGTCTTCCTCCACCTTCTCCAGGGGTCTTCCTCCCACCTTCTCCAGGGGTCTTCCTCCACCTTCTCTAGGGGTCTTCCTCCACCTTCTCCAGGGGTCTTCCTCCACCTGCTCCAGGGGTCTCCTTCCACCTTCTCCAGGTGTCTTCCCCCACCTTCTCCAGGGGTCTCCCTCCATTTTCTCCAGGTGTCTTCCTCCCACCTTCTCCAGGTGTCTTCCCCCACCTTCTCCAGGTGTCTTCCTCCACCTTCTCCAGGGGTCTTCCTCCCACCTTCTCCAGGGGTCTTCCTCCACCTTCTCTAGGGGTCTTCCTCCACCTTCTCCAGGGGTCTTCCTCCACCTGCTCCAGGGGTCTCCTTCCACCTTCTCCAGGTGTCTTCCCCCACCTTCTCCAGGGGTCTCCCTCCATTTTCTCCAGGTGTCTTCCTCCCACCTTCTCCAGGTGTCTTCCCCCACCTTCTCCAGGTGTCTTCCTCCACCTTCTCCAGGGGTCTTCCTCCCACCTTCTCCAGGGGTCTTCCTCCACCTTCTCTAGGGGTCTTCCTCCACCTTCTCCAGGGGTCTTCCTCCACCTGCTCCAGGGGTCTCCTTCCACCTTCTCCAGGTGTCTTCCCCCACCTTCTCCAGGGGTCTCCCTCCATTTTCTCCAGGTGTCTTCCTCCCACCTTCTCCAGGTGTCTTCCCCCACCTTCTCCAGGTGTCTTCCTCCACCTTCTCCAGGGGTCTTCCTCCCACCTTCTCCAGGGGTCTTCCTCCACCTTCTCTAGGGGTCTTCCTCCACCTTCTCCAGGGGTCTTCCTCCACCTGCTCCAGGGGTCTCCTTCCACCTTCTCCAGGTGTCTTCCCCCACCTTCTCCAGGGGTCTCCCTCCATTTTCTCCAGGTGTCTTCCTCCCACCTTCTCCAGGTGTCTTCCCCCACCTTCTCCAGGTGTCTTCCTCCACCTTCTCCAGGGGTCTTCCTCCCACCTTCTCCAGGGGTCTTCCTCCACCTTCTCTAGGGGTCTTCCTCCACCTTCTCCAGGGGTCTTCCTCCACCTGCTCCAGGGGTCTCCTTCCACCTTCTCCAGGTGTCTTCCCCCACCTTCTCCAGGGGTCTCCCTCCATTTTCTCCAGGTGTCTTCCTCCCACCTTCTCCAGGTGTCTTCCCCCACCTTCTCCAGGTGTCTTCCTCCACCTTCTCCAGGGGTCTTCCTCCCACCTTCTCCAGGGGTCTTCCTCCACCTTCTCTAGGGGTCTTCCTCCACCTTCTCCAGGGGTCTTCCTCCACCTGCTCCAGGGGTCTCCTTCCACCTTCTCCAGGTGTCTTCCCCCACCTTCTCCAGGGGTCTCCCTCCATTTTCTCCAGGTGTCTTCCTCCCACCTTCTCCAGGTGTCTTCCCCCACCTTCTCCAGGTGTCTTCCTCCACCTTCTCCAGGGGTCTTCCTCCCACCTTCTCCAGGGGTCTTCCTCCACCTTCTCTAGGGGTCTTCCTCCACCTTCTCCAGGGGTCTTCCTCCACCTGCTCCAGGGGTCTCCTTCCACCTTCTCCAGGTGTCTTCCCCCACCTTCTCCAGGGGTCTCCCTCCATTTTCTCCAGGTGTCTTCCTCCCACCTTCTCCAGGTGTCTTCCCCCACCTTCTCCAGGTGTCTTCCTCCACCTTCTCCAGGGGTCTTCCTCCCACCTTCTCCAGGGGTCTTCCTCCACCTTCTCTAGGGGTCTTCCTCCACCTTCTCCAGGGGTCTTCCTCCACCTGCTCCAGGGGTCTCCTTCCACCTTCTCCAGGTGTCTTCCCCCACCTTCTCCAGGGGTCTCCCTCCATTTTCTCCAGGTGTCTTCCTCCCACCTTCTCCAGGTGTCTTCCCCCACCTTCTCCAGGTGTCTTCCTCCACCTTCTCCAGGGGTCTTCCTCCCACCTTCTCCAGGGGTCTTCCTCCACCTTCTCTAGGGGTCTTCCTCCACCTTCTCCAGGGGTCTTCCTCCACCTGCTCCAGGGGTCTCCTTCCACCTTCTCCAGGTGTCTTCCCCCACCTTCTCCAGGGGTCTCCCTCCATTTTCTCCAGGTGTCTTCCTCCCACCTTCTCCAGGTGTCTTCCCCCACCTTCTCCAGGTGTCTTCCTCCACCTTCTCCAGGGGTCTTCCTCCCACCTTCTCCAGGGGTCTTCCTCCACCTTCTCTAGGGGTCTTCCTCCACCTTCTCCAGGGGTCTTCCTCCACCTGCTCCAGGGGTCTCCTTCCACCTTCTCCAGGTGTCTTCCCCCACCTTCTCCAGGGGTCTCCCTCCATTTTCTCCAGGTGTCTTCCTCCCACCTTCTCCAGGTGTCTTCCCCCACCTTCTCCAGGTGTCTTCCTCCACCTTCTCCAGGGGTCTTCCTCCCACCTTCTCCAGGGGTCTTCCTCCACCTTCTCTAGGGGTCTTCCTCCACCTTCTCCAGGGGTCTTCCTCCACCTGCTCCAGGGGTCTCCTTCCACCTTCTCCAGGTGTCTTCCCCCACCTTCTCCAGGGGTCTCCCTCCATTTTCTCCAGGTGTCTTCCTCCCACCTTCTCCAGGTGTCTTCCCCCACCTTCTCCAGGTGTCTTCCTCCACCTTCTCCAGGGGTCTTCCTCCCACCTTCTCCAGGGGTCTTCCTCCACCTTCTCTAGGGGTCTTCCTCCACCTTCTCCAGGGGTCTTCCTCCACCTGCTCCAGGGGTCTCCTTCCACCTTCTCCAGGTGTCTTCCCCCACCTTCTCCAGGGGTCTCCCTCCATTTTCTCCAGGTGTCTTCCTCCCACCTTCTCCAGGTGTCTTCCCCCACCTTCTCCAGGTGTCTTCCTCCACCTTCTCCAGGGGTCTTCCTCCCACCTTCTCCAGGGGTCTTCCTCCACCTTCTCTAGGGGTCTTCCTCCACCTTCTCCAGGGGTCTTCCTCCACCTGCTCCAGGGGTCTCCTTCCACCTTCTCCAGGTGTCTTCCCCCACCTTCTCCAGGGGTCTCCCTCCATTTTCTCCAGGTGTCTTCCTCCCACCTTCTCCAGGTGTCTTCCCCCACCTTCTCCAGGTGTCTTCCTCCACCTTCTCCAGGGGTCTTCCTCCCACCTTCTCCAGGGGTCTTCCTCCACCTTCTCTAGGGGTCTTCCTCCACCTTCTCCAGGGGTCTTCCTCCACCTGCTCCAGGGGTCTCCTTCCACCTTCTCCAGGTGTCTTCCCCCACCTTCTCCAGGGGTCTCCCTCCATTTTCTCCAGGTGTCTTCCTCCCACCTTCTCCAGGTGTCTTCCCCCACCTTCTCCAGGTGTCTTCCTCCACCTTCTCCAGGGGTCTTCCTCCCACCTTCTCCAGGGGTCTTCCTCCACCTTCTCTAGGGGTCTTCCTCCACCTTCTCCAGGGGTCTTCCTCCACCTGCTCCAGGGGTCTCCTTCCACCTTCTCCAGGTGTCTTCCCCCACCTTCTCCAGGGGTCTCCCTCCATTTTCTCCAGGTGTCTTCCTCCCACCTTCTCCAGGTGTCTTCCCCCACCTTCTCCAGGTGTCTTCCTCCACCTTCTCCAGGGGTCTTCCTCCCACCTTCTCCAGGGGTCTTCCTCCACCTTCTCTAGGGGTCTTCCTCCACCTTCTCCAGGGGTCTTCCTCCACCTGCTCCAGGGGTCTCCTTCCACCTTCTCCAGGTGTCTTCCCCCACCTTCTCCAGGGGTCTCCCTCCATTTTCTCCAGGTGTCTTCCTCCCACCTTCTCCAGGTGTCTTCCCCCACCTTCTCCAGGTGTCTTCCTCCACCTTCTCCAGGGGTCTTCCTCCCACCTTCTCCAGGGGTCTTCCTCCACCTTCTCTAGGGGTCTTCCTCCACCTTCTCCAGGGGTCTTCCTCCACCTGCTCCAGGGGTCTCCTTCCACCTTCTCCAGGTGTCTTCCCCCACCTTCTCCAGGGGTCTCCCTCCATTTTCTCCAGGTGTCTTCCTCCCACCTTCTCCAGGTGTCTTCCCCCACCTTCTCCAGGTGTCTTCCTCCACCTTCTCCAGGGGTCTTCCTCCCACCTTCTCCAGGGGTCTTCCTCCACCTTCTCTAGGGGTCTTCCTCCACCTTCTCCAGGGGTCTTCCTCCACCTGCTCCAGGGGTCTCCTTCCACCTTCTCCAGGTGTCTTCCCCCACCTTCTCCAGGGGTCTCCCTCCATTTTCTCCAGGTGTCTTCCTCCCACCTTCTCCAGGTGTCTTCCCCCACCTTCTCCAGGTGTCTTCCTCCACCTTCTCCAGGGGTCTTCCTCCCACCTTCTCCAGGGGTCTTCCTCCACCTTCTCTAGGGGTCTTCCTCCACCTTCTCCAGGGGTCTTCCTCCACCTGCTCCAGGGGTCTCCTTCCACCTTCTCCAGGTGTCTTCCCCCACCTTCTCCAGGGGTCTCCCTCCATTTTCTACATCTGTCTTCCAACCTCTCCAGGTGTCTTCCTCCACCTTCTCCAGGTGTCTCCCCCCACCCTCTACATGTGTCGTCCTCCACCTGCTCCAGGTGTCTTACTCCACCTGCTCCAGGTGTCTTCCTCCACCTGCTCCAGGTGTCTTCCTCAACCTTCTCCATGTGTCTTCCTCAACCTTCTCCATGTGTCTTCTTCCAACTTCTCCATGTGTCTTCTTCCAACTTCTCCAGGTGTCTTCTTCCAACTTCTCCAGGGGTCTTCCTCCCACCTTCTCCAGGGGTCTTCCTCCCACCTTCTCCAGGGGTCTTCTTCCCACCTTCTCCAGGGGTCTTCTTCCACCTTCTCCAGGTGTCTTCTTCCAACCTCTCCAGGTGTCTTCCCCCACCTGTTCCAGGTGTCTCCCTCCTACCTTCTCCAGGTGTTTTCCTCCCACCTTCTCCAAGGGTCTTCCTCCACCTGCTCCAGGTGTCATCCTCCACCTGCTCCAGGTGTCATCCTCCACCTGCTCCAGGTGTCGTCCTCCACCTGCTCCAGGTGTCGTCCTCCACCTGCTCCAGGGGTCTTCTTCCACCTTCTCCAGGGGTCTTCCTCCAACCTTCTCCAGGGGTCTTCCTCCCACCTTCTCCAGGTGTCTTCCTCCACCTTCTCTAGGGGTCTTCCTCCACCTTCTCCAGGGGTCTTCCTCCACCTGCTCCAGGGGTCTCCTTCCACCTTCTCCAGGTGTCTTCCCCCACCTTCTCCAGGGGTCTTCCTCCAACCTTCTCCAGGGGTCTTCCTCCCACCTTCTCCAGGTGTCTTCCTCCACCTTCTCTAGGGGTCTTCCTCCACCTTCTCCAGGGGTCTTCCTCCAACTGCTCCAGGGGTCTCCTTCCACCTTCTCCAGGTGTCTTCCCCCACCTTCTCCAGGGGTCTCCCTCCATTTTCTCCAGGTGTCTTCCTCCCACCTTCTCCAGGTGTCTTCCCCCACCTTCTCCAGGTGTCTTCCTCCACCTTCTCCAGGGGTCTTCCTCCACCTGCTCCAGGGGTCTTCTTCCACCTTCTCCAGGTGTCTTCCCCCACCTTCTCCTGGTGTCTTCCTCCAACCTTCTCCAGGGGTCTTCCTCCCACCTTCTCCAGGTGTCTTCCTCCACCTTCTCTAGGGGTCTTCCTCCACCTTCTCCAGGGGTCTCCTTCCACCTTCTCCAGGTGTCTTCCCCCACCTTCTCCAGGGGTCTCCCTCCATTTTCTCCAGGTGTCTTCCTCCCACCTTCTCCAAGTGTCTTCCCCCACCTTCTCCAGGGGTCTTCCTCCACCTGCTCCAGGGGTCTTCTTCCAACTTCTCCAGGTGTCTTCCTCCACCTTCTCCAGGTGTCTTCTTCCACCTTCTCCAGGTGTCTTCCTCCCACCTTCTCCAGGTGTCTTCCCCCACCTTCTCCAGGTGTCTTCCTCCACCTTCTCCAGGTGTCTTCCTCCACCTTCTCCAGGTGTCCTTCTCCACCTTCTCCAGGTGTCTTCCTCCCGCCTTTTCTTTTTTAACAGTTTTGCGTGAATCCTCACATGAACATAATAATACTTAGACATATTTTAGGAAGTATAACGGTGCATAATGAAAACAGGGCCGTTTTTCTGACAGAATCATCAGCTTCATTAGTCATTTTTAATATCATTCAGGATTTTTCTGCTATGAAAGCATCCGGATGGTTGACCAATACACAAAAACCAGCAGGAGGCAGATTTGGTTTTTATCTGAAGTCTCTCCGTCAGACACGCTCACCACATTCCTTCCGTCTCTCCACTCCCCCTGTCAGGCCTGTTCACTCCCTGAGCGTGAATAAAAGCTGCTCCGAGAGGCGTCTCCGTTCCAGATCAGCCTGAACCTCCTCCACAGTCATGGGTCCTGCAGGAGAACTCACGGCCTTTTGGATCACAGCACTGCTGACCTGCCTTGGAGCACAGCTGGGAGGTAAACATCTCTGACACACACTTCAGTCTGCCGGAGCGTTCACCAACCTGTGCTTTTACGTTTCCATAGAAACCAAAACAGTCTTCCTGTACGTCCCCTTCCCACCCGCTCTGCCCATAACGGAGAACCTCGCTGCCATTTGCCAGGAGGGGAGCGGCCGGCCCAGATACCCGGACAGCTTCTTTCCTCCGTCTGGTTACAGCCACGACCGCCGGCGTGGGAAGGCCATCAACAGCCTGGAGTCCTGGTTCAGTCTGTGCTGCAGCGGACTCGTGGCGCAGCAGCCCAGCCAGATCCTCTGCTGCGCCCAGCAAGCCGTGAGTCACTGAGGCTGTTCAGAGTCAGAAAATCTGATTTATGTTCCAGCAGAGCAGACGCTCAAGGTCAGGATTACAAAGTCTGGAGGGAAATGTCACCGTGACAGGAAGTGAAGCTGATGAGTTCATTAAAAGGGTAAATGTCACCTAGGTGTGTGACGTTTACTCTCCCTGTTTGACCCCCTCCTCTGGGGGAGCGGTGAGCTGCAGAGTCAACCGCGCTCAGGGACCATTTACGTGGTGGTTCAATCCCCTAAAAACTAGCCAGATCTTTTCTAAATTCAAACTAAACAGTCACATTCAAATATGCAAAAAAGCTTAATTCCAGTTATGAAAAGTTTGTCAGTTGATGCATTCAAGTTGATAAAAGTTCATCCGGGCCCTTGGATGGCCTGAGCAGCGTGAACCCTGCCTGCCCCCCAACAGCAACCCTGGAAGGGATCGAGCATTAACACTAAGAAAGCTTCAGTGTTAGGACTGATAATTATAACACAATAAAGAAAGACACGTTTTTCCCTCATGAATCAGTGGAAAAACAATCCTTCAGAAACCCCTGTACTGAAGATAGCAGCACATTGCATATCAGGAGGCAGAATACTCTGATTACAGTTGTCTGGGAGTTTGTTCATTCAGGTCATCTCTTTTCCTCCAGTGGATTCAGGCCCTGTCCCAGTTCTGTGAGGAGGAATACTCCACTAAGACGGTGGTGTACGAGTGCTGTGAGGACAAAGGGCCGGCGCGGTGGATCTGCTTCAACAGCGAGCTGCCCAACCCCGACTACAGCCCCAAGCCGGGCTACACCGCTCCAGCCATGCCTCAGGAGCCAGGATTCAGCTTCGACCCAAATGTTTGCTAGAGATGATGGCCGACGCCTCCTACAGAGCAGAACCTTATCCACCGAGTTAACTCCTATCCCCACTATATCACTATATCAGCATAAGTCCCACTAACTTACTCTATCAGTCTGTTCTCCAACATCAGGAAATGCATTTTAACACCAGTTTGTTTCCTTCTGCACAACATTTTATCCAGTGGAGCCCAACAGGGACATTAAGCAGTTTGTCTCTGAAAACATGGATTTGAAATGAAAACAGTTTGTCTTTTTGTGAAAGTAAAAAATCACTAAAATGTCTTCAGTATAAAATGTAATAAAAAAGTCTCAAATAAACACTTTAAAAGTCTTAACTGAGTTTTGCTTGGAGTCATCTTGATCCAAAATTACGAAGGTGTTTCTCACCTGTTCAGTGTGAAGGTGAGAAGCGACGTTCATTTCCTGTCGTCAAGTGGGATCTTCAAAATAAAACTTGGTTGTGCCATTATTTTTTTCAACACGAGTTTTTTTTATATTGTTTCCCCTCATCATATTTATTCTTTTAAAAGCTTATCAATAATCCCCAGCAAGTGCATCATTTGATTTATCATTTAATGTTTATGGTAGAAGAACTTGTGTCATAATTTTTCTAAATTCTAGTTAAGATCTATCTATCTATCTATCTATCTATCTATCTATCTATCTATCTATCTATCTATCTATCTACCAACCAAGGCTGTGTCCCACCAAGGTGGGGTAGCCTAGACAGGGCACACCATTTTAACTCCCTCCTTCTCTTCAGTTAAGATTAATATTAATATTATTGAAAAATTGAATTTATAACACACAATAAAGGGACTTTTATCTGTTCTTTGCTTTTTGTCAAATCAACTGTTCGCTGGAGCCTTTTATGAATTCATAATCCTGTTATTCACGTGTTTCTGAAGAGACGTCAGCTCTTCCACTCATTTTCAGTCAAAGCTGTTCTGTTGGCGGTTGTGTCAATTCACAATGACGTGGTCTAAATGTGTGGTCATTTTTGTTCATTACATTCATCAATGATCAAGTTCGTGTTTGTTTGTTTTCTTCCTGAAATAAAGTTTGGAGGCTCCTCCATCAAGTCTTTGTAGGCTTTTATTGTGAAGGCGCAGCGGAAGTTGCCGTCACGCCTTCGCCGCTTGATTCCGGGTAAAACCCGGAGCATGAAGTCTTCCGGATTACTTCCGTGTTGGTTTGTTTTGGGGCAAACATTGGACCTTATAGCCGTTTTTAGATTCCCCTGTGGCCGTCCTGCTCTATCCTATAGACTTTAAAGTGAGTCTTGAACGTTCCGCCGCGTTTTCGGGGGTTCCGGTTGTAGTGATCGTAGGTGATGAAGACTTTCTCGGTTCGTGAATTAACGTCGCGGCTCAGTAGTCAGTTGGGGCGAGTTTCTGCATTCGTGACATGCTCCCTCCATGTCATCACGAGCCTCTCCACGGCATTCCGGTCCCTTAAACGGGCGTCTACGTGCAGATTCGTCGATCGCCGCGGGGGCTGCTGGGATCAGGGGGTCACGTGGACCCTTTTGTTGATGCGCCCGTGTTTTCTCTGAACAGATCCAGCCTCTGGACCGGATCGGAACCCGAACCTTCTCAGTGGGAGCAGACCGAACGAGGGGGCGGAGTCTGAATGGCCACAGCTGCAGAGGAGCCGCCAGGACTTCAGGATTACAGTAGGTCCTGGTGTTCCGCCGGCTGGTTCTGACCCACAGGGTGGTTCTGTGCCGGAACAGCCCCACCCCGCCCGCTTTTTGTTTTTGTTTAGTCTCGCGTTTGATCTCCCTTTGATCTTAACCCGCATTTTTCTCTAGAATCGTGTCCTCTTGGAGGCGTTTTTCCAGAACCACCGGGGACTTTGCGAGTCCAAACCTTTCGGCCGGTTTTGGGTCAGATGGTGGAAAAGACAAAATAATCTTCTCCAGACATTTACAGCTGCGTTGTTTAAACTCATAAATGTTGGCTGAACAGCAGTAGACGTCTACAGAGCAGGGGTCAGCATTCTGGGGCACGCGGGCCACAGCTGGCACGTGGAGGGAAAGTCGGGGGCTCAGGGGGGGGGGGTGAAAACAATAAGCATTTGATCTGTTACTTTTAGGATTTGAAATAGAGACAAAGACGTTTTTTTCCTCCACGGGGTCTTAAAGAAAGGAACCAATCAGCAGCGCTGTTACTGTGACTCCGCCCACCTGTATATAAATACCGGCCGCTTTCCGCATCAGCCTTCAGAAACGGGCAGTTTAAGTTAATGTAGGAAAAAAACAAAGTTTACCATGGAGGCATGAAAAGGTGTGATTAAAAAAATGAAGAATGACGCTGCTGAAGAGAAATGTGACTATAGTTGGCGTAATAAACATAAAAGTAAACACATTTAGTTTACATGCAATAAAAGCCCTGAATGACCTGATATTGTGTCATAATGTCACAGAAGAGGAATAAACCAAAATAGGCTTTTTTAAGGTCAGTGGTTGTGAAGTTCTTAGAAATATTGATGGTATTTTGTTCCAAACACTGCACCATAAATGCACTACTGTTTGTTTTAAACAAACATAGTTTCAATATTATTTTCATTTTGACCTATTTTCTTTGAGCCGTGGTGTTATGACAGCATTTTTATTTTATTGCCCAAATAGGTTTAAAAAGCAAAAAGACCTGCTGTTAGGGAAGGAAATAACATTTCAGATCTACTGGAAATGTTTTTGTATTTCTTCATATTTGATTTGGCATTTTAGTTGTGAAGGCTCAGCTGTTAAGGAGAACATCTGGAACTTCACGTCACAAACGCGGCTGACCCCTGACCCCCTGCTGAGGGTCCAACGTCTGAGCTATCGTGACCCTTCTGGGCCACCGTAGAACCCAAACGTCTGCTTTATTCTGTCAGATCAGCACAGATGGATTCTGGCTGCTGCCACAGAAACGATGTTCTTCATGTTTATTGGCTCCAGAGATTCTATTTTCTATTGTATTTTGTTCTCTAACTCTTTTTTTATTTGCTTTGCGTTAAACATAACATGACGTTATGGATGACTCTATAGAATAACCAGGAAACTTTCAGTTTTCTCCTCTTGCTTGGCTCTGGACTGATGTGAACTCATGCGGTTCTGATCCTCTGGGACCTGTTGAGTCAGTTCTAGAGAACGCCGTCCTCTCTGAGCGGGAAGAGCTGGGGGCGCCAAACGGAGCCTCCAGCGCGTTCACGTGTAACGCCTGTTTTTTTTTCTTTGTGTCTCCAGATTCAGCGGCTCCAGCCAAGAATGCGACAGCAGAGGTGAGAGAGGCCTTTCTTCTGACTTCAGCAGGAAGTGTGTAACGTGGCCTAAATGTGTCGTCAACACCAAAGGAGTTGAGCAAGATTCTGCTGACGTGACGGCTGGTCCTTCCTGTTTGAAACCTGAGAAGTTCCATGTTGCCTCTGGCGTGCCAGTCTTTAACCTCGTAGTGTTTGTGGTTCCAGGGTGCGAGCGGCGGCGGCGGCAGGGGCATGTCCCAGGCCGCCAAGAAAACCATCGGCCACCGTGGAATCGACCCCCAGGGGGAGACCACGTACAAAAAGGTGAGGGGGTCACTGAAGCCACCAGAAGCGGGTCGTGTCCTGGTCTCATGCTGACTGTGGCGTTAGGAAACCCTCTGATGGCGCTTTCACGCGCAGAGTCTCTCTTCTGTTGGTGGAGATGATGGCGGTCCACCCCCACCCCCACCCCGCCTGGAAATGTGTGTCGATAAAGAAACAGAGAAAAACTTCTCCGGCTTAAGTGAAAAATCAGTGGGATCTCCTCACGACACACAGATGCAGAATCTGTGATCATGAATCCTATTTTATTTGGAATAGTCCATTTGTCTCATTACGTCATGAACATTATGAGGTTTTTTCTCGTATAATTACGAGAGAAAAAAGTCAATTTAAGAGAGAAAAACTCATAAACATAAAAAACATTCTCATAAATCTACGAGTTTTTTCTCAATAATTTGAGCTTTATTCTCATAATTTAACATTTTTTTCTCATAAAATTAGGATTTTTTTTCTCTCCTAAATTAAGCAGAAAAACAATCGTAAACTTAAGAGAAAAAAATGTACATTTAAGGTTTTTTTCTTCTCGTAAATTTAAACCTTTCCTTTTTTTTTTGTAGCCCTAAACTCTGTCGTAGTGAATTGCTCCAAAAAGGAGTGTGAGGAAGAACAATGGCGTCCTTCCATTTCTCCATAAACATCATTTCGTGGTTATTCCCGTATGGAAAAAGCCTGAAGGTGTGAAACGGGTTCTCTGTGCCGTCATGACCTTCCTCCTCTGAAACCTCTTCTTCCTCGCCCTGCCAGACCTCCTCCTCCACCCTGAAAGGCGCCATCCAGCTTGGCATCGCCCACACCGTGGGCAGCCTGACCCAGAAACCCGAGCGGGACGTCCTGCTGCAGGACTTTGAGGTGGTGGAGAGCATCTTCTTTCCCAGGTGGAGACGGGCCTCTTTTTTTCCTGCTTCTCTCTGACGTGGCGAGCGTGCCGGCGTCTCGCCGTGGCGAGCGTGCCGGCGTCTCGCCGTGGCGAGCGTGTCGGCGTCTCGCCGTGGCGTTTTAATCAACCTGTGCTCCTTTGGCAGCGAGGGCAGTAACCTGACTCCGGCTCACCACTACGGAGACTTCAAGTTCAAAACCTACGCTCCCGTGGCTTTCCGCTACTTCAGAGAGCTGTTTGGGATCCGGCCCGATGATTACATGGTACGTGTTGTGGTCGGGTCTGGAGGACGCCGCGGCGTGTTTGAGAGGCCGAGGGGGGGTTGTGGAGCTGGTTTTCAGGTTCTGCTGGTTCTGGTTGCAGTACTCTCTGTGCAACGACGGTCTGATCGAGCTCTCAAACTCCGGCGCCAGCGGCTCTCTGTTCTACGTCTCCAGCGACGACGAGTTCATCATCAAGACGGTGCAGCACAAGGAGGCGGAGTTTCTGCAGAAGCTTCTACCCGGATACTTCATGGTGAGACCGGAGGCCGGCGTCTCTGCCGCCGTCACTCTGCCAGAAGGTCATTTTTGCTGACTCCTCTTTAGCTACATTCTCATATAGAATTTTCTGGGTCCTCAGAACCTAAACCAGAACCGGCGGACCTTATTACCAAAGTTCTACGGGCTGTACTGCGTCCAGGCAGGAGGCAAAAACATCCGCATCGCCGTCATGAACAATCTGCTGCCGAACACCGTCCGCATGCACAGCAAATACGACCTGAAGGGCTCCACCTACAAACGCCGGGCGTCCGCCAAAGAGCGGGAAAAGACCATTCCCACGTTCAAGGACCTGGACTTCATGCAGGACATGCAGGAGGGGCTGCTGCTGGAGGGGGACAAGTACGTCGCTCTCTGCAAGACCATCCACAGAGACTGCCTGGTGAGAGGAGACTTTAGGCCTGAAAGCGTTCTCCTGGGATCAATCATTTGAGACTCTTGTGTTTTGCTGCAGCTCCTGCAGAGCTTCAAAATCATGGACTACAGCTTTCTGCTGGCCATCCACAACATGGACCAGGCTTGTCGGGACCAAGCCAGCGAGGAGGCCATCGCGGGGACCCCGGACACGAGGAGGCCGCAGGGCCAGAAGTCTCTGTACAGCACGGCCATCGAGTCCATTCAGGCCGAGGGCGGGGCCATGGCGTCCACGGGCTCAGAGGACGAGTGAGTATCCGTCCGGTCCAGGAGGAGGTCTGTGTGGTCACCGACATGCTGACCGCCGGCGTCTGTGCAGGACGGGGGGCATCCCTGCGTGGAATGCCAAGGGGGAGCGGCTGCTGGTGTACATCGGCATCATCGACATCCTGCAGTCCTACAGGTAAAGCTGACCCTGAGGCTGGAGGGGGGGGTTCTGATCCTGAGGCTGGAGGGGGGACCCTGACCCTGAGGCTGGAGGGGGGGGGTTCTGAACGTGTGGATGCGTCGTCTGGAACACAAAGAACGCCGGCCGCTTCGCTGAGCCTGAACGAAGCCGCTCCAGAGGTGGTCACATGATCTTCTCTGCAAAGGCGACGCCCACAAACTACCGTTTAGACATAAAGGAAAATGTCCTCATCTGCAGGACAAGACGAGATTTAGCTTCAAACCACCTTTTCTGATTTTTATAACCCATCCTCCAAGAAAAGTGAACACATCTAAAAAAATAAAAGTTAAAAAGGCAACATTTTATATATATTTACAATTCAAAAAGTTTAACAATCATAAAAATTTTCCAGAATAAAGAGGTAAATTTTTGCCGTAAGTTTCCTTGTGGTGAGGAGAAAGTTTTAAAAGCTTCAAAAGTGAAAACCAAAAATTTACCGTATTTTCAGGATTCTAAGTCGCCCTTTTTTTCATAGTTTGGCGAGGGGTGCGACTTATACTCCGCAGGGACTTATAGTCCGGAAAATACGGTAAATTCTGATGCAGACGAACGTCACACATCTGAAAAATCTGCTTCTAATGTTGAACTTCAAAAACATGATTTTATCTTTTTAAATCATAAATTTACTTCTACATTTTTTTAAGGTTGTAGGTTTTTTTCTTGCTTTCAAACGGGTTTTGTCTGCTTTATTCATGTCATTTTTTAGATTTGTGAAGAAGCTGGAACATTCCTGGAAGGCTCTGGTTCATGATGGGGTAATCAGCTGTTATCTGCTTCATTTATGTCCCTCCTGTTTTCAAAAAGAAGGATCTGATGTCAGACGTCTGTTTCAGGACACCGTGTCGGTTCACCGGCCGCGATTCTACGCAGAAAGATTTGAGAAGTTTATGTGCAACAGAGTCTTTAAAAAGATGCCACGTAAGTTTGATCTTCAGTCGGAGCCCGGTCGCTCGGACGCCAGGTCGCCCGGACGCCCGGTCGCCCGGTCGCCCGGTCGCCCGGACGCCCGGACGCTCGGTCACGCTCTTCTGTTTTGAATCCAGTGAAGAGCTCCCCGTCTAAGAAGCGGCGTGCCAACGGTCCTGTGAAGAAAGGCGTCGGCTTCGGACCGTCTCTGTCCGCTCAGAGCAGCATCAGTACCCAGCAGCCCCCCCTCTCGGCCCAAGTCAGCTGCGACGGCGTGGAGGGCGGCGAGTCCGATGGCGGTGAGCAAACATCCAGCGTCACGCCAAGTGTTTCCTTCACAGCACAGCTCTGAGGCCTCCTCCTGTCCTCCTCTCTCCTCCTTCCAGCGATGCAGTCGGATCGCCCCGACCTCCTCCCCAGGACGCCAGCTCCCAGCGGCGCCGCCACCGCCGGCACTCCCACAGCCTCGCTTCACTCCAACCCGGCAGCAGAGCCGTCTCCTCCAAATCCAGCCCACTCAGCGGGGGAGGGGAGCGGCGGACCCAAGGATCAGGAGAACAGCGCCCCCATGAGGTCAGAAGTGTCACTGCACTAAAGGGCAACATGCAGACGAGTCTGTTGACCAAAGAACTTTCAGACCAGATCAGAAAATCCACAGAGAGGCCAACACCCCCCCAAAGCCCCGTTTCTCAGCCCCAAATGGTTCTTCATTTTCCTTTCTGCCGTCAGAAGCTGCAGGAGGCGTGACGAAGCAAACGGAGGTTTTGGGTTGAAGCTTTGCTTCTGGGGTTTTCAGGCCTGCTGGAAGCCGGCGTTCTCAGTGACGCGGGGCTCTTTGGGAGTCCGTGTCCGGCTTCTTCTCGCTCCTGAAGCTCTGTGTTTGCCAGCCGTGTTAGATGAGGCTCACTAGAACCAAAAACGGATGTGGAGAACATTCATCCTGAGACTACGGAACAAATACTAATAAAGTCTTAAAGTGTGTAAGTGGAAGCAACTGCATTTTAAAGCTATTTACCTGCTTCATTCATGACAGAGCAGGCTGGTCTGTAATTATTAACACTATCATTGATTCATTTTCTGACTGTTTTTTAATCAATATCATTATTTTTAACTTTAGTTTATCATTTTGATTTCTTTTCTTCTGTCTTCCTTTTAATCTTGGTTTTCATTTTTACTCTGGGTTTAGTTTGTGTGCCCTGCTTTTGCTTCCGCCTTTGCACACTGTTCCAGGGGGGCGGGGCTAAAGTCGGAGGACGCCCGTCGCTTTGAGCCTTTTTTGCTGCCTTTCTCCGCTCGGCCTGAACGGACGGAGCCTGAATCCTCCGTTCCATTCTGCAGAAAAGGCTTTAAAGCAGCAGGAAGTGGAATTCCCACGGTGCGTCTGTCAATCACACCAAAGCTTTCACACTGATGTTCTTCCTGAGGAAGTCTTTAAAAATGATCTTAGGTTTATTTGGAAATAAATGGATGTTTCATTCCTGGGAGAAGATGCTGTTCTTTTTTTGGTTTTTTAAAGCAAGAACAAGATTTGCTCCACTTTTTGCTGGAATGTTGGATTCTAGAACTGATTGTGTTTTAGAGACGGAATCGGCTCCACGTTTGGAAAAGACAAACGTCTGGATGAGGAGGTCCGTCTGATGACGCTCAGCTGATCGGAGGGAGGATCCTCAGACGCTTTTCAGCTTCACACATGGAGTCCGACTTTGCTGACATTTACCGTCCATGTCAGTCCAGTTTGAAGCCACGCCTCCTGGAGTTGACCTCCAGCAAAGGTCACAGTTCTGAGGAAATCCCTGCAAAGTGAGGTTCTGTCCCAAAGCAGCCTTAAAGAAATGTTCAAAGTGAACGACAGAAAGCGTGACGGACTGAAGGTTTGCACATTTTCAGAGAACATTGAATGTTTTCCTCACACATCAAAGTGTTCATGAATGAATTAATGAGGTTTTTCTCCGCTTTGATGTCCGATGGGAGGAAACGGGGGCGTTCGGTGAGCTGCTCCCTTCATGGGACGGGCCTCTTCTGTGGTTCAGTTCCCTGGGGGGGGTCTAACTGTCTGCTTTAATCATCAAACTACAGAAATGTATTCACATTATTCTAAATGTTAGCTTTTAGGCCATTTTTTATGTTAAAAACACACAAACTATGCAACCAAATCCTTCAAAAATGACCTTTGTGACCAAATAAATAAATGTTTAAGGTGGACGAAGGCAGAAACTCCTCCATGCTTCAGATGTACATTAATAGTATGGAAGCTTCTTCCACGCCGTGTATGAACCAAACAAGTGAATGTATTCATATTTATTGTGATATTTATTGTCTTGGGCTAAAAAGGTTCATTTCTTTAGGTAAACTAACCGTTTTTCTCTTTCGTTGATGAATTGGGACGATGTGAACAGCTGGAACATCTGCTTTTCTTTGTATTTCTGACTGTGTTTGTCTTCCAGAATGAACATAGACGTATGTAACGGTGGAATCACAGCCGTGCCTTTCTATCACACACTATGGGATGCTCCATTTTGTACTCTGGTTTCTAAAGTTATTACTGAATAAACAGCTTTGGGTGGATTTGTTTCTTGTGTTGCATGAACTGCTTCTAGCTTTCCCATTTCTTTGAACTCCAGCAGTCAGAGATGATCTGGAGGTTTGGGGGGAAATTGATCAGGACAAATATACAGATAATTTAAAAAAAACTTTATTGATCCCACAACAAGAACATTGCTTTACTTAAAAAAAAGAAGCAGATAAATGACTAAAAATGTGAATAAATTCATTTGAAAATAGGAATGTTATTTATAAACATTTACAAATAAAAAACACTTTTTTTGGGGGATCCATGGTTGTTCTTCTGAATCAGTGATGACAGACAGACCAATCAGATTTATTACAAATATTCCTTTCAGTTCCTATTTTGTTTCATTCAAATCCAGATGTTTGGAAAACAGAACAAAATGCAAAGCACTTTCTGATTTAGTAAAGAACTGATATAATTGTACTTCAACTCTATAGACTCGGCTCCAGCAGATGAAATATTTTAGGTTTTCAGGGAAGTTACCCAGAAGGCCACTGGATATTAGCAGCCATTGAAATTAAACAGCAAGTCGTCATTGTGCTGACTTTATATAAAATAACAAAAGACCAAATAAGAATATGTGGGAAAAACGAGTTTAGATGTTAGTAGAATGGAAAAAATAGAAGCGTCTCCACTCACTGAAAATAAACACATAAACTTTGACTAAATGATTTATTTACTAAGGAAATCAAATCAAATGGAGACCAATTTCTGTGAAGAAAATTGCAACTTATTTTTCCCCAAATTAAAGAAAACATCCAAAAGATAGAAGACAATGATAGAATTAGTTTAGAAGAAGATTATAACGATATCAGAAATTGAAATTGCATTGAAAAATGTGAGTAATGGTAAATCACCAGGAACAGATGGACTGACTGCAGAATTTTTACCATTTTTCTAGCCTGACATTAAAGACTTATTAATGATTATCAATGATTGTATCCAGGAAGGTTTTCTAACTCCATCTATGAAAACTGGACTGATAACCGGACTCCCTAAACCAAATAAGGACTCTTCAAAGTTAGATAACTGGAGTCCATCACTGCTGTGTAATGATCAGAAACTATTGGCTCTGGTTTATGCAAACAGGATTAAACTGGTTCCAGACAAAGTAGTGGATAGTTTTCAATCTGCCTTAATAAAAGGAAGAAACATACATAATAATGTTTAATTCTGGACATGATGGATTATCAACCTATGCTAGAAACAGAAAGACTTTATTTATTGACTATTTCCAAGCCTTTGATTCTGTAGAACGTAACTTTATTTTAAACGCTGGAACGTTTTAGATTTGGAAGTAAATTTATCTCAATTATAAAAAATTACAGTTACATCACTGTTAACTCAGAATTAACACCCAGAATAAATGTAACGTGGAATAAGGCAAAGATGTCCAATATCACCAAAAAAGTTCATTCTATGGACTCAACTCCTAGCATATCTATTCTATCAACTATAGTTTTCTAGGGAATAAATCTACTGACTATGAGTTCGGCCTTAGCCAGTTTGCAGATGACACAGTCTTTTTTCTGAAAGACAAATACATGATGTTCTTAATCCCAGTAAAGAATGAAGCATTTATTTGTTAAATGAATTTGAAATAAAAAGAAAGAGAAGAAATAAACGTGATGTAAAAAATGGATCAAATGCAGAAAATCATCAAATCATTGGTTGATCAGAGATTTAGCCATTTTTGGAAGAAAATTGTTGTCAGAAAATCTTAACAATTAAGGAATATAATTTGGGAGATATGAAGACGATTGATTTTGAATCAATGGTTGGAACCTTTAGAATAAAATAGTTAAAAGATTTTATAGCTGATCCTGACTTAATATGGTTTAATATTCCCAAAGACATCTTCAAAAAGTCGGTTGACTAGATTTTTATGTTGATGTGACTTTGAAATCTTCAAACTTCCTATAAAGATTTCAGAATTTCATCAACAAGAACTTTTCCACTGGAAAATGATATTTAGTGATAATTTCCCCCCTCACTGCGCCCCCCTGTGGAACAACAGAGTAATGACCACAAACAGGAAGACAATGTTTCAGCAGAATTGGTTTGACCACAAGATTCTTTTTGGAAGTAATATTCTTGATTCCAATGGAGAAATTCTTCAGTTAGGAGACTTCAATAGTAAATATGATATTGAATGTTTTTCAATAGTAAATATGATATTGAATGTTTTTCAAAAGTAAATATCATATTGAATGATCAACCAAGGAATTTCAGAAAACCTGCAGAGCAATTCCAATTACAGTACTTAAATACATTTAATAGAAAATACAATATTCTCTTCCAATGTTCAAATTAAACTACCAAATTTAGTAATAGGCTAAACAAAACTTACTGAAAATAAGTGGGATAAATAAATATAAAAAATCCTTTAAAGGTCAATTCTACGAGGACTTTAACAGAAAAGTTAAATATAAATTAACAGACATCGGTCACATCTGGTGCTCAACTATAGAAATTCATCAAATGGCCCGTAGTCCCCAAAGATTAAAGAAATGCAATTCAAACTTACAAACAATTATTATCCATCAGCAGAACCACTGAGGAGTAGATTTGGATTTGAGGTTTATAGAGTCAACAAGATAAATATCATATTCATGAAATAAAATGGAAAAAAGATTGGTCGACGTTTCTGTGCTTTAAAATGAAGTCAGACTGTATTTATTATCAATAAATATATTCAGAAGTCAAATCCTTATTGGGTGACATTAGTCTGCTACAGAATCCAGGCTCCACATTGTTGTGTGCCCGGAAACGTAGTTCATGCTAAAATATTTATAGATATATATGTTTGGTTTTTATTTCTTCTGTAGAGAACTGTGACTTGCATCATTTTGTAGTTGACTCGGTGAGAGTTCGTAATAATGATATTTCAATATAAAAATAAAAAAGTTCTGAATCAGTGAAGACTGACCAATCAGATCTAGTCTTGCTGGATCTCCGTCCAATAGCATAACGACTTATAAAATTACGTCAGCAAGCAACAAGAAGTTTCCAAAATGGTGCTGGAAAGTACGATGGTCTGGTAAGGAAGCTAAAATGTATTTTAAAACAGTGTTTATCTGTCCAGTTAGTGTTTATTTTAGGCTATGTCTGTCAATAAGTGAATATTGAGCTTCCGCAGCCTGAAATGAGGGACATGATGGATATTCCGGACATATTATGGGCTGTTCTCGTTAGCCTGCTAGCTCTGGGGCGACCGGCTGAGTCATGTAGCCCTCGTTAGCATGAGTTGTTGTTTTGCAGCAGCGGCGCTTTCATCATGCGGTTGTTTTTAGGCGTTTTGAAGTTCTGATGTGACGTCACAGAAGCGGTTTGGGGTCAGTTGTGGTGTTTACACGTGTTCACTTTAGCCGAGTGGTCCCAGAGTTAAAGCTGTTCAGTTGGGACGCGCTGGCACCGGTGTTCACGCGCACCAGAGCAGCTCTAACGGCCGTTTTCCCGCCAGTGTGGACAACAGTGAATACATGCGGAACGGAGACTTCCTACCGACCAGACTACAGGCTCAGCAGGACGCGGTCAACATCGTCTGTCACTCCAAGACCCGCAGCAACCCCGAGAACAATGTCGGCCTCATGACCATGGCCAAGTAAGACCTCCTCTGTTCAGGACACGCATGCGTCGTGACGTCACGGTTCCCAGGTGTGCTGTCAGTGGAATTCAAACGGTTTCTGTGTTGTTTTCTTAACCTGGAACAGCAACTGCGAGGTCCTGACCACTCTGACCCCGGACAGCGGACGCATCCTGTCCAAACTGCACGCCGTTCAGCCCAAAGGGAACATCTGCTTCTGCACGGGCATCAGGGTCGCTCACGTGGGTATCCTGCAGGTCGTGACCTCTGGCCCACATAGGACGGCTTTTATCTGTTTTTACCTGCAGTTCAAGTCTAAACTCAGTGGTCGTCAAATCAGATTTGACTGAATCATCCATGGAGGTCTTTGTTTACATCCAAGACTCCACCAATATCAGCCGTTTGGTTTGAATCCTAACTTAAGAAAACATTAAAGTATAGAGAATGAATAATAGCTTTGTCAATGAATGTCTTTCCTATAAAGCTTTTGTCATCTCAGAAATAGTTTTCATCATTTTGAGACTCATTGAATTTACTTCCTGCTGATCTGACGTCAGTTTGAGGACGCCGGTCTGAACGGCGTGTTTTATCCTTAATGTGCTTCTGTGTTTTATGAAATGTTTACGCATCAACTGTTTGTTATTTCAGGGATTTGTTTCTTGTTCTTTGTGCACTGCTTCTGCTGAAAGCGTGGTGATGTGGTTCTGCTGAGCGTGACGTCACGCGTCCCTGAAAGCAGGCTGCAGTTTCCTGCAGTTTCAGCTTTTGTTCTGCTCTTCCTACAGTTGGCTCTGAAACACAGACAAGGAAAGAACCACAAAATGAGGATCATAGCGTTTGTCGGGAGTCCTGTGGAGGATAATGAAAAAGATGTGAGTTTGAGGCGAACCTTCTGCAGGGAAAACACGCTTCCTCCCGTGTTTAGGAGCATCAGCTAGCGTGGAGGACAAACCTGCGGCGTCCTCTTTAACCGTCTCTTCCCTCTTCCAGCTGGTCAAGTTGGCGAAGCGTCTAAAAAAAGAAAAAGTGAACGTGGATATCATCAACTTTGGAGAGGAGGTATGGGAGCGCGAGATGGTCCGAACACGCGGGGGGGGGGCGGCTCCCTAATGAAACGTGTTTGTGTCCCGTGAATCCAGGAGGTGAACACGGAGAAGCTGACCGCTTTCATCAACACTCTGAACGGGAAGGAGGGGACGGGCTCTCACCTGGTCACGGTTCCCCCGGGGCCCAGTCTGGCAGACGCTCTGCTCTCCTCCCCCATCTTGGCGGGTGAAGGAGGCTCCATGATCGGACTCGGGGCCAGTGACTTTGAGTTTGGCGTGGATCCCAGTGCCGACCCAGAGCTGGCCCTGGTACGGAACCACAAGTTTTTCTAGCTTCAATGTCTTCCAGTTTCTTGGAACATGACTCTGGTCGGCTTTGCACACGTCTCACCAACTGTCGCTCCCGCGTCCCGTCAGGCTCTGCGCGTCTCCATGGAGGAGCAGCGGCAGCGGCAGGAGGAGGAGGCCCGGAGAGCGGCCGCCGCCTCTGCGGCCGAGGCCGGCGTGCCGACGCCCAGTGCAGACGGTGAGAGCAGAACCATCCATGAAACCCCAAAGGAAATTCTAGAAACCAGACGTCCGTCTCCTTCACACTTAGACTCCGAAGACGCCCTGCTGAAGATGTCCGTCTCTCAGCCGGAGAGCGGCTCGGCGGCGCTGCCAGACTTCAGCAGCATGACCGAGGAGGAGCAGATCGCCTACGCCATGCAGATGTCTCTGGCTGGGGGAGGTGGGTCTCTGCTCTGATGCTGTGAATGCTGGTCACTCCACGTCTGTGAAAGTAAGTCCATGTTCTGACGTCAACAGAGTACGGGGACATGGACACGGGAGCCCCCATGGACACGGCCGAGTCAGCAAAGGCGAGTGGTCCCGTCTGACAGGATTTATGGGTCCAGCATGACGCTGCAACCGGCTGATGGCTTTTCATAAGAACTGCAGTGACTTCACAGAAAATGAAGGAGGAGGAGCTAGTTTCAGGAGAAAAGACGGCTGAAGATGTTTGGAAATCGATCCTTTACTAATGCTGAAGGAAAATGTTTGTTTTTGTAATTTTGAAAACGTTTTACGATCAGAGAGATTTGAAAAAGTTCAGGCTGAGGCTGAAAAGTGAACAATTCTTCAGCAGAATTTCCTGAGAAAGACATCAGATCAACAAAGGGGGGATGTGAGGTTTTCCTGGATCTTTTTGGCCTCACTGGGCTGCCGTCTGCTTACGCTGAACCGGCGATTCTGGTTCTGTAGGTCCGTCTCAAGGGAATGAAGTCCAATCGGGATCATCTTAAAGAGAATGAAAAACCAGATTAAACATTTGAAAAAGAAAGAAAATAGCTGAAACGTACCAAATGACAGAAACAAAGTTTATTTCTTACGTTTGTACTTCAGTTTGTTCACGGCTGTAATCTGGTTTTTGCTTCACTTGGAGCGGATCTGGATTCATTCCTTTCTGTTCCAAAGTGCCTTCCAGGCTGGTTCCTGGTTCTGTGATGGATGGCGATGCTGTGTGTCGTGGCGTGTGCGGCCGTGTCGTCCTTTCATGTTGTGTGTCTGTTGTTGAACAGGACGAAGACGACTACGATGTGATGCAGGACCCGGAGTTCCTCCAGAGCGTGCTGGAGAACCTGCCCGGCGTGGATCCAAACAACGAGGCCATCCGGAACGCCATGGGCTCCCTCGCCTCCCAGACGGGAAACAAGCCGGACGACAAAAAGGAGGAGGAGAAGAAGAAATGATAGGAGGAGGAGAAGAAGAAGTGATGGGAGGAGGAGGAGAAGAAGAAGTGATGGGAGGAGGAGGAGAAGAAGAAATGATGGGAGGAGGAGGAGAAGAAGAAATGATGGGAGGAGGAACGTTTCAGACATTGCTGATGCTCCTGCAGGACCGAGACCCAAAGACCTCCAGACAGTTCAGAGGCCCGGTTCTCTTTATAGCATCAAATAAAAAAAGTTCTGCCCTCCATCCCCCCATAGATCAGTCTGTGGTTGGTAGTTGGACTCCCTCCGGTTCTGTCTGTTTTTGCAATAAAAGCCGTGTGTCAATCTGCCGCCTACTGCTGCGTTTCTGCCTCTCCGGTGCCGGTAAACCGACCTTAAAGGTCCGACATGAGCAGACTGCGGGATCCCGCAGACATAACGGCATCAAGTCGCCTTTAGCAGGAAGAATCACGCGTGTTTGCGGGATCCTCCGTGAATTTCCCAGCGCTGCCGGAGCGCGATAGGATGTCCGGAGTCACGTGATGGGAAGAGAAGCATTTTCAGCTGAAAAGCAGCTAGGATAGTCGGGAATCGCACCTCCAGGTAAACAATCAAAATGCGTGAAATGATGACCGCAAAGCCACGTCCACGACCCCCTTTCTGTGACGTCATCGACCCGAAAGCCAGCGGCCCGTGATCGCTGTGGGCGATCCGCTCCGGTGGCGTTAACTTAACGGCGAGCGTTAGCCGGCTAGCTAAATGACCCCTCCGTCTCGGCTGGAGCTCCGCGGCCAGCTAGCCAGCCGCCAGGCGCCTCTGCGGGGAGGAACGGCGTTAGCACCGACACCAGGCTCGGTGGAGACGGACGGTAACCTGCCCGCGCGCTCGCAGCTGGCGCGTGCTCGCAGGAGGATGAGGGAGCGTTTCCCATTCATAGCGACGCGCACCGGGAGGGGCGGCCGCCGCTAGCGGCGCGCGGACGGGCTAAGCGGAGCTACCGCGGCGCAGCTGGGGCGCGTGACGCCCGGGGTTCCGAGCGCGTGCTGGGGTTGAAAATCGTTCCCGTTCAGCGTAAACGCCCGTCGGAGCCTCCGGGCTCGTCACGGCAGATTGTTGGTGTGTTTTTTCTGTCACCGATGCTTCCCGTCTGCTCGTCCGCAGGAGAGAAGCCCGCTATGGGGGACATGAAGACCCCCGACTTCGATGACCTGCTGGCAGCCTTTGACATCCCGGACATCGACGCCAAAGAGGCCATCCAGTCCGCCCCGGACGAGGCTGAGGGGCCCCACGTGGCCCCAGGAGCGTCCCTGGTAAAGCCGGAGCCCGTGGCGGGTGTGGGGTCATCCCTCAGACCCCCCAGCCCCTCAGACCCCCAGACGGACCCCTCCATCGTGAGTGTGATTGTGAAGAACAAAGTCCGGCACGAGGCGGTGGACGGCGGCGATGGGGATGCAGACCAGGACCCCATCGATGTGATCACGGGGGCCGTGGGGCCCAGGCTTGGTGCCTGTTCTCCCGGGATGACCGAGTCCGAGTCGGTCAACCACAACGGGTTTGGATCTTCTGGAGGCCCGCACCCCCTCGGTCAGGCTCAGTCCAATGGCGCTCCATGGTCGCTGACCATCCCCAAAGTGTCTCCAGAAGCAGCGAGCTCCGGCGCCGCCAAAGCTGCCAAACAGGGCGGCAACATCTTCAACAGACTCAAACCTCTGGTGGCGCAGGGGTCGGGGGACCCGGTTGGCCGCGCCAGGAAGATGCAGCTTCTGCAGCAGCAGCACCAGCAGGATGCGGGGCAGGAGAGGGCAGACGAGGTCAAGGCGTCCTTACCCTCCTCCTCCTCCCTGCCCGCCGGCTCGTCTCCTCTGGCTGCGGGGGGGCCCGTTAGACCGGCCTCGCCCTTCTTCCCCCCCTCTAAGCCTCTGCTCTCTGCACCTCCGTCGGTGCCCTCATCGCACCCGCTGCACTCCTCTCAGCCTTTCAACGGCGCCTCAAAAGGAGGCCCCGCCGTGTTCCAGCACCAGCAGGGGGAGGAGGAGGATTCCGACCCGGATCTCGGAAGTCCGCTGGTGATCCAGGAGAATCCGGACTCCCCGACGAGCGCTCAGATGACCAGACGGTACAAGTCCAACTCCGTCTCAGCGCAGCCCACCTCCTCCTCCATGGCCTGCCAGCCCAAACCTGGAGACACTCCTTCAGGCTCCTCCCTGACGTCATCGAGCCCCCAGTCGGGGTCCACAGAGAGCTCCCAAGTGGAGGACCGACACCCGGAACACGTCATCGAGGAGAGAGACTCTCCAGAGAGTCCTGAACCAGAGGTTCCTGCTTCAGCAGCCCCTGTCCCGTCTAAGAGATGCTCCAGCCCCGCCGTGGCCTCCACGCCGCCTCCCTCTGAGATGAGGGAGCCCAAAATGGAGGAGGAGGAGATGGAGGTGGGAAACGGGGCGGACAGGCTCGCTGAGAGTAAAGCAGACGAAGGACAACATGTGAGCGATGATGTCATGGAGGTGAGTGATGGGCGGCCCAAGCCAACGCCCACAGACGGAGGGGGAGGAGGAGGAGGTGCTGCTCCTGCTCCAGCCGGGGCTCCATCCCGACCCCTCAAAGTCCGGATCAAAACCATCAAAACCTCCACTGGTGGGATCACCAGAACCGTCACCAGGGTGGCGCCGAAGGGGAAAGGCACGGACGGCAAAGCTCAAAGCGGGCAGCGCAAGTTCCTGGGGGGCCAAGCCCAGAAGGCAGACGGGTCTCCGGGTCCGACGGCGGCAGCCTCACAGAAAGTCAGCGCCCTCGGCGCTCTTCCCGCCTCCACTCTGGCGGCCAGCAGCGTCATGCTGGCCGCCGCCACCAAAGTCCAAAACAAGATGGCGTCCTCTGAAAAGGCCAAGGTTTCTCCGACTGCTGTGAGCATCACCAAGGCCGCCGCTCTGCCCGCCACGCCCGCCGTGTCTTCCTCCCCCAAGTTCTCGGTTGCTGCCGGCGGGATCAGCGTCCGTACGGGCACCAACAAGACCGCAAACGGCGGCGGTGGCGCCATCATAGGGGCCTCCCTGCAGCCCAACAAGCCGGCGTCCATCGTCAACAGCACAGGGGCGGTCATTTCCAGGAGCCAGTCCAGCCTGGTGGAGGCCTTCAACAAAATCCTCAACAGCAAGAACCTCCTGCCCAGCTACAAACCCGACCTGTCGGCCCCGCCCCCGCCCGAGTGGGGGCTCCCGCTGCCCGCCGCCGGCTACCGCTGCCTGGAGTGCGGGGATTCCTTCGCCCTGGAGCGCAGCCTGGCGCGGCACTACGACCGGCGCTCGCTGCGCATCGAGGTGACCTGCAACCACTGCGCCAAGCGGCTGGCCTTCTTCAACAAGTGCAGCCTGCTGCTGCACGCCAGGGAGCACAAGGAGCGGGGGCTGGTCATGCAGTGCTCGCATCTGGTCATGAGGCCCGTCACCGTGGAGCAGATGATCGGGCAGCAGGACGTGACCCCCGTCGCTGGTGAGGAGGCGCTCCTCTGAGGCTCCACGCCGTCGACTTTCTGTCCATTTGATCAGCTTAAAGTGCCACTCTGATCATCTGTTTTCCCAGCATTCCGATGAGTCCGACGTTTTTAACCAAGAACCCATGTCGTTTTCTAGGACGTAGTTTCTGCAGAGCGGCTGATTTCTTTAGAAACTCCCCTCTGAAATGTGGGCGTGGACCAAGCTCAGCCCCACTTCCCATAATCCACCTGTTTACAATTACCTGCTAGCTTACAGCCCCAAGCTAACAGTAGCGGTGCAACAAAAACCGTGCAGCCGTAGAGTCTAGATTGATGGGAAAACAAAGACAGATCTGTTTGTCTGCAGGTGGATGACCAGAAAGGGGCGGGGCTTGGAGACTGTGGCCCCACCCAGCAAATTTTCACTAATAACGTCCTTTTCAACCTGCATTTTGAAAAAAGATAAATACATTTTCTAAACAAATTGTCAGCAAAAAGCCAGAAAACAGGGTTTTCATCAGAGTGGGTCTTTGAGACGACTCGTTTGGTTTGTTTTAGTCGTTAGAAAAACAGCAAAATGTCACGAAAAGAGTTTTTTTCTCCGACTCATCTTCATCCCTGGTCTGTCTTCCTCTGGTCTTCATCCTTTTCATCCTCGTCAGGCCTGCTCTCCTCTTCGTCCTCTTCTCCTCCAGTCTCTTCTCCTTCTGTCACACCAGGGGGCGCCACCACCAACTCCAGCCCCATGAAGGACGGCTCCTCCCCGGCGGCTCCTCAGCCCCGCCCGGTCCGCCGCGCCCCCCAGGGCCCGCAGGCGCTCATGCCTCTGCCCTGCAAGAAGGCGGAGTCGCTGCAGTACAACAACTTCAAGTGTCCGGAGTGTCAGACGCAGTTCTCCGGGAAAGCCGAGCTGGTGACTCACTTCCAGCAGATCCGAGGAGCTCCCAACTCGGTGAGTCCCGGTCGGGGGCAGAACGCCACACCATGCCACGCCGCCGCCGCCGCCTGTTTGGCTAAGCTTGTCTTTCTGTCGCCTGCCCAGACGTGCACGCAGTGCTCCCCTCCCATGATGCTCCCTAACTCGTGTGCCGTGTCCGCCCACCAACGGGTCCACAAACACAAAGCCCCCCACGTATGTCCCGAGTGTGGCGGGATCGCGCGGCAAGCGAGCTTCCAGACTCACCTGGAGGAGGCGTGTCTGCATTTCGCCAGGCGTATCGGCTACAGGTGAGACCACAAAGAGCTCGGCCAATCAGAAGCCTGGCCGTTTTTCTGATGCTGTGGATCCCTGAATGAGTAAACTGATCTTTAATTCACTGCTCTGCAGGAAGCCCCGCCTCTCTGTGTGAGAGGGGGCTGCTGGGATTTGTAGTTCCTTAACTTTACACCACAGAAAATCCGATGATCCAAAAACGCTCCTCTGCAAATGTTATGATGATAAATATTCATCCAAATGAACAGTTTTAGCCGTCGGGCCTCTGGGGAGCGAGAACTCCTCTAGAACAGAATGGGAGGTGGGATTTGTAGTCCAGACCAGAGGTTTCTTCTGAGGACTGAGTTGTTCTCTCAGGTGTTCGAGCTGCCAGGTGGTTTTCGGAGGTTTGAACTCCATCAAGTCCCACATCCAGACGGCCCACTGCGAGGTTTTCCACAAGTGCCCCAGCTGCCCCATGGCCTTCAAGTCCTCCCCCAGCGCCCAGAGCCACATCAGCTCCCAGCACCCGGCGCTCACCGGAGGACAGGCCAAGTACCTGCAGACCCTTTGGGAAGATCCCCCCCTCTTTCCTGGAACTCCCATCATGAAGGACGTCTGTCTTTGTCTTTCAGGATGATCTACAAGTGCGTGATGTGTGACACGGTTTTTACCCAGAAGCCCCTGCTGTACATGCACTTTGACACCCATTTGGCCAAGCAGAAAGTCCACGTCTTCAAGTGCCCCGACTGCACCAAGCTCTACGCCCAGAAGGGCTCCATGATGGAGCACATCAAGGTGAGGGTGCCGGCGCGCCTCTGCCCCGCTGCCTTCAGGTGTTGCCCTTTCATTGCCCCCCCCTTGATGAAAGAGGCGTCAGCAAATGCAAACATCAAGTCTTGGGTCGGCCTCTGACCGGTTCCTTAATGGTGACCTGGTCAGAAGCTCCATACCAAGAACAGAGCTGATTGTTTTGTTTAAAGCCCCCCCCAATTCCTGTCGGTGTTTCTGATGAGGGACGACAAACAAAGAAAATTAAGATAAAAAAAAAATCCTTCCTCAGCCTTTCTATTCAAATCACTGTGAATCAGGAGAAGACGAGAAATGCAGAAACTGTGCTCCCTGCTCTGAGGGGAAGGGGGGCGGGGCTGCCCCGCCCACAACTGAACTTCTACTGAAGTCCTGCCGCTCTGCAGACACTGTCATGGGTTTTAGATTTGGCTAAAAACAGCATCATCGTCAGGAAAAGACCACCGGGAATGCTGGGAAAATAGATCAGAAGAGGATGGAGGGGGCGGGGGGGCTGTGAGGTCATCATACGGCTGTTCGTTAACGCAAAAATCATTTTTAGACAAAAATGATGGAAAACACGACGCCTCGCATTAAAACCATCTGAAGAAAAGCTCAGCAGCAGTTTGATGGCAGCTTAGTCGCTAAACTGAAACCTAAGAAAAAACCAGAGGAGACGTGAAAACATTTGTGTTGCAAATGCAAAAATATTTAGGGAAAGAAATGTTTTTGAAAGCAAATATTTTATATTTTCATTTGCAACGTGGAGGCATGAATAATGAAAACCGGCAGAACTTCGTCCCGTCGCTCCTCTTCCTCTAGAAGAACTCTGAGGAGATGAAAGTTTTCAGTTCAATAAGTTTTATCATTAGTCTCTAATATGCAGGAAGGAGCAGCTGCTCCCATCCGTTCTGATCCACACTCAGCTGTTTGATGCAGAACGTTTCCATGGAAACGCAGGAGGGCATCTTTACTGTTTGTGAAGATGTGTCTGCGTTTTTAATAGAATAGAATCGATCAGAACTGACGCTCTTCTGCTGCATTGGGGTTCTGCTGTTGATGGCTTTGACCTTTGACCTGATCCCCCCCCCAGTCTACACACAGAGGCCCGGCAGCCAAAGCAGAGTCTCAGCCCGACGCCTCCAACGCCGTCCCCGCCCCATCCAACCCGTCCGGTCCCTCCAGCCTCAAGGCCAAGCCCTCCACCAAACCGGACACGTCCGACGGCGAGGACTGGGGGCGGGAGCAGGAGGAGGAAGAGGAGGACGAGGAGGAGGAAGACGACGACGACGACGAGGGGGACGAGGACTACGAGGCTCCGGGGGGCCACTCTGCCGCCCCGACCGAGTGGACGTGTCCTCAGTGTCAGACCACCTTCACCGACAACGACGACTATCTGAGTCACGTCAAGATGGAGCACGGGAAGGTGAGGCGCGTTCCTGTAGGACGCCACTTTGTCCAGAGAGCAGCTGAGAGAATGACGTCTTTGAACGCTTTTACTCTGAAGTTCCCCTGTCGGATCTGTGGCGGGACGTTCAGCACGTCTTCCAGCCTGCGGCGCCACGAGCGCGTCATCCACGAGGGCAACAAGAGAGTCTTCCACTGCCAGTAAGTCAGAGGAGTTGGTGGATGAGGCCGCCATGGCACGCTGCGGCCACCAGGGGGGGCGGTCTCTCCCACTGAAGACTTTCTCTTTACTTTTCAGATTTTGCACAGAAGGTAAACGGACCTTTGGGAGTCGGTTCCTGCTGGACAAACACGTTCGCCTCCATCACAAAGCCGCAGACGTGAGTCCGCCGCCGCCGTAAGACGTTTGAATCCAATGTTACAGTCTGTGCTGACAAACGCCTCTTCTGGCCCCAGGGTCCCCCGCTGACCAGGAAGCGTGCAGCTACAGGAGGGGAGGGGCCAGGCAGCTCGTCAGAGCAGGACGGGGAGGCTGGCCCGCCTCCGTCCCGCCCCGCCCCGGACGAGGAACACGCCCCAGAAGAGGGAGGCGGTCCCGCCAAAAGAACCCGGGCTTCCAGGCTGTCCGTGTCCTCCACGCCCGGCGAGCTGGAGGAGGAGGACACCGTCTTCCGCTGCGTCCCCTGCGGTTTCACCACAGAGGACAGGGCGGAGTTTCAGCGGCACATCCCGCAGCACCGCGGCGACGCCGCCTCCTTCCAGTGCCTGCAGTGCGGCGTCTGCTTCGCCTCGGCCGGCTCGCTCGGCCGCCACCGCTTCATCACCCACCGGGTGAGGGACGCCCCGGGCGAGGGGGAGCGGGGCGCCCCCCACACCCAGGGCTCCCCGGCCGGCTCCCCCGCCGCCTCCCCTCAGGCGCAGGGGGAGGACGGCGACGGCAACACGGGCTGCAAGGTCTGCGGGCGGCGCTTCGACAAGGCCTCCGACCTCAACACCCACTTCAGGACCCACGGGATGGCGTTCCTCAGCGCACACAAGACGGACAAGCCCTGAGGGGGGGGGCCGCCCCCGGGGTATGAATGTGGAGGAGACGCAGCTGCAGTTTTTTAACGCAAACATTTAGCCCCTCCCACCGCCACACCTTTGTGTGCAAACTGCATGTTTGATCCTGTCACTCTGTGACTCCGCCCCCTCCTCACTGACAGTAGCCTGCCCTCAAGCCCCTCCCACTGGGCTGACACTCCATGTCACATGGTCATCCTGCTGCTTGCCTGGACTCCGCCCATCATTTCTGAGGCCACGCCCACTTCAGCTCCTATTTATTCTTGCAGAGCGGCTGCTTTTGGAGACGACGAAGGCCTCTGAGTGGGTGGGGGGGGGCGAGGGTCAGCGAGGTCCATAGCGTGTCGTGAGAATCATGTGACGTTAATCGTAAAGCTAAGGGGGGGGGGGTAGATAGCATCTCCGTGTAAATACCCTGAACCACCCGGAGTCCAGCAGACGCCCCGTTTTAGTCAGTCGCTACCCGTGAAGACGTAGAGTATTTGTGTTGTTCCCTCTGCCCCCCCAATCTGATATTTAAGAGAAAAAGCCCCCCCCCCCTCTTCCTGAATAAGCTTCATTGTATTTACAAAGCGGGGGGGGGGGGGGGCTGCTGAAAACTGGTTTCTCTTCCTCCCGTTTCCGTGCTGCAGTTCCGGCGGCTGCCGCACGGGGGCGCCCGTGCTTCTCTCTTTTGTCATATTTATATCCTAGCTGCCTAGTGGACGCTTCCTGTCTTTTCCTTTTCCATGCTTGTGATTGGCTCGCTGCGACGCCATACACTTTTGTGCTGTTTGGAAATAAATGTGTCAAAGTGAAACAACCACAATCTCATTTGGGAGTCCTGCAAAAGCCTCTTCAGAACCTTGGAGACCCAAACGGACCTCCATCCGGCCCTGTGCGGACAGGATGGAAGACGGTCCAACCGCGCGTCTTCCTCCTCCTCCTCCTCCTCTCTGCTGCACTTTGCTCTTGCAGGGACGTCAGAACCCTAACTGCTGGCTCAGAAAAATCGGGTCATGGTTCTGGACGCTCATGCTGTTAATGAATAACTCAGGAAATAAGCAGAGTCCGCTCTTTATGCCTCCAGCCATCATTTTCATCATTTTCCTGTTTTCCAGCTTTGACTTTTGCTCCTTCAGTTCAAATCCTTCAACTTTTCCAGATATTCCAGGATTTCTGCCTCCATTAAATACAAGGGGGATCCTTGGTGCAGGAGCTCGCTGGTTCGATTCCCGGCTCTGGCATTTTTCACAAACTTATCTTTTTTGTTATTGTGGCTGTTTTCACTTTATTTAAGGTCAACTTTGATCATTTCTTTATTTTGCATGCAGTAATACAACATTCCTCCTGCATTTTCTCCTGAAAAGCTGCTCCTTGTTCTAAAACATTAACTCTGGAGGCCCTGAGAACAATCCGGGTCTTTAAAGTCCGGTTGACCCATTTTTTCTCTATTTTTAGGTTAACAGCATCAAAACAAACAACCGGCTCCCCCTCAGAGTCGATGACCTCATAACTTCTGCTGCGTCTGTGAAACCCAGAAGTGCAATAAAAGACGACGTCCTCGGCTCTAACGCGTCTTTTACAGTCTTGTAAATTTCCAAACGTCGTTTAAATAATTTTCATTCAGGGAAAGTGAAAAGTTTCAGCTTTTATAGATTTATATTTATGGATTCTGTCTGAGGAACTAAAACAGGTTTTCTGTCTGAACAAAGATGGGATTCAAACCTCCATCCATCCACGTCCTGAACTCACCGGGGCCCACTGTTTGTGGACGGTGGGACGATGGCCCACAGGGAGAACCCAGCCGGGATTTGAACCGGGGCCTTCTGAAGGTGCAAACCGCTGCACCACGAATTCAAACCTTTAAAAATCAGAATCTGTGCTTTACTGGAAATGGAGTTTGATGGGAGGAGTCATGATCAGAGACCCTCCATCTCCCGTTAAGGGTCATGGGGGAGCTGGACGACGCCCACTCCTGTCAGGGGAGGGGCTTCACCGTAGACAGGTAAGCGGCCAATCGCATGAACGCACAGCTTTAGAGTCAAAGTGACGCAGGTTTCTGGACTGTGGCTGCAAAAAACTCCTGAAGAGTTGAAGGAGTTCATGACTTTCATCTCACGGCTTTAGTTCTCCAGAACCAGTGGGCGGGGCTCCCTCTCCCCCCTTTTCAGCAGCGGCTCTTTAAGTGTGACTCCGCCTCCAGCTCCATCTTGGTTTCCGTGGCGTCCTCACAGGAGGTCTGGCACTCGGAGGGAAGGGGAGGATGGTGGACTCCAACCATCAGCTGGTAGACCAGGGTTCCCAGCAGAGCTCCGGCACACGGTCCCACTATGGGCACCCACCACCAGCCCCCTCCAGCCCTGAGGAGACCACACCAGTGAAGCCCTTTCAAAATAAAACACCCAAACCCAGGGACGCCTACTGACTTGAAGACATCCGCTCCCCAGCCAGCGATGTACGTGAACAAGCGGGGGCCCAGGTCCCTGGCCGGGTTCAGAGCGTATCCACAGTTCGAGCCCATGGAGACGCCGATGACCAGCACCAGTGAGCCCACCAGGACGGGCTGGACGGCGTCAGGGACGGGGGTGTTCCTCTGGTCCCCGAGAGCCAGGAGGCACAGCAGCAGGGCGGCGGTGCCGACCACCTGAGGGAGGGGGAGGCAGAACATCTCGCTCCAACTTCTCCCTCACAAACAGAACCCGGCGGGTCCACTGACCTGGTCGACAACCCCGCCCCACAGGCTCAAATAGTCTGCCGGGTAGGTGGAGAATATTCCCGCCGTGGCTCTGGGGCCCGTCACCGTCAGCTGATCTCCTCCGTACGTCCTGATGGCGTCTGCAAACATCAAAGTCTATCACTCTGGAACCCGGCTCCGCCCCCACGGGTGGAGGAGGACCGCCCACCGTAGTACTGGAGGCCCACAGTCGCTGCAGCCAGAAAAGCCCCGAGGAGCTGAAAGGCCACGTAGAAGGGCAGCTTCAGCCACGGATGTCGGCCCAAAACGCACAAGCTGAGAGAAACGGCCGGGTTGAGGTGGGCCCCTTAGAGGAGAAGTACAGAGAAGATCTGACCAGAACCAGAACCAGAACCGCTGATGCATCCCAGGAAATACTTCAGGAAATCAAAGGAGCAGAGAAATGTGCAAAACTGGACTCATATTTACTGGAAAATTAGATTTAAATGTCTTTTCAGGAGATAAATGCAGATTTATCGTTGGACTTTTGACGGTTATTTTAAATAGAATCACATAAAAAATGTAAAATATTTAGGATCTTTTTTTAAATCCATGCAGTCTTTGCTGACCTGAGACGCCGCGAGACACAAAGACCCCGAATGTGACGCCCAGAGCGAATCCCAGGTTGATGGACAGGTAGTGGCCCCTCCTCTCTTGTGACGTGGTCACCTGTGCAGCAGAACCACATCCAAAGAGCTGCAAGCAGAACACAAAGCTTTCAGCCGCTGGTTCCGCTGAGGAACATCACCTGTAAATGTTTGATGAGGCTGACAAGAAGCTCATTACAGATAAGGCAGCTGACCCCCCCACCACCACCCCCAGCCTGTGGATCAAAGTCCCTCAAAGTTTCCATGTTTACTGACGGTTCTGGTTTATTAGACAATCAACAGATTTTCTGCGATCTGGGATAAAAATCAAACAGCCAGAGTCGGACTTACAATCAGAACGTAGACCCCCAGACATTCAGCCAGGCACTCCCGGACCAGCTGGTTCTGGATCCGGATCTTCCTCAGGACCGCCTCCATCCCTCAGCGTTCCTCTGGACCCAGGCGTGTTGCCACCCTGCAGGTCGGACCCGCCGAGATCTGCGGCGCCTGCCTGCCCCTTCGCCCTGCAGCTGACGTCACACAGAGGCGCTGCCCCCAGGAGGGGGGAGTCACTGACCGCGGAGGCCACCCTGACAGGCATGCACGCCCCCCCCAGGACGGGCAGCTTTGGCTGCAGCTTCCTTTGTTCCAGTGGAGGACTTTAGATCCACTCAGGAAAGTGAAAGTTGTTTTTCTGAGTCTGAATCCTTTAGTTTCAAACGTCACAGCCAGAAACAGAATCACAGAAACCATAAATAAATCTGCAGAAAAGAGGAAACGAACCTTCATTCATCCCAAATACATTATTGACAGCTACAACTAGAACTACTCAGCTTCAGAATCCGTGAATCTGTTCTCTGACTCTCTGGCAGCAGAAGAGGAGGAACCGAGATGCAAAGAAAAGCTTTCCCTCCTGAACCGGGTCGGGCTGAACGGGCTTTCTATCCACCACCTCACCAGTCTGACTGAAAGGTTCTGGAGGCCCCCCCCCCCGTGGGACGGTTTCTGCAGATCGTGTTGAGGACTGTGTTCAGGTGAAGAACAGTCCAAACGAAGCAGCGTGTGAATAAATTAGCTCTTTATTGGGTTGGTATCTGTACGACGGTAGAAAAATAGATCGTCAGAGTTTCCTCTCCATCCTGGGATCGCAGACGGAGGCCAACTTTGGACAGAAATAACACTTCCTCTCAAACAAGACGGCGTGGATGGATCCAGACGGGTCTGAAGGTTCTGAAGGTTATTTGAAGCCTCCAAAGAACCTGGAGAACAGCGAGTCGTCATCCCGCATGTCTGAGGAGCCCTGAGGTCCACCTGCAGCCAAACAACTGTGAGGTTTGCAGCCGCTGCTAGAATGGTGAGGCGGGGGGGCGTAGACGTACCTGGCAGCACCGGTCCGGTCTGCCCGGGTTCTTCCAGTCTCCCCGGACCTCCTGAGCGGGTCACGGTGGTCTCCTCGCGTCCGTGAGCGTCTCTGACCGTCCGCCTCTCCTCTACAGTCTGACATCAATTATTTTATATGAAAACAAGCTAAAAAAACCCAGAAAGGCTGCGTAACGACACCCACCCCATCGGGCCTCAGAACCTTAGAGACCACCACCGACTGGAAGAAGGACCTGCTCCTTGGCTGGTCTGGTTTCTGACCTGAAGGGGGCGCTAAAATCTGGTCCAGGCCTCCAGAGGACACTGCAGAGTCCAGATCTGGATCAGACCAGAGAGAAGAGTTTTTTAGACAGACAAGGGGGAGGGGTCACACTGCAGAACCGGGTCGGGTCCGTCTCCCACCTCCGTCCCGTCTGAGGTCGTCGTCTGCAGATCTGAGCGGCTCCTGCAACCAAACACAAAGGATGAGACCATGAAGGCATCACGGGTCTGAGGAAAAGGTCTCACTTACTTTGGAGAAGGGGGTCCAGCCGTGAAAGGGCGCGAGCGGGGGCCGAGGGGACCCGTGGGGCGGGGGCCGAGGGGACCCGTGGGGCGGGGCCCGGTCCGGGTGTTTGAGCATGAAGTCCCTCAGAGGATTCCCGCCTCTGTCCGGAGCTGCTGGGGGAGGCATGACCCTAGGGAGATCTGCAACGCAGAGGGGGGGCATGTGAAACCAGAACCAGAACCAGATTGGTGAGCAGCTCAGACTGACCAAAGTGTCCAGACTCCCAGCGACCCATCTGGGAGAAGATCTCCTCCATCTCCCGTAGAATGTGGCCGAATACCGGGGGCTCCTGGACCCTCATCCCCTCCGGGCCAAAACTGAAACCAAACCTGAAGGCGCCATCGAAGGGGTCCTGCTGACCCCCCATGAAAGCATCGTGGTGGAAAACATCTTCATCTTCATCGTCGTCCTCCTCATCGCGGGTCATGGCGTCAAAGAACGGGTCTCTGATGAGGAAGATGAAGTGAGGGGTGAGACCCGGTAGACCGCCGTAACCCTTGTTCTATCCTAGGCACTTTAACGTTGGGAGGTGGGTCATCTAGACCCACTAGACAGGTGGGTCATCTAGACCCACTAGACAGTGGGGTCATCTAGACCCACTAGACAGAGCTCTGAACCTTTTTTCTTCAATGATTTGTGATCTTCACTGGTGTCCATGGATTACATGAAATCTTTCCACCTTTGTCCACCTTTGTCATGGTAGGGGGAACACCTCAATGGAAGGGGGGGGGGGTCATCTAAGATAGCACAAGGGTTAAACTGAAAATAAGAAAGAAAATAAAGGGCGCGCGCGCTGCGGGACCCCTGCGGTTTCCTAATCCACACGGTTATCTAACAACCTCCGACCCCAAAGAACTCACCTTCGACCGTGAAAATTACCTCCAGGAACCCCGAAAAACCCGCGAAACAAATCAAAAACGCTCATTTAGTTACGGTTAGGGCTGAAATCAGAACCGGAACCTTTGCCGGACCTTTAACTCTCCGGTGCGAACGGATGTCAACAGTGCCGTAAAGCGTTTGGAATGACGTAAAGTGTCGTAAAGACGGAGCCGTAGTGAACAAACGTGTGACGCAGAAAGGAATTTAAACCCGAATCTTTCAATTCTGAAATAAAAAACGTTACAATATTTATGAATATTGTAAAGATAAAAACGTTTCCACCACGAAAGAAAAAACACACGAATAAAGTCATAAAAGAAAAACAATAAAACAAACCCGTAAACTCCCTCGTACTTATGAACTCCTTATTCTACATGGAGAAGACTTTTTTTTTTCAGAATGCTACATTTAGTTTTCCAAACGTTTCAACAAAAAAATCCCACATTAACTAAGAATATTTTTCAAGGTAAATATAATACAGTTTAAAGTTATTCATAGGGCTCACTTCTGTAAAGCCAGACTGTCGTGAATTTATCCTCATCTGAGTGCAAATTGTGACAGATGTCAAAATGGCCCAGCCAACCTAACCCACATGTTCTGGTCATGATCAGCTCTGGTGAATTACTGGTCTACAATTTTTAAAACTTTATCAGATGCTCTAGATATCAGTCTACAGCAGGGGTGTCAAACTCATTTTGGTTGGGGGGCCACATTCAGCCCCTCTGATCTCAAGTGGGCCGGACCAGGAATGTAAAAGCAAAATATCAGCTTTGTTTTTGTTTTCTTTACTCAATCTGAAAAAAATGCCTCAACCAACATAGTAGCCTAATCACTTGGGGCCAATGGATCTCAAATAAAATTAATTTCAATTAAAAAAAGTTGGTCTATTTAATTTTAGACAGACTGAATATTTTACATCTGACACTGAGGGAATCCAGAAACTTTTCCTTATGGTGAGTCTCTTAGTGCTGAATGTTATATTTTTTTAACACCGCAACCTGTTGACATACCAAGCATGGGGGGTTTTGCGTTCAGCTTCATGAAAAATAAAACTGTCCATTTTTCCTAGAAATCTCTTCACTCCACTTCACTTTTTGACAACATTTTGGTCGTTAAGGTGTCGCTACTGATCATCCTCATAGCAAGATAACAGGTGAGGCTCATAGGGAACCAAAGTGCATCCTACCCAGACACAGAGCTGTTAGGTTTCACTTTTGGCACGTGCAGATTTATGCTGATTCACCTGTCTTGCCTTTCCTTTGCTCCCCCTAGTGGCGGAATTGCGCATGTCGGTTATTTCTTTAAAAAATCATAACTCACCACAGGAATGGACTAGAAACTTGCTTTCTTTTTTAACCATGCTAATGATTTCTACTCTTCATGCGTGGGCCGGACTTAACCACCTTGGCCGTATGTTTGACACCCCTGGTCTACAGCCTATAGTGCAGAGGCAGTCATATTTGGTGTTTCACACCAAAACCCAGACACATTAAGAAAAAGACACAAAGACATTCTTGCTTTTGCTACTCTAATAGCAAAGTGCCATATATTATTGCACTGGAAATCTAAGGACCCACCCAGGGTGTCCCAGTGGATGACGGATCTTATGCAACTGCTACAACTTGAAAAAAAATATTCAGTTCAGGGATCGAGGGACACATTTTTCTCAATCTGGGGTCCGGTGTTAGATCACTTTGGCAAACTCAGAATTCTACCTGAGGCCTCTTCACATTCTACCATCACACCTCAGTAGTTTATAGATTAAAATATTCCAACTGTTCTTAAATATTATTAGCATTATTATTTTTCTTACATATAAATATCACATCAGCTATATACGTTACTATATTTCTCTATTTTATGTTGCCACTTGGCTGATTGATTTTGTTATATTGGACAGTATATATCTTATCCTTGTCTTGCAAACTATGGAGGGGGGGGGGGGGGGTTCGAGGTGTTTGAAAAAATAAAAAACTGGCCATGTTGAATTACAAATATGAAACTATATCTTTGTTTCATTGTGTTTCATGTAACAATTCTCTTTTTGTTTACAATAAAAAAACCTAAGAATATTTTGTAGGCAACTTAGTAATAAAAATATCTAAATAAGACGATTAAGGTATTTAAACCAACTAGTTCACAAACACAAGTGCAGAGATTTGATACAAGCAAAATTAATTAAAGAATAACATTTAAAAAGGTTTACCATCATCTTGTGTCAAATTCATATAATCCACCCATCATTTTTGTTCATAATGTTGGTTTTCTAAATACAAAAACTTTATTCCAGTTGATTTTGTAGTTATGAGCAAAGTGGTTTTTAAACAGAAAAAAACAATGATGGACATTTGATGAGACTGAATCCCAGACGAGTTCAGCAAAGCAGATCACTCAGCCTCCTGTCGTCCATCATCTCTGCTGGAAGGGAAGAGGATGAACCCCCCAGCAGAGAAAAGCCTCCAGAATAGAGACAGAGTCACTGCAGGGGATTAAAAACATCATCCTGTCCACTTATTTCACCAATAATCATCCTTTTCTTGATCAAACTGGTTTTAGGAAAAAAAAAATCTGCTGATGTGAAATGAATCCAGGATTCTGCTAAATTCACAAACCCCAAAAAAGTGAAAAACATTCAAAAATGATGAAAACGTCTTTGTTTATTTACTTAATATTTATATATTTTTACAAAATAAAAAAAATATGAAAACAAAGCTAACAAGTCTGCAAGGATTTGAGAAGGAAAGAAAAAGCCATGGACAAACGGGGACTACAGTACTTGTGTTTTTATATGTACAAGACTAGTTTTTCTCCATTTAAATTGTTTTAAAACGCACAGTACAAAAAAAAATAAAAATAAATCACTGAAAATGAAACAAAACCCAAAATACAATTCTGTCCATCAGTATTCAACGCTGCAGGTTTCCTTTTATGTTAGAAGACAGGAGGAGGAGGAGGAGGAGGAGGAAGGACGGGAATCCGTCCGTCGTTCCGTCCGGATGCGGTCAGGATTCATGGGAGGAGTTACTGTACAAACGCCGCATGCCCAACCGCCCTGAGCCCAAACCTTTCTGATCACAACCCCCCCGTGTTCAAACATGCACGCCGTCACATGACGCCTCGTCCCCACAGCCTCTCTATATAGAATAGATCTAGATTTGGTAAAAAATAAACTTCAGACTACCAACTGCTTCTTCAAACTTAAAATGACATAAAAGGGGGGAAAGCATTCAACAGCAACTTATTTTGGGATATATTGTATGGGGGGTTGGATGAAAGCACAGGTGAAGGTGAGAATATGAAACCGTCCCCCCCCAGTCAGGTTTTCTCCCCTCTAGCCAGAAAAAATGGAGAACCAAAGAAAACAGAACCCATTCAGGAAATGTTGGTTCTTTTAGAAAACAGTTCTATGTTACAGGCGAGGGGGAGGGACGGGGGGGGGGTCCGAAAAACAAATTCCTGTTTCATTTTATAAAACCCTTTAGCCTCTATGCCCCCCCTGCTTGTCCTCCCCCCGACCACGGTCGAGGCTGCAGGAGGACGGGGAGTTCACGTGAGGAGACGGTTCTGCAGGAAGGGCGTCGAGTCCTGCGGTCCGGCCCACCGGCGATGTGGGAGGTGTCCCCCCATCTGGACGCTAGTTGGCCCCCCAGCTGTAGCTGTTGTACGCAGACTTGTTGATCTGAGACTTCTGTTGGATGGAGGCGTTCTGGCTGCGCTGGCCGGCGCCGCTCTGCGGGAGGAACACAGACGTCCGTCAGCGTCAGGCCACGCCCCAGCGGGGGAGGGTTCTGAAACACGCCGCCAGTTGGTACCAACAGAACTGTTCTACTGGTACCGGAAACCAATCTTGGTAAGTCAATAGGTACCAGAGAACTTGGTACCAGGATTGGTTCCGGTACCAACCTGTACGATATCTACCCAATAGAAACAGATGTTGGAACAGTTCTACTGGTATCAATAGAACCTAACAGAACAAAGGGTTCTATTGAAGCAAGAGTTCTATTGGGACCAGCACCAACAGTTCCAAGAGTTCTACTGGTACCCAATAAAAACAGATGTTGGTGCCTCGTTTCCAACATGCCAATCACTCCAGTTTCGCCGTACACTTTCAGCCAATCATTTGAGCTTTCCAGCAGCTGTGGGCGGGCTGACATAATGGGTGTGGCAATGAAGTGGGCGGAGTTTTAGTCAAAAGGTGAAGCGAGTGAATGTTCTGAAGACTTTATGTCAACAGGTTCTAATTCAGCGCCCTTTTGGGTCAGAGTTATGTTTAGCGTTGCCGTGGCGACGGGCAGAGAAAGACGCGTTATGTGAGCGTGTGTGAAAAGGGAAATGCAGCGCTGAGCGTCAGACGCATCTTAGACCCAATCCTGTGTTCTCCTTCATCCCATAACACTATTCCTGAAGAACCGGTTTGAGAACCCGTCCCTGCACCAGAGAACGCCGTGGTTCCTCCTTCATCATCATCATCATCAGGATGAAGCTCCCCACAGAAACATGTTCCGGCTGCAGCGCTCACGTTACCTGCCCGTCTTGCTGCAGGTGGTGGTGCAGTATCTGGGAGTGGGGCTGTTGGTGGGGGGCCAGGATGTGCATAAAGGGGGCAGGGGCGTAGGCAGCAGCGGCCGGGGGGTTGATGGGCCCTCCACTCCCCAGGGCTGACGGCAGGCTGAAGGAAGCCGCCGGCGTTCCCGCGTGGAAACCCTGCTTGTCAAACGACTGGAAGACAGAGCCACAAGCAGGACGGCGGCGAGTTTACGTTACGCTTCAGACGCAGCAGAAGAAGAAACGTCCAGGCAGAGGACGGTCACGGGCCTGTGGCCCCACGCGTGTTTGACACAGGCGTGTGGTCACATGCCTGTGTCAAACACGCGTGGGGCCACAGGCGTGTGGCCACACGCCTGTGGCCCCACGCGTGTGTCTCTGTAATTACCTGTGTCTTTGTGTAAACAGATCCGGAAATGTCAGGAACCCCCGTGTTGCTCGATGTCACCGACACACCTGCAGGAGCCAGAGGAACAAAGGTCAGAGAGATCCGGGATCCGCTGGGATCCACTGACAGAAGACGTCTGTGGGACCTCCGAGTGTCTGAGGGTCCCCACGACAAACGACCCCCACCGACGTGAGTATGGGAGGAGATGATGGCGCTCCTGACCAGGTTTCAAACTTCAACACCTCCAGGCCACAGACCATAATAATAAACAAAAACCGCCAGCAACAGTTTGAATCCAAAGCCAACACGGACCGACCCGGTACAGACGGGCAACTTTAACCAACAGGAGAAACTCTGAGCTGCAACACAACAAAGGAAACCCCTGAGTGGTTCTGACCCGTGTCACCACCACCGGACTCCAGCCTTACACAAAGCTTCAACAGGAAGTGATGTCAGCATTAAAGAGCATCAGTGACCACTGAAGGTTCAGCCCATCGGTCCGGAAAGAACGGCGGAACCACAAACTCAAGAGGAGATCAGCAGGTGGGAGTTTGAGTCCAGACTGGTTCTGGAGAACATTCTAGAGGGCATTGAGAAGTCCGTTCTGGAGTCCGTCTGAGCTTCTTGACCACACAGTGAAACCCTCATCAGCTCCACCGGGACGCCCCGCTAAACCTTTATTGACACAAAGAACCGTGACGGAACCGACGACAAGTTCCCCAGAAAATGACCATCTAACAGAAAGAGAGAGAGGAAGAGATGCAGGCTAGCCGTGGAATTCTACAGGTGTTTGGGGGGGGGGGGGGTTATGACACCAGAGGGCCCCCTCCCTCTGCTCCACTGAAGCTCGCAGCAGCACTCACCGACTCCAGGCCCGGTGACGGAGCTGGCTGGCTTGTTTTGTGCGGAAGCGGCGGCGGCGGCCACGGCAGTGCCGTATCCGCCCTTACAGAAATCCCCGCTCCCTGAAGCCTGGCCCACATCCTCATAGCCTGCAACAGTCAGACACACAGCCGCAGCCCACAGCGTTAGACACACCGGGCAGGGGGGCCGACCCGGACCACAGCATTTGCAAACTCTGCAGCTTTTTACGGAACCAGGAGGGGCGTCCCGATCCAAAATCAGGCCTGATGGTGTGGTTTCAGAAATCCGGTGTTGGGTCCCGATCAGAGAGGATTTTATTCTGATCAGCGCTAAACATTTAAAGTTATTACGGATAAATAATCTACCAGACCATGAACGCATCACGACGCTTTACTGCTGTAAAACGCAGCAGAACGGCAGCAGGAGGCGACAGAATCGGGTCAGAACGGTGAAGGAGGTCAAACGTTTGCTTTAACACAAACAGCAATAGTCTAGTTTTTCTGGTTGATTGTTGACGTTAACCCACAGAACAGCTGACGGTTAAATGAAGGTTCATGACATCATGACCACTGGGGAAAGATGCTTCTGTTCATCACATTCTTCATTTTAAAACAAGTTACATTATCGGATGGGAACTTTCTAATCAACAGTTTCTCAAAATCAGATGAATCGGATCGGGACCAAAAACCCGGATGGGGACATCCCGAGTGTTGAGTCTTCCGTGCTGCAGCAGGAACACGACAAGCTGCTCCGAAATGCAAACATTTGCAAATACTTTGATCCACGTCTTTGGGAGGGGGGTGAGTGGGGGGGGGGGGGGGCAGACAGTGAGAGTGGCAGCAGAAAGCAGCAGATGGTGCAGCTTTAGACAAACAGCTACGTGTTATGGAGGAGAGCGTTACCATAGCAACAGAATACAAACTGATATCTGACCCAAAGGGAGCTGGGAATGATGGGATGGCAAGAACTTTACGTGAAGGTGTTAAGGATTAAGATGCTGACGGTGAACCTCTGCAGACACTTAAGGAAAAGCAAAGCCACAGAGACCTGCAGCAAACCGAGCAGAACCCAGAGGGTCAGAACCCAGAGGCTTGGAACCCACAGAGGCTGGAACCCACAGAGGCTGGAACCCAGAGGCTCAGAACCCAGAGGTTCTGCTCGGTTTGTCTGGATTTCCCACAAACACACGAGAGGTGAGAACAAACATGGAGGCTCAGATCTTCTGCTGGATCCGGGTCAAAGGTCATCCTCCCCGCACGCCAACGGGAAATCAGAACTGACCGAACAGAACAACACGGGCGTCCTCACCAGTGCTGTATCCGTGGGAGCCGTAGCCGCTGGCCTGTGGGAAGGGCGTGGCCGATGCGTTGACGCCAACATTCACGCCGTGCTGTTTCGACGAGGTAGGAGCCACCTGGGCAAACACGGACGCCGTCCACGTCATTTTATAAAACTGTCATGTTTGAGGTCAGCAGGTCATCATCACATGTAGACATTTCTGTTCCTTCAACCAGATGAGGCCGGGTCTGGAGTTTTTTCATCTTCCAGTTGCCTTTTGAGGGAAAAGTCTTCTTCAAATCTTCATCCTCTGCTTCAAACCGTCTTCGTTTTATTCAAATGGGTTCTAGATTTTCCCTCCAAGTGGAAGCTAAAAATCAGCCTCATCCTAAAATAAGAAACGTGAGTTCAACGTTTAAATAACTTTATTAGCAGCATCCTCATAACACTGGACAGCCAGATGCTCAATATTGTGCGTTAGTATTATGGTCTGTGTGAACAACCGTCACAATAACTCCATATTTGGTTTTACTAGTCAGAAAGGAGCAAATGGATTTCTGACACGGAGCGACTCGACATTCGTCAAGTCCGAGTCGGACGTGGAGGACAGAACCTAGTACCTTCCTGCAGAATCAGAAAATAAATTAAACTTAAAACACGCAAGTCAGGCTTTTTTCTCTCTGCGGTCCGGTACCGACCCGCGGGCTAAACTGGACCTACAGACAGGAGAGCAAGGAGGTCGGCGGTTGTTCTTCTCACCGGAAACACGGCGGGTCCGTACTGGAAGGTGTTGGGAAGGCCCGGCATGCCGGTGTAATAGGGGAGGCTGGGGTAGCTGTAACCGGGGGGCAGGCCCGGGTTGAGGAAGGGCTGCTGGGTGGTGTGGTGCGTCTGGGTCTGACTCTGCTGCGTCTGGGCCAGCGTGGTCGCGGGGGCGGGGGAGGAGGCGTCGCCTCGGCCAAATTTCGCCAGTTCACCTGAAAAAAACGGGAATAGAGGTTTAAGAAAGGCCCGTGACGGAACCGAGAGCGTCCTACATCAGACATGGCTGACGGACCAGAATAATGGTTGCCGGTTAGACTCCCCTCCCTTCCGGTTAATGCTGTTGTGGGGGTGGGAAACGGGATGCTGTAATAATCCTGGAGAAAAGACAACGTGAACAGAATCCAGCAGGAACAGTTTGGCGTTTTGAAGAGTGAGGGACTGACCAGTGGGATCCTGGTCTGCAGCATCTGGAGGTCGTCGTAGCCGTACACCTGAGGCTTCACACCACGCAACACGGTTAGAGCGGCAAAAGCACCACCTTCATGCAGACGGCACACGCACACTTACAGGATAGGCGTGCAGGAGTCCAGGGGCCATTATGTACGGGTTGGGCAGTAGAGGGGGCACCCCCGGCGGCAGATTGGGAGGGGCTTTCCCTGAATTAAGAAATCAAAACAAAAAAAGATTTAATTCCAGAAAAAACGGTTTGTGTCCCGATGAGAATCAGAGAAACTCGGTTTTCAAAAGGTTTTACTGCTGGAGGAGCTTCAGGTGGAAACCAGAAAAAAGGACGTCACGGAAACATTTAGGCAAATTAGAACCATTTCAAGTGAAATTTATTCTCTGAATTAAAGAAAACCAAAAGTCACAGTGGGCACGTGTGAATAAACATGTCGGTGCCACATGTGAGACGGTGCTGGTTAAAATGTTACCAGGTTAACAAACAAGCTTTAAATTAAAAAGACAGATGTAAATTTAAAAAATAAAGAGACAATTGGAGGTGAAGGTCCTACAGGTTCTAGAGGGGCTTCAATGAGCTTCATCCATGACGGAACCACACGGCACCATGAAGCTGGACCCGGTTCTCCTGATGGCTTCAGAGCAGGACTGGCACAGAAATGAATGTGGAGGAGGAGAACTGTTGGGATGGGACAGTCCGGCCGTCTCACCTGAGGATGCTGCAGAGCTGCGTGTGGAAGAAGACGTCGCTGACGAAGGAATGCTTGGTGACGCCGCAGAAGCTAAAACGGAGGCGGGGACTGCTGTGGGGCCGCCCATAGAGGCGGGGCCGAGGCCCATGGCCAGACCAGTGACGGGGCCGAGACCAGAGGGAGCAGAGACTGTGGCGGGGCCCACGGAGGAGCCCTGAGGGACGCCCAACGACGCCTGTGCAGCGGCCGCGGAGGAAGAGGAAGAAGAGACCGACGAAGATGGCACCGCTGACACAGAGGAGGGGAAAGAGGAGTGTAGGTTGGAGTCGGCGTCTACGCCGGGATGCTGCAGGAACAGAGGGAACAGACGTTTAGTGGAGGCCTCCACCAGAGCAGGAGACGCCGCTCAGACGCTCCTCAGAGAGGAAAGCTCATAGGAGGCCTCACAAGAATGCTGGAGCTGGACGTCCTCCCTGAAGATGAAGGAAGGTTGTTCTGCTGTGACGGGTGAGCGCTGCGGAGGGAAAAGAAAACCACAGGGGGTTGGAACGTGACGGCCCGTTAAGGAAGATGCTGCTGTGGACGCGGCGTCGTACCTGTTCTGCTGAGGAGGGGGAACGGCGCTCGGGGGCAGGTCTTCACTGTGGCCCAGAACGTTAAGAGACGCTTGGTTGGACGTGGTTAACAGCGAGGCGGGGCCGGAGCCGCCGTCTGGCAGAGAGCCCATGCTGGGGTCCGAGCTCTTGGCTGAGGCTGCAGGGCCTGCTGCAGCTGCGAGGACAGACAGGAAGAGGTCAGCCGGCGTGTTCTCCTGAGCGGGAAGAGCGGGAAGAAGATCCGTACCTTCCACAGACGGAGACGCCTGCATAGAACTGAAGCCGTTCTGGAAAACAAAAGCAGAGCGGTCTCAGGTTTGAACACGTGTCCATGCAGACTTGAGTCCAAACGGAGGTGAGAATGAGGTTCTGATGCGTTTGCAGGAACATTCTGTTCACTTGTTCCTGATTGGTTCTCTAAAACAAAAGCCTCCCATCCAATCTCCCTCCAATCCAACCCTTGGTGACCACAATTCTTCAGTTTTTCATGTTGTTCTGACCAACAGAACAGCAGGAGAAGCCACCAAAGGGCTCGAATGTAACCTGTCGACCTGTTTTAGTCCATTTTGACTTTAAATCAAGTCTGTAACCCAGAAACCATAAATGACTGAACTTCAGGAGCCAGTTCCTGAAACGCTGAGGTTCTAGCAGGCTGGACTTCTCCTGTGAGGATCACATCAGTCTGACATTGAAAATGCACAGTTGAGGGGAAAGCTGAGCCTTACTTTGGGCTGCATGTCCTTCTGAGGAGACGAGGACACGGAGGGGGGGTAGCGGCGTGTTTGAGCAGCTCTCTGGTCGTACATGTCCATCTGGTTGGAGCTGGAGAGGGCTGAAGTGGGCTCGCTGCGGGACGTGAAGCAGAGGAGGTTCTGGATGTCATGAAGGTGACCAGGATGCAAACATTCATCTAGAATGGTTACGAACGTGGACCCAGACTTCCAGCACGGTTCTGCCCTCAGGTGTTAATGAGGTGATGACAAATATATTTTTAACCTTTTAAACGTTGATTTCGGTTCCTAAACCAGTGGAATCGTCACTAAGGCTGCCTTTACACTGCATGGTTCAAGTGACCCAATTCCGATTTTTTCCTCTCACGTGGCACAGATCGGATATGACCGGTGAACGTGTAAGCAGGACAAAAGCGCATGGATTCCGTTTTTCTCAGATCGGATACAGGCCTCACTCATATGTGGAAATAAATCGGATATCTGCATTTGCGTGTGCCACGTAAGCAGACTAATCAGATATTCCCCAGTAAATGTGAGTCGTACGTCAGTGACGTCAACTATTAAGGTGCTTTAGTGCTGATGTTGCTGTCAGCTGTTACCTTTCAGCCTCAGGCTTCAGACCGTAGTTGGAAACCACTGTTATGTCCGGTCCGGACGCAAACGGTAACTAATGAAGCGGGACACCGTTGCTATGGAACAGCTAGAAGCCGTTTATTTCTTTGGGGGGCGTGTATGATGGGGACCGTGTGCGTGTGTGTGTGTAAGGAGGGGGGGGGGGGGTGAGCGCAGAGCGGGGGACTGTCGGAGAACCGTAAATTAATAATAAGGTGTCTCCCCCAAAAGTTTTGGAGTCTTTCTTAGCCCACTCTGGAGGCTGAGGGTTCAGAACAAAAAAGAGAACCCCGAGGAAATCTCCCGTGTGTTTCTGACTACGGTCAGAAAAGAGAAGTCATCGCGCAGGAAAGGTTCAACACTTGGATCAAACTGTTAGTACAGCACGTCTGCAAACACTTCCTCATTCAAAACTCAGAGAGAGCACAGAAGACGGCCGACCAGGCCAGCCCTCCCTTTTCCTCCCCCGTGCATCCCCTCAGGAGCGCCCAAGGCCACGCCTCCTTCCGTCGCCGCCTTGCCTCCATGACAACCGCAATCACAAAAGTCCAAAGGAGGTCAGCGGAGGGCGGAAATACTGCCACGTAGTCCTCAGAACGTCTACGTTTGATAGTTTCAGCATTGTATAGTGTAAATGCATAAATCAGATACGGGTCACTTTTAAAAGATGATGTAAGCGGGTCGTCAAAGAAATCGGATATAGTCAGAAAATCGGATATGGGCATCAAGACCTGCAGTGTAAAGGCGGCCTAAGTGACCATCCACCGCTGCTGCTTTCATGGCGCCCCCCTCCCTCCATGTTTTTCTTATTCTCAGAACCCTGTGCGTCCCGAGCAGAAACCCCAGCATTATGCTCCATCCGTATGTGCTGCTACCCACCTGCTGGGGGCGGTGTAGAGGCTATTCTGAGCCTGGTTACTCGGTGTGGTCGTGGCCGGGCCGGTCTCGTATTCTGGTAGAACTGGTTCTGAACCGAACTGCAGAGCTCCAAACTGCAGATTGAGGCCTGAGATGTCTGTGGATCCAGGCATCTCCACCGCCATGACTGGAATCTACGACCAATCAAGAGTTCTGTTGACTTCCTAGAACAATCGGACGGTTCCACCAGCAGCTGGATTCTCCTCCGTCTTACTTTGGTGGTGAGGGACGTCCTCTTCTTCTGCTGCTTCAGCTTGTGCTGCTGCAGAGGCAGCGGACTCGAACCCTGGACGTCCGAGGAGCTGGGAGAGACTTGGTGACCAACAGAAGCTATTGATCCCATCTTGGGAAGGGAGGAGGATGTGGAATGCTGCGGTAAAGAGGAAGAGGAGGACGACAGCCCTTTGTCCTGCAGGAAAACATCCAACATGGATGAGGTTGAGGTGGCCGCCTGGTACGGCTGCCGCTTGGTAAAGGGTGTGTGGATCCCAGGCTCTGCCGGAGCCTTCATGTCTGGAGTCAAGACAGAAACAGAAGATCAGTCCCCCAGAGAAGGAAAACATTCACAACTTTATTTATCTCAACGAAATAACGATTGGATTTTCTCAGATTTCTGCAGTGGATTCAGATTCTTTAGAAACTGAAGCAAAACAAATCCAATCCTCTAAGGATGAACCGAACGTCTGAATGTTATTGACCCGGATCAGCCTGCTGGGCTCTTCTGGACAAAACCATACTTTGATCAAACCAAATAAAGACAATGATTGCCAAAGAATTTCTATTTTACGATGAAGAGAAAAGGACAACAGCGCTACCGAACTGTCCCAGCGGGCCGGCGCCGGTGTCCCAGGATGAAGGCGGCGTGTTGGTCGGTCCACTCTGGGAGTGCTGAGCGGCCAGCTGGGCCAGCGCCTGGGCCGTTTTGTACTGTTCCAGAAACTGGGATCCGGTGGTTCCGGTGCTGCCGCCTTTAGGGTCGGCGTCCCCGAAGCCTTTGCTCAGCATGCCGCCCTGAAGGGTCGGAAGAATCGGAGAACCGCTGAGCATCAGGAAGCTCAACATACATAAAAAAAGAGCTGTAAGCAGCAGGGAGACCCCCCCCCCCCATCCCATCCGTCACTCACCATGCTGTGCTGGGCGTAGGGACTGCTGGAGGAGGACTGGGACAGCGAAGCCCCTTGCTTGGAGTTGCTGAAAACCAGTGACAGGGAGGGGGTCTGGGGGGGCTCCATGGGGGTGTTTTCTGTCTCAGAGGAAGAAGAAGGAGGAGTTTTTCCCAGAAGCACCGCCAGATCGATCCTGAGGAGCAGAAACGTTCACAGCGTGAGAGTCGAGGTCTGACGACCGTCAATCAGGCTTCAGATAAAATATTTACTGATTTACGCCGACGGCCTCCTCAAATACAGCCTCCAAAGGTTTCATGTTCATTGTTTTCTAGATGAAAGCCCTTCTTTGATCAACTTTATAAACACCAGTGTTCATTTTTCCCCCTTTTCTGGATTTCTTGTGAATAATTTTGCTTTTTCTTCTTTTTTTTAGAGCATTGTGTTCTGCGTCCTGATTGGCTGGAGATCTTGTCAATCAGTCTCTAGTACAGAAAGTGTTCAGCTTGTCAAATCAGATCTTTGCTCTTCATGCTAAAATCCTGGACTTATCTTTAACAGTTATAATAACGGATTCGACTTTTCTGCCCTTTTCCAGACGCTCAAAGCGATCACACTCAGTGGAGCAATGCTGGAGGTACAGGGGGAAGCGTCCAACCCAAAGACACAACGGTTGGCTGGGGGGATCGAACTGCCGATCCTTTAACCCTTGGCCGGACTCCTCAACCGACCGTAACTTTTGGAGGAAGGTTTGAACTTTGAGATTTTAAGCCAGACAAACGTGTGGTGAGGAGTTTTAGCGCCTTCAAACACGCAGACCTGTTGTTGACGGGTCATTTCTAGCATTAACGAGGATCTGCTGTAGACCAGAGAGGCCTAGATCAACAAGACTCCTTTTTAAAATAACCGTGAGGCTGAAGGCCCACCTCTGTCCTTTGGTGATGGTGACGTTCTCTGGCGGCAGAGGCACTGATGCCACACTGGAAGCCGTGAAGATTTTAGTCTCTGAAAGCTGCAGATAAAGAGGCGGGAGCGAAACAGACGGAAAATAAATACTAAAAGGAAACGGTAAACGGCAGCTTTTAGCAAATCTTTGGCTACAATAAGCCGGCCTCACATCTTCATTCCAGTCTTCGGTCCCCCACTCCTCCGTGGCAGAACGCCAGGCACCTGCAACGGCCAGAACCACATTCTCACGCTGGACAGAGAACCTCCAACAGAACAAAGGGGGAGGAGCTTACCGGGGGCAGAATCAAACTTTGGGGGGTAATTGGTTCCCTCTCCCCCAGGGTACTCCAACCCTAAAAACACAGTTCAGCGATTCAGAGATGCAGTCACTCACAGAAACATCTGAATGCAGGAGGACCCAACAGAGAGCAGCACTGCGCTTCCCATCAGAGAATCCCAGTGAAGCAGGAGACGCCAACAACACGCTACAGACATGAGGTCAGAGGTTAAATAAGGGACTGACGTGATCCCTCCTCCGGCTCCACGCTGCCCGTGTTGTTCCAGGTGCTGCTGCCTCCTCCGTAGCCTTCCTCTGTCTGGGCGGGTTCTGCATAGTCTGCTGGGTTGAAGGTTCTGGAGGAGACAGTTAAAAAAAGGAGAGTTTGAGGACAACATCTACCCTCTGACAGAAAAATCCAACACATTTATAAAATGAGACGGTACACATATTTCCTGCAGAATTACGATGCATGTTAATAACCGGATAAAAGACCAGTGAAGGAATAAAAGACCACCAGTGTCCATCATGGCTTCAGCCGCAGAACTAAGGGACCCATCAACGTGTGCGGCGCTTAAAGCTGCAAAAACGTCTGAAAGGAACCCGGTTACTGCTCATTACTGCTGCTTCGCTTCCTGACGACCACAGAAAACGGATCATTTGAGGGTCTGACTGACTGGAGGACGGCCTCAGCATCCATGTTTACCACAGGATGAGGCTTTCAAACTGGAACAATTCAAGGTCAAAACAGGCCTTCAGGTAAAAAGTGATTTTAAAAAAGGGTGTAAAACTAAACATTTCAAAGAAAACACACTCTGTTGCTGCTCAAAAGCTCAAAAGAATGTAAATAGCAGCTCAGGTCTTTACTGGATAAATGAGGGTTAACTCATGAAACGGACACCTTCATTCAAGATCAGTTCAAACTGACGACATTTAGCTGTTTTATTCACATCCGGTCATTTTGTAACATACAGTGGACTATACTAAATATTATTTACACAAATCTTGACATTTTATGCGACTTAAAAAGACAGAAAAGTGAAAACAAGCACAGACGGCGTAAAGAACTCACCTTCCACCTCCTGTTATATCATTTCTGGACTCTTTACAAATCTGGCTTTAGGGGAAAAATAATTGCAATAATTACAAAACAAAAGAAGAAATTTGAAGCATAAAGCTGCCAGTGAGTCTGCTCTCCAACTGACGCTGCTGCAGTTTTCACTCACTGCAAAAAAACAAAAGCAAGCCAATCTGCTTTAAGCCAGCAGGTCCCAAATGTGATTCCAGACACCCAAACCACACGTCAGCTGCACAAACGCTGCATTTCTGCAAGAACCAAAGCAGAGAACCGCCGTCCGGGGATCAACACCATACAGAACGGAGACAGACGCAGCGGCTGGAGACCAGCAGAAATGACCTTCATCAGTCAGAAACCATGAAAAGCCTTAAATCTAGCTGCAGGTGATCAGCAGGACTCTGTCACGTGAAAACTGCTGCATGAAACCAAAAGCATCTTCAGCGGACTGGAGGCCCTTAAAGCACCACCAACCACGGCCGTTGGACAGAAGAGGAAACAGCAAACAGGATAGAAAGCAGAGAAGTTGGGGACATCCGGTTTAGTGTTCGCCTGCAGCTTCTTCCTACTACTGTACCTGAGAAAGCTACTGTCATGCAAACACTGCAGGAGACTCCTGGTTGGCAAAGGAAAGCATCAAGACTCAAACGTCACAGCAACATTTCATGCAAGTCAGTGGAAGAGAAGTCGACATGGTTAGCAGAGCATGCAAACGGCTTTGGAACAAGTCATGAACAGACAGAAAACTCTGCCATAAAGAGAGAAAACACACAGAGAGAATTCTGCTGCACTTCTGAATAAAGTGTTGAGACGTCGTCTGGAGGAATACGGGCACAGCGTGTACGAAGGTCTGAATGTAAATGACAGATGGGCCGTGTTCCTGCTTTAACATGAATCCTCTGTTTGGCTGCACCAACATTAAACAATGGAATCACTGTGACATACGTGTGTTTAAGTGCAAATATGTCTATGATTAGGAGCAATTGTAATGTCACAAATGGATTTTTCAATCAATGTATGAACAAATAATCTATATGTTCAGGTACTTTTATTGTTCTACTTTTACCCAGAAACCGAGGAAGAACCGGATCAGCTGGGTTTGAAGCTGATGCTTAAACAGAATAACTGATGTTGCTTCAGACTCTTTGTGAATCTAAAATGTTTCCTGCAGCAGCATCCACTATTCTAGAAAGTCACTGGGTTTTATTCAGAGAAATACTTCAAGCAGCATCTTTTGGAAAGAGTTGGTGCCGTTTATTTTTGGCATAAATTAAGTTTGCTTTAAATGTTTGTCCTGTTCCTGTGACTGCAGCTGAGAGGTCACTGCTTCTGCTTTCTACGTCACAGTGAATGGAATATGCACATCAGTGAACGGAGAATCCCGGCAGGCTAACACTTCCTCCTCCACTAATGAGCCCAAAGCACAGATTACTGCCAGGAGCCAGAGAGCAGGAACCGTGAGGCTGAAGGTTCAGATCCCGTCTGGATCTACGCCAATGTCGCCCATGCAAAGCTCTGGAAACGCTCTGATGTCTGCCCTGCCTTCTTTTATCAAGGCAAAAAATAGACTGGGGGTCCTGCTCTCCGGTGACCATGGCAACAGGTGGGAGCAGAACAAAAGCTCTTCTGCAGGCGGTGCAGGTATTCCCTTACCCCATGCCCTGCGCCGAGAATCTGCCTCCTCCTCGCCGTCCAGACAGCCCTGGGGAGATCAGGAAGAACCGTTTCTTAGGCCGGTTTTGGTTTCTACTAAAGAATGACATCATTCCAGTCCGTTAAATGGGTTACCAACTGCCCCCCTTCCTCTGCCCCTGCCCCTCCGGCCTCGCTCTGCTCCTCTTCCTGCGACGGCAGCTTTTCCTCCGTCCAGGCCGTTTTCCTGGCTGCGAACTGCGTCATGGAGATCAGAACCAAGCATGAAACCTCCGACTTCTTCCCCAAATGAGTGAAACTTGACAACAAACTGACAGAATGAACCTCCTGCATTATTTATACGATTTGGGAAAAGGACGTTTATGCATTGAAGAATCTAAACTCAAGAGCCTGAGTCGAGTCGTGACGGAGAATCTTCATCCACTCACAGACCAAGTTCAAAATAAGGATTTCACGCTTCATTCTAAACATTAACATGTACAGAGGCGACTAGAACGACCCGAGGAGTCCTTACAGTCCCGCCCTCTGCTGGTTCCACGGCTTCTCCGCGGAGCTCCGCCCCGACGGCGTGCGGCATCTTTCTCTGCTCCTTTCTCCCGGTTCTCCTTTCCTTCCTCGCCGGTTTCAGCCTGGCTGACCTCCTTCTGACCCGATACTCCTTTCTTCTTACCCACCATTTCCCAGGAGTCCTTGGGAAAAATATGAATGGAGTTCACACTCGAGTCGACTTTCCACTAGAGAATTATGTTTTCCGTGGTTGTTTCTGGAGTGAGAACCGGATGAACCACGCCGACCAAAGACAACAGAGGAATTTCCTTCATCTGCTGAGCCTCCATCAACCACATGTAGCCCCTTTTTACAACACTTACAGTGAGACTTTAGCCTTTTTAATGCAGTCCTTCACATAATTTTTAACATGAATGAATGAAGACAGGGGGCGCTATTTTAATCCACAGCAGAGTTTCAGAGCAAATATTCGCAAAAATTAAATTTTAAATTCAATTATTTCATTTGTTAAACTTAAATCAAAAAGGAACAATCACATTCTTTGAGTTGAAGCAAAGACAAAAAAAAAACTCAACTAAGAAAGTATGTTTAGCAAAAACACCTGAAATCATCCCATTACCTAGAGGTGAAAGGTCAATCCAGAGTTTACATTGTTTAAATGTCACTCTTGTCCAAAAAGAGTGGACCTGAGCTGTGAGCGTCAGTGAGGCTTACGGTGTCAGGGTTGCCCTCCAGCAACACGTTGATGGCTCTGTTGACGTCTCCGTTGCAGTCATGCAGGGCAATCATGGACTCGTCCTGATCCTTGCCTGTGATGTCAACCAGCTGAAAAACAAGGAGGCCGGTTCACGTCCCAACGTGCGTCTTCAACGTGGAGGCAGTTTTCCTCAGCAACACCATCAGAACCAGCAGTGATTTAAGCACGCGGGTCGTTTTGATGGACCTCAAATCACCTCCACTTTTAATTTATCATGAAATAATCGTACCAAGAAATGTCCCATGCACTCATTTTAGCATCTAAATCCATAAATCTGAAGCAGTGTTTTGATTGGAGTGTCAGTTAACAAATAACTGCTGCTACAGCAGACAGGAAGTGAAAGATGGAGCGGCGTGCGAGGGGGCGGAGCAACATCCTCACCTGTTTGACCTTCTCTTCAAAGTCTGCATCGTTGTGGTCTGAAATCATCTGCGCCAGTCGGATTTGCTCAGCTGTCGCCTGAAGAGAGAGAGAGACAGAGAGACAGAGAGAGAGAGAGAGAGAGAGAGAGAGAGAGAGAGAGAGACACAGAGAGACAGAGAGAGAGAGAGAGAGAGAGAGAGAGAGAGAGTCACAGCAGAGAAGAAAAACATCAATGAAGCCAAAGCTTCTATTCAAACGCTGCCGTTGCTCTTCTGCGGTTATTGGAAATATTTGCCTTTTTAGAAACATATTAAAACAATTAAGTTATTATTTTTAAACCCCATAAGAATATCAGTATAAATAGTTCTGAGTGTGTCGTTTTTTTCATGTCAGTAGTTATAATTAACACATCTCTAATTAACATCTAACAAAAGGAAACTTATTGAAAATCCAAATGAGAAAAACATGTAAAATATTGTTAATAACTGACTCTTGTGCTCAATCACTCAGTAAAGATTTTAACTTCAGAATACGACAGGAACCCTTGTGGTCCCAACTTCCTCTGTTCAGTCTGAGTCATTTAAGGACAAAGGCTTCAGCACACGTCTGAACGTGACCTTTTGACCCCCAACAGCCAGTCATCTCAAATAATCCGCCAGAGATCAACAGAAACACCCAAAGTGCATCATAGTTTGTTGTTTTTAGATGTTTTATCTAAAAGCAGACGCCAGTTTCTATGACGACTTAACAATAATTAACACAGACTGAGTGGGACAGCTGGGAAATGTCTGTCTACCGTTTAATTCAGTGTGAAATACAGTAAAACTTACAGTAAAACCCAGTCTGTACATAAATCAGTCATTCTTGTCGGACAATTAAGCAACACTAAAACCTATTGATGACCAATTAAATAAAGATAAACTATTTCATTCCCGAATGGTTGATGTCTCACCGGTTAGACGATTTTTGAGTTTCTTCTTCTACAAGAACATAGAATATCCTAAACTAACAGAATTTGACATAATTTCCTAAAATGTTGACTAACTTCTTTTTTTTTTAAGCTAGAGCATCACAGAAAAGGATCTGTAGAAGGCAGTGCAGGTTTTGTAAAGACGTTATAGAGCGACTTCTTCTGTTATTGCGGCAGCCAATGCTGGGTCAAAAGATACAATAAACTGAATCAAACTATCCTCACGAAATGCAATTCCGCAATTTCAGAATCAAATCGATTTGGCCGTGATGCTCTGCCCAGTTATGGGATATTTTTTATTTGCATTTCAATCTAAATTTGCACAGTAACTAAAAGCTGATTTCAGAAGAGACACTCAGAGAAGAAAGAACCAGAGTTCAGAAAAGACTCAAATTAACTATGATGAAAACTGTGCTTAAGTGTTTTTAACATGTTTCTGTGGCATTTTACAGATGATGGAGGACAGACTTTAAGAAAATTAATCTTGAATGAGAATTTTTGTTGCATCACTGACGTTGGGTTGGGGGTGTGAGGGGCTGTAAGCTAGCAGGAGAGAGTGTAAACAGCTCAGATATAGGTGATGGGAAGGGGGGGTGAGGTTGCTCCACACCGATGGTCCTGCCCACAACTATAAGAGGTGAATTTCTACTGAAGGCCAGCCGTTCTGCAGAAACTACGTCCCATAATAAGGTCAGAAAACTGTGCGGCGTCTTGAGCTTACCTGGGGCCTCTGCTTGTGCTGTGTCTGGCTCTGTGTCTGCTCCCAGCTGCCCCGGGCTCGGTTTCCGCCCATGGATGTCATCATTTACAGTATATACAAATAACAGTATTTACAAAGAAATAACACCTGAGAAGACAGTAGGAGAGGAGCGTTAACACCCACATCTGAGGGTTACCAGATCTCCTGGACGTGAGCTGCTCTTCCTCATTATTGCTGCTTGTTTGTATGTGAGGGAAGCAGAACACGGTGAAAGGTTCGAGACCGGCTGGAAACCCAATGTGACCCCTAACCTCAATGTCCATCCAAACCGTTTCTGGGTCAACCTTGATGAGCCAAATGCAGATCTTGCCCCGGAAGCAGATCCTCTGACTTAGTTACCTATCAAAACACCCCGTAGCTTTACATCCTGCGAGGCTGCACGTCGATCCACTTAAGGCTGGATCAGACTTATGGTCCTCGTGTTCTGGATGTTCCAAAACATCAAGAACCCATCACACTACAGACTAAAAACAGCGTCACGCACTACTCTGCCCTCGCGAGCCAACGGCTAGCCCCGCGCGGGCGTTACGTAAAACCGTTTTCGACGTGTCCACAAACACAAACAGGGCCGAGGCTCGTCGAATAAACGTCTCGGGTCACTAACCGGCCACATGGCCAGAAGGTTAGCCCCCACCCCCCCTAGTCCAGGGGGGTCTGGTGTCCCCCGGTGGGCTTCCTGATCTCACGTCTTCACCTCATGGCGACAACGAGGCTAACGCTCGGAGCCGCTAGCTAAACAGCTAACTCAGTTCCGCTGACCGTCCGCACGAACGCGCGCGGCTACAGACCCAGTTAGCCCGCGAACCTTAGCCAACAGGTTAATTAGCCAATCATTATCTAACAGGCGGAAACCAGAAAATGCTCCAACGACACAAACACCATGCTAACAACTTCTACGCTAACGAAGGAATAACGTTAAACTGGGCAGCCTCGGCTCAGTTAGCTAAGTTACCAGAGTACCGCTGCGCCATTGTAACGTTTGCAACTAACGTCGCTCCGCATAATCTGATGCCCGGCGCTCGATAGTCAAGCACCGATGCTAAAGGCAGGCCTGCAGGCCGCTCGGATGAAAATAAATAACAGGCAGTACTGACCAGAAACCCGCTCCAATGTTACACTTTGATTCTGAGGGGAGCGAAAATCTGTTTGGTTGTCGACCCTTTCTTCGGATGCAGGACAGCGAATACTTCCGGAATTCACATTTCATACCAGTAAACTGGACAGAACCCCCTGAAAGAGTCGCGTCGCTCACACAATAAGTAGCAGGGTGTGAATTTACCTGTTTCTTTTCCACTCTGACACCACGGAGAACTGCGTCACGTGGTTCAGAGCGCTTCGAGGAAACCAGACCCACACCACGTGACCACTCACAGATATAGTTCCAGATCTTCAACTCCGCCGAGAAAAGGCAGGAAGTTCAGAAAGTTCTCAGCAGCACAGAGATGAATGAAGCAGCAGCGAGGAAAAAAAAATTCCGCTCCATTCACTATCCGTAAAGATCAGAGGTCCGAAATGACCTCGCACGGCCACCGTAGCAGGTAGCAACAGAGTCCTCCTCCAGGAATTGAAGAATCTCATTCACTCTTCAAACTATCACAGAGAACATTTAATTAATTAACTCTTTATTATGGCTAAATATTATATACACACGTGTAAGTATGATAACAAAAATCATTATTTGTATGTTTTTTGGCAAATAGATGATAAATGTATGTAAAAAGTATGAAATCCTGCAATAAAAGAAAAGCTGTTTAAACACTTAAAACTTGGCCTCACGTGAAAGAAGAGTTTTAAATAAATATATTTATTTACTACTACTAATGCACAATGTCTGTTTCTTACATGTTCTATAGTAACAAATACAATGTTTTATTGACAAACATCTGAAGTGATGCCTCTGAGCGCAGCAGCACTATATCTTGCGGTGTATTACGGTAATCTGGACATTCACAAGTGTAAATATGGCAACAAAAAATTCAGCATTTCAGGTTTTTCAGAAAGAAATGATACTATATGTAAATAATATTCAATCCTGCACTAACAGAAAAGCTGTTAGAACGTTTGAAACTTTAACAGATTCCTTTACATTTATGATTTCTATTTTCTGTTTTTATTGCTATAATTATTGTTTGTTTTGAAATGTTTGTTAATTTCGCTGGCAAATGGGAACATTTTGTTTTTTGCACATAGTATGGAATGTCAATGTTTGACATTATGTATATGCAATATTTGTTAATAAAGTTTATTGAAAAAAGTATTTTGGACTTCCGGAAACAGCGCCCCTGCTGGTCAAAAAGAGAACCGCTTGTTGTGAGCGGAGCGATGCGTCGTTTCCTTTATCAGGTAAATTGATATACATCGATCAGATTTCCTGAATTTAAGTTAGCTTGATGGTTTTCTGCGGAAGAACATTCAAATGATAATAAGCAATAATCGTGTTTCAACAGAGAGTCAGCAAACGGGCTAACGAGGCGAGTCACGCGGGTTAGCTCGCTCGCGGCATAGCTGTCCGGACGTAAACAAACATCATGGCGGAGTCGTCGCCTCTGTCGGGCGTCAACGTGGTGCTGGTGATGGCGTACGGGAGTCTGGTGAGTCCGCGGCGCGGGGCGACGCCGCTTGTGGCGGAGGGGAAGCTAACGTCCCGCCGCTCCGTCCGCAGGTCTTCGTGCTCCTCTTCATCTTCGTCAAGAGGCAGATCATGCGCTTCGCCATGAGGTCCCGCCGCGGGCCGCACGCGCCCATCGGTCACAACGCGCCGAAGGTCAGGACAGGTGACCCGAGCGGCTCTGAGGTGCGTCGGTCCGGAATAAACGCGCGGATCTGCCTGTTTTTCAGGGTCTGAGGGAGAAAATCGACTTCAGCCTGGCGAAGGTCCAGGAGATCCGCTTCGAGCCGCGCCTGCTGTCGGAGGAGGACGACCGGCTGCTGCCCCGATCTCACATCAGTGCGTCCCTGAAAGCACATTCTGGGGTTCCCTGCCTCCTAATGTTCTAAAAGTCCGCTTTTCTTCCCCTTTTAAAGGTTGTTATAACTATCTGTTCCGAATGAAAGCTCTGGACGCCATCCGGGACTCCGGTGAGTTGACGTGAACGCAGATTAAAGCATCAAAGCGCCGAAATGTTAGGAAAAAACAGACATTACTTATTGAAATGTCAACACATCTCCAACATTTAAATTTGTGATCTTCTTCAATACATTAACAGTCTGACTACCAACTTTATTAATCCCATAATAATCCCTTTTTACATAACTCTGATAATAGCACTAAGAATACATATCCCAGAATGCAGTTGGTGCTGCTTTTCAGTACAAAAACACATCGTATTATTTGGAGCCGTTTCTGGTGATAATTTATCTGATTTGGGATTTAATATACTATTAATATCTGGGAGCAGATTCTTAAGAAATCAAACCGTTATTTAATACATTTCATAAAAAAGATCTGTTTATATTTTCAATCACGGAAATTTGTGAAAAATGAAACTGTTTTCATTAAAGATAACATGCTGTGTGACAATCCCTAGTATTGTATTATATTATGACATTTGCATTAGGATACAACTCTAGTTTTATTTTATAATTTTCTTCATTTTTTTCCGTTCTATTCATGTGAACGTGTCCGTCATCTTCTGAAGTTCTAGTATAAAATCTACACAGCAGTTTGTCAATCCCCTTCCTGTTCCCGTCAGAGGGCAGGTGTAACCACACCTTCAGAAAACCCGAAGGACCTCCGTCTCCTCGGCCTCCGCTCGCTACTCTGGCTGCCTTTGGTTGTTGCCAAGCAACAGCAGCTGATTGTGTAAACAGTGCGGCCGCAGACCGCCGCAGACCCAGAACCAGTGGGAAACGGTAGCAGCAGGCAGCCTCTGCACTCGTTATGCGTAAAAAAGGCCATGTTTGTCAAAAACAGGTTAATGATAAGAGAGGAAAAATACAAAATGAAGGTATCCTGCTGTGGCATTGGTTAAAAAAAAAGATGGTAACTTTAGCTGAATTCTGTAAAGTATTTACTGCACTACTGCCTTTTAAGGTTCTGGTGTTCCGTTGCTTTGATTTCTCACACATTTCTTTGCACCGTGACGCCTGATCGCCGTCACAGTTTCCCCACGGCGGGATCAATCAAACTCCTCTCATCTCACATAGCGACTCAGCTTCATCCTGTCGCTTTTCCCCCACCAGGAATTCCGCTGCAGGACATAAGCCGCAACCCCAGCGGCTTTACGGGTCGGAACTTCAGGAATTGGCTGCTGGAGCTGCGGAACTCCCACTCCCTGATCAAAAGCAGCCGCAGCGCGCTCATCGACCGCCTGCTGGAGGGGTACGACGACGCCCGCCATGGAACGGGGGTCGGTAAACGCGGCGTGATGTGGGAAATGATGACAGGGGGGTTTCGGCTGTCCTGAGGTGACGGTGGTTCTTTCCTGGTAGGTGTTCGGGGAGGCCGAGTTTCTGGAATACCAGCAAGCTCTCAACGAACTGGCTGAAGTGTAAGTGTTGCCGGGCAGGTTAAGGATGTTTCCACGGCCCCAGCTGAAATCTCTGTCCTCCCCCAGGGTGAAGGCCTATTCCAGTAACACCAGCCTGGACCAGTTCCACCAGTCGGCAGCTAAAGACCTGACGGGGTCCCCCGTCCGCAGCGCCCCGTCCACCATCCAAGTGACCTACCTGCCCTCCGCCGGCCAGCGCAGCAAGAGGCCCAAACACTTCCTGGAGCTGAAGAGCTTTAAGGACAACTACAACACTCTGGAGAGCACGCTGTGAACCCCGACTGAGGGGGCACGGGGGGCGGTGCGTTCAGGGACATCCCAGAAGCTGTAAATCTGACTTTTAGAGGAGCTTTACTATGCTGAACATGGAGGAAAGCGGCTCCGTTTGCTGGTATTTTTTTAAAAATGTTTTGTTTTTTTGTTATGAAAACTGAATTTTTCCAACGTACATTTAGACTTTTATTTTGAAGGGAAAAAAATTCAGAAGAGGATTTTTTTTATTTTTGTTTGAAGCAGCTTCATATTTATTTTGGGTGTTAAATTATTTAGTTAATTCTATTGACTTATTTTGTTTGTATTTCATTAAACTAAAATCCATTAAATTATGTTTAAATATTAATTTTGGAGCTTTGTCTGCTCAATGGAAAATACATCCTGTATCCACTAGGTGGCACTGCAAGGCTTTAAAATAAAAAAGACCTAAACAATTAAAGACATTTGAAATTACACCTATACTTGTGTATTTTTGGTTTTAAAAAGGTTTATTATAAATTTATCATGAAATACTTGCAACCAAACTTCAAAGTACTCAAAATTTAAATCACAGTAAATTAGGATTTTTTTGATTTAAAGTGAAACCCAATGCGAGCTAATTATTCACAACAGTCCGACAGAAAGTCCACGCTACCGTTCTGATGTGTTAAATATATTTATATTAGAACATACTCTGTTTTTGATAAATAATTAAATGTCATGACCTTCACTGCTCATAAATCAACCAATCCCTACAGAGAACCAGGAGAGGGAACCAGAACTGCCAGAATCCAACTTCATGGCGTTCAGACGCGTCCTGCTGCAGCTCTCAGACGTTCGGGTGTAAAACCTTTATGAGGCAATAATTCTGCAGATTCTGCTCAACTGAGAGAAACATCTAAGAACATCGACGATGTTTCCATGCAGGAGAAACGCCGTTCATCCTTTCTGGGAAACGCCGTGAGCCGTTGTCCTGGAAGTGTCCATCGTTTTCATTCCTGGCCTGCAGAACCAGAACTGTCGGGGTTCTTGCAGAACCGAATCAGAGTCTGAAGGCTGGGAGAGTCTGCCAGAGTTCCAGCCGCACAATGACTTCATCGCCATGCGTCCTCTTCAGGACTTCCTGCTGTTCTGGATTCAGGCGACCGCCTGCAGCTCTGCTGAAGCAGGACTGCGGGCGGATAAATACATATTTACACGGCTCATCTCTGCGGCCGCTGCTCCAGTCAGGACCGGATCTCAACCACTTTGATGAAGGGCAGAGGTTTGCTGGTCGGTGTGGTCGGTGTCAGGGGTTTGCTGCACCGACAGAAAACCACACGTTAGTTCATCCTTCAGGTGATTTATGAGGAGGGAGGCAGAAACGGGTAAGCGACCGCTCACCTGTAGACGACCTCTGGCTTGTTCTCAGCGGGAGGAGGAGGAGGAGGCTGCTGTCCGTTCAGGAAGAAGTCCATGTGATCATGAAGTTCTCGGTTCTGCAGACAGGAACCAGGTGAAGCGGTTAACTCCCACACCTGATGTCATCGCTGCACACAACTTCAGGAAGTCGGACATTCAGATCAAACCCATTATTTGAAAAGCAAAACACAAAAATAACAAAGTTGAGTGTCATGAAATGTCTTTGAAGTAGAAAAGCAGCAGCAGCAGCAGCTGCAGCAGCAGCAGCAGCAGCAGCAGCAGCAGCAGCAGCAGCAGCAGCTGCAGCAGCAGCAGCAGCAGCAGCAGCAGCAGCAGCAGCAGCTGCAGCAGCAGCAGCTCCACTCAGAAGAAGCTTCTCTTGGATTCATTAACGACATTAGACACAGATGATTGGATTCTGCCGACCTCGGCGTCCAGGAACGCCACCCTCTCCTCCAGATCCCGGATGACCCGATCTCTGTCCTGCAGCATCGTCTTTGAGTTCTGCACCTGAAAGACACGCAAACGTGTGACGTGACAGCAGAGCTCCAGAAATCCTGGAGCTTCTTCCAGAACGTAGAGGATCTCATCTTCCTCCTGCGTCTCTGTGGGCCCTCGGGGGTGGGGGGCTCATTTGCGTGTTGTGAAGCACCTCTGTACCTGTTCAATCATGCTGCGGACCTTCCTCTGATGACTCTTCAGCATGTCATCGAGGAGACGATTCTTCTCCTTCAGGACAGACGCCTCCCTCTCTGCACGCCTGCAGACCAACACCAGGAGCGTCTGACTCAGGTCATTCCAGGAAACATCTCATCTCTATCAAACGGCGCAGAACTTTCAGGTTGAATGTTGACCTCCTTCCTCCTCACCTCTGCTCCTCCTCCTCGTTTGCTTTCAGCTTCAGCAGCTCCGCCTCCTTCTCAGCCACCCTGTCTTTGAGGTGGCTGCTCTCCTCCGTCATGCTCTGCAGCAGCCTCTGCAGCTCCTCCACCTGCTGCTCCTTCTCCTTGGACTCCTGCTCCGCTTTCCGCAGCCGCCCTGTCCGTTCAGCCAGAAGAGCCCGGAGCTGGTTGGACTCCGCCTGGAGGAAGGAGCGCGGCGTGAGGCCTGAGGCTCCGTACGCATGTACACAGGCAGCAGCCAGCTTCAGCTTCATCACCACAGAAAAAAAAGCTTTGTGCAGAAAATCCTGCGTTCTGGACTCCAACAGAACAGATTCTCTGTGAAAATGTGAATTAGGAATGTTTTTGGAAACTTGTGGCAGTAAAGACCTGAACCAGGGAGGATTATGGGAAGGCAGATAGAACCCACGGATGGTTCTGGTGGAACCGGGCCGGGCAGAGGACCAGAGACGTGTCCAGACTGGCAGCAGAAACGCTGACATGTTAGCCACAAACGGAACCACACCTGCAGTCTGTCCGTCTCCTCCTGATGCTGCTTCTCCACCTCCTTCAGCCGGGCGTGGAGGCGTCTGCTGACCTCCCTGACCTTCCCGCTCTCCTGCTCGCCATCCCCAACCTGACAGCGAGGAGAGAACGACACGTCCAATCAGGCTCAGCGTCACTGAAGCGAGCAGGAGGAGGTTCACAGGACAGAGGAGGAGGACGTGAAGCGGTGGAGATGCTCCTCTTTTAGCTCCTGTTAGGAGGACAGAAGAGTCCTCCTCCCAGACAGACGTTGACATTTAGAGGTAAACGTTCAGCCGCCTCTCTGCCTGCTACAGACAAGCTTTAGCGTTCCAGCAAACATGCAGACGAATGCAGAGAGATGTAACAGAAGAGCTGAATGCAACCCAGCCGGTGAGGAGGAGGAGGAGCCTCTGCAGCAGCAGGAGGAAGAAGAGGAGGAGGCTGAACCTGCAGCACTTTATTTTTTTAACAAATGAGAAGCTTTGAATAAAACCTAAAGACATTCAAATGAGAAAATCTTACATGAGCATCAGAGACCGCAGTGTCAGCGGAAACAGGCGGGACGCCATCAGGCATCACTCTGAGGCCGCCAGCTGGAACCTGAGGAGAGACGAAGGTCACTTCCTGTTTTTCTTTTAGTGAGAAAAAACGACAGAAACAAAAAAACACAAACAAACAAACAACAGGGATTTGTAGTTTCTCACTGTTTAGGGTGAAAGTTTGACTTTTCTTTGTGAATTTAGGAACAGATCGAAAGTTAGAGACCAGTTATAAAACATGATGCGGCGCTGTGACAATTTTAACCACCAGGGGGCAACGATCGGTGTCCCAAGTCTGGGTAAATTCAGAAGGTTGAGTCTGGATGGAAGGAGGGATCAGGAGAACGGAAGGGGAGGACGAGGAAGAGGAAGGAAAAAGAGAGAGGGAGAGGAGGAAGGTGTGTTGGGTGATGGAATGGAAAGCATGAAGGTGGAGGACTCCGTCCAACAACATCCAATCCATCCACTGATCAACTGGTCCAGTCTAGCCCAGATCAAAGTGGTGGGGGGGAGGAGTCTAGTTTAGATCCAATTTGTGGGAGGGGGAGGAGTCTAGTTTAGATCAAATTTGTGGGAGGAGTCTAGCTCAGATCAAAGTGGTGGGAGAGGGAGGAGTCTAGTTTAGATCAAATTTGTGGGAGGGGGAGGAGTCTAGTTTAGATCAAATTTGTGGGAGGGGGAGGAGTCTAGCTCAGATCAGAGTGGTGGGAGAGGGAGGAGTCTAGTGTAGATCAAATTGGTGGGAGGAGAAGTGGGAGGGGTCTAATTAAAAACATCAACTACTTTCTTCAGTCTGTTTCAAAATTATTTGTTATTCTTTTTTAGTTTTCGTGTCAAACCTTTTTAAAGATTTGGTTTGATTAACTTAAACCTGAAGCAGGTGACCGTCTGGCTGTTGGGAGGGGCAGTTTGTTTTTTACCCCTGCCCTACATGAACGTGCTCTGATGCCCCCAGAACTGCCCCCAGACTGCTGTCTGCTGCGTCTCGCTGTATTTCTGTGTTTGCTGGCGGCGGTCTTTAGTGTGCGTCACCCCCCCACCTGCACAGGTGTGATGGAGGTAATGGCAGACCGATGGGACAATAACTACAGCAACAGGAAACTGTTCTGCCATTCAAAGGAGGGTAAGGTGCTGTGCGGCAGCGTCCAGCCGGCTTCAGCTGAATTTCTGATGGGAGTCTTGAACGCACCTTGTTGTTGTTGTTGTTGTTGTTGTTTTGTCTGGCTGCCATCTGCTCCCTCAGAGTCTTCAGACAGTATCTCACCTGAGCACAAAGCACAGAGCGTCAGTGCAGGTCTGCAGGTTTCTGCGTCCGAGTCCTGGCTCCCCCTGAAGACCACTGACCTCCTGAACCTCCGACTCCTCATCTGACAGCATTCTGACGCTCTCTGGCCTCCTGAGGCGCGACCCCAGAAAGACCTTGGTGTCAACAGCACAGGAAGGCGTTACGCTCCCTCACTCCTCACCAACTCAGCATGTCAGCACCCTCACCTTGATGACGTCAGCGGCTCCTCCTGCAGGACGGGTGACGTCAGGTGTCAGCGCCTGCTTCTGAAGACTCCGTGGAAGAACGGCCGCGATGCTGCTCTCCTGCTTCTGATAGAAAAAAGAGTCACTTGACTACACAGCCTCGCGTGGGTCACCTGGAGGTCACAGGTAAATTCTGCGCCAGAAGGATCCTCTGGCGGTCAGGAGGGATGAAATAGAACCAGAGGAAGGTTCTGGACGGGGTACCTGGTGTCTGGGTGGTTCTGAGCGGCAGAGAAGGGGTTCTTGAGTCTGCATGGGGACAAAAAGACAGAGGAAGTCAGCAAAGCTGGAGCTGAAAGTCAGGAACAAGAAGGTTTTCTAGAAAGTTCTGAGGCTGCTTCATGCCTGAAGCCGAGCATGTCACCATTGGTTGTTTTGTTCTTGTCTTGTTTTGTCTTTTTCTACTGTGCGGGCTGGCTGTGACTCCGCCCACTGACCTATGGATAAAGCTGCGGGCAGTTTGCTGCGTTTCAGGAACATTCTGTCTTCAGATGTTGCTCTAAGCCCAGCTCTGTGCCTCTGCATGTTTTGTTAAATTCCTGGGTCGCTGTTTTTATCTCTGCTGTGGTTCTTTCCTGCACCTGCGTTCTTCTCACCCGTTTACCTGACAGAGACGGAGCAACCACACCTGAAGGGTTTTCCAGCCCGGATCTGCTAGTTCTGACCAAATCGGAAAACGCGGATCGTTTGGGAAATAAAAGCAGTTCAAACTCAGAACATCCTTCTGGATGTTCATCCGTCTCCCAGGGAACCGACACGGGAATCTTCGGTCACGCCTTCTTTAAAAACCATTAGCAAGCCAGAAATTCAGGAGAATGATGTCATGAATAGATGTCGTTTACTGTAGTGCAGCTTCCATAAAGGGACGCAGTGATGGGACATGCATGAGGATCCTGCTCCAGAGGGGGGGTTTTTGGTCTGTAAATCCTCATGGATCTGAGGAACTGAAATGCCTTCATCTGGATCCCGACCTTCCTCCCGTGTCTGTGCATTTGTGTGCAGGTTTGCGTGCGTCTTCTTGTGTTGTGGTTTAACCGTATAACGTTGCAGTGAGTCAGTGGTTGAACCTGTGAGTCCTGATCAGTTCTTCTTCTTGACGGTTTTTCACTGGAACACAGAAACGACAAACGAGTTTTGATCATCGGTTTCCAGCTAACTGATGATGAAGTCAGAACCGTTTCATCGCTGACGTCCTGCAGGTGCAAACAGGAAGCTGTGATGGTTTCCTGCCGTCTCATCTCCTGCCAGACAGGTATTTTTATGAGGGGGGGGCTCCACCATCCCTACAGACGTTCCCCTTTCCCTCCACGTTCCTCCTCTGCTTGACCAAAAAGATGAACCTGGACTGGCCGTCACTCCCACACGTCATGATCTGCAGGATGTGGACGGCTTCAGGTTTCATCCATGAACGCTCTGCTCCTCTCTTTGAAGGCTCAGTAACATCCGGGTTTCATGGCTGCTCGCGCTGCAGCACATTCAGACGCCATAATCACAGCCCGATGCTTCCTCTGCTTTGATGCGTTCGTGTCAGGACTCTTCACAGAGCGTCACGTGACGGCCTCTTTAGACGCACATAAAGGAACATCTGCCTCCGTTGTTGAAGCCAAGAGTCATGCCCCTCTAGGTCTGTCCAATCAGCTCAGGAACCGCTTCAGTTTGACATGACGGGGCGCGTTCTGCAAGGACAAGAGCCCTTTAAGTCTTTCCAGCAGAACAGATAAGATCAGCGCCGCTGGCTGAGCAGCATGACTGATAAAAGCCTCCCAAGTTTGAAGCCATGCGATGGAGATGGAGCCGGAAGCTCGCTGAGCGTCCTCACAGCTTAATGGTTTGATAGGGAGGGACGTGTCGGAACAGAAACCTGGTTTCAGTAATGACATTTAGAAAACGGTAGAGCTGGAGATGCGGTTATCATCCACCAAAGCTGCACAGATGGTTGTGTTTCTGCCCCCTGACCCCCTCCCAGCCTGATGGAGTCAAACCATTGTCTAAGGATCACACTGACTCCAGTTCTCATCTACAGTCAGAGGCTCATGTACTGATGGAAATGGAGGAACCGTAACGATCAGCCATGTTCCTACTGACCACGTGTCTAAAAGTCTGCTGGAGAGGTTCTGGAGTCCCAAACACGCCCCACAAAACCAGAACCGGCACCTTTCCACTCGATCTGGAAGCTTCCAAATATTCTGATTCCAGCAAGACTTTCTTTTCCAATCCGTGTTGGGATTCAGAGCTGCAGGACGGTGGAAGGAGTCTGCAGCCTGAAGCACAGCTTGGTATTTATCTGAACTTTTGGCTCTTTGTTCAGACTTCTCTCTAGTTCTGGTTTGGATCGGTGGTCCGGACTCTGTCCTCAAAGCCTGGAGGCTCCGTCTTCAGATTCCCTGCTGGATCAGACCACACAGTTCTGTGCACGAGAGCGTGCACGTCACACCATGTTCCCAAAGCCATGGAGCCGTTCACAGATTTATTACCGACGGAAGTCGTGAAACGAGCAATTTAGGGTTTAGGACTCGCCGAGTGGAATTCTTTATGACCTGAAGCAGATTTGTGTCAGAAATCTGTGAAACTGGAGACCCAGAATGCAATTCTTCCAATAAATAAACTGAAACACAGAAGAGAAAGTAAAGCCTAACGGATTTAGACATGTTTCAAACCCAAATCCTTCATCTTTATCCAGACAAAGCCAAAGAAAACCAGAAACCACAAAGTTCCTCATCGTACAAACCAGAGGGAACAACCGCAGAACCACAGACCGCCTCTCCCCTCAGGGATCCGCACCAAACAGCCTCACAAAGTCCAAACCTGAGCAGACGGAGATGGTCGGCCCGCCAGGATCCAGGCGCTCTCTGAGTGACTCAGCGTGGGTGAAGCTGTTTGCCTTTCAGGGCGGGGCGAGGCTCCAGCCGCCGCCCAGCCCATCTTCCTCGGGTTACAGAGCTGCAGTGCCGGTCCAAGCAGGAGGCTGATGCTGCTGATGGAGCAGAGGTTTCCTCTGAAACTCCGTTTGTTTATGACCTGATGACTGCATCCAGGAAGCAGCACCAGAGCGAGGTGAGGAGGTCAGAACCTGGGCAGGTAGCAGAGCTGTGAGGAAGCGTCCTGCAGGTGGATGACGTCAGAGCGATGGGTGAAGCCGGGTTATGTAACAGCGGCAGAGGGAGAGTCCTCAAAGCAAACAGTCAAAGTGAAGCCAGACCTCTGCGTGTTCCTGCTTGTTCTGCGGGATTCAGACCGGCTGTGCGTCTCCACTTTCAGACTTTCATCTTTTAATGGCGCTCTTCCGTTTTTATTTATCCATCATTGGTTATTTATTTGAGCGTTTTATTCAAACAGGCAGGAGGCAAAACTGCATAAACAGAGTTGATATTTAGAAAAGGTGTGTTTGTTTGTTAGGCAGCTCTAAAACAGCTGATAGATTCTGTCAATCACAGTCTGGAGCTGCAATAGGGGTTTGGATCAGCTGAGTTTAGTGTCCTGTGGAGTCCTGCATGAACGTTTGACTGACTGGATTTGAAACCAACAGAAATCCAGTTTTAGAATCAGCATTAAGTCCTCCAGAAGAGGTCCGTTTCTGCTTTTGGTTTGGGTTTTTGGAGACGTCTCCTCGGTTCTGTTGTCCCGTCAGTCGGATCAGGTTTAGGTTGCTCATCCACAGCCGTCCTGACCGTGTCAAAGACCCGCTCGGAAGAAAATTCAGTCTTTTTTCTGATGATGGAGCACATTTATGAAGAGTTTAGCTTAAAATTACGTTCTGAGCTTTTTTGTTCACATGAATCAGGAGAAGATGAAAAGAAAAAAGAAGTTTGAAAAGGATTGCAAGTGTGGCGTAGAAAATACGCTGGGCGGGGCCAAAGTATCTCTGCCCCGCCCCTTTCTGATCATCCACATGCAGACTAATGCATCCATGAACGTCTTTGTTTTCCTGGTCTGAGCTGGAATCTGGATCAGAACTGGACGGACGGATCTGATGCTGCCGTCGTTTTTGCACCGCTAATGTTAGCTTGGCGGTGGGAGGGCTGTAAGCTAGTGGGAGAAAGAGTAAACAAATGGATGATGGGATATCAGCGGAGGGATATTTCCACGCCTCCAGCCCCGCCCACAACTCAGAGGGGAATTTCTAATGAACTCCTTCCTGCTCTGCAGAAACTATGTCCTAGAAACCGACAGGTTTTTGGGTTTAGGCTAAAAACAGCCTCATCATGATGAAAAGACCACCGCTAACGCTTTGAAAACGACGATGGGAGTGGGACTTCAGAGCTATTAAACATCAAATTTTCCATTTTTCGATGTCAGTTCATCCTTTTTGCTCCATAGTTTCTGTCATGTTTCATATTTATTTATGGGATGTTAAAGTTTCTGAAGCCAAACTGGTCTCCTTCAGGACCGGTTCCTGACAGAGTCCAGAAAGTACTAGTGGCTGTTTTCATGTTGTATTACAAAAAAATATATATAACAATTGTTTTAGCAAAGATAGTGAAAGAAATGTGAGAAACACAAACATACAGTTTTTTTTTTAAATCTTTCCAATTCAAATGAATCCAAAACATGAACACTTAAATGCTAAATAACTTAAACGTCTGTCACACGTTTATTCAGCTCTTTGGACCTTCATGGATCAGAGACGTTAAACTTCCAATGTTTTGGTGTTTTGTGTTCCTCAGCTCAGAGTTCTGATGACGGCAAACATGAAACACAAAAACCGCCTCAGTTCTTCTCTGGACATGGAAACACCCGGATCCTGGGCAGAACCACACAACAACCACCCTAAGCTGCCCCGCTGCTCACTGAAAAGGCGTCCCCATTTAAATGTGTCCTTCTCCACAATGAGACCAAAAATAGCAGGACGGCTTTTAGAAGGACGGAGGCGTCTCCCACCATGAAAGAAAGAAACCACAACAGAACAATCCGGTTCTACAGAGCCGCTCAAATCCCCTGACGTTTGTTTCCACTCATTACAACCTTCTTAGCCGCAGAACATCTATGAGAGCAGAGATGGAGAGCAGGAATACTCAACCAACCGGTCCGGCACATTCCTGCAGCAGACTAATGGTTATGCCGGAGAGTCGCCTCGGGTGAGACCTGAAGAGAGGCTTCGTTAAAGACAAGAGGCGTTTAAAAACCAGGATTTCCCTCAAGGCTGCCCTGAACCCAGAAACATTCAGAGTTTCTGAGCTTCATCGCTGATTCTGATGGGTTTCTGGATCTGTTGGGTTCTGATCTTTATTTGAACCCCAGAGGTTGTTCATCTGAGAGAAACACAAAGAACATGTAGATTCTGGACCTCTGGGGTCATCCAGAGGTCCAGAATCTACAGGTTCTTCATGTTTCTCCTCCTTTAGAGGTCTGGATGGAATAAAGGACCAGGACCAGGACCAGGACCCCTCTCAGAATCACAGCAGATCTCAGGTCTAAAGCCGGTTGGACCTCTCAGTGTAACCTCAGCGCCGCAAATACATGCTGACATGGAAACATCACTCACCCCGCTGGTTCTGGTTCTGGTTCTGGTTCCGTCCCCTCCTCCGTTTTCCGCTGACAGCTGCCGGACGCCGCCGCTCATCTTCTCATCACAGAGTGAAGCCAAAGCAGAGGAGACTCAGTCAGACTGGAGAGAAGTTCTGCTGAAGTTTGGAAAACAACATAAGGAGGAGGAGGAGCAGCAGGAGGAGGAGGAGCGGGGGGGGAGGAGCAGGGGGAGGAGGAGGAGCTGGCTACCTTTTGTGCTGTTTGCAGCATACAGGAGCGTCACAAAAACAACAAAATATTCTGTTTGGCGTTTTGTATGAGCAATATTTGTTAATAAAGTTTATTTAAAAGAGAACAACAAAACCCGCTTCGGCTGCGGGGTCTGGGGGTGGGGTGGGGTGGGGGGTCTTGTCGGCCCTGTCCTGTGGGGGGGCATTCTGGGCACTGTGGTACAGGGCAGGAGGTTGTGGTCCGGGAGTCGCTGGGGCCATCGATTTCCCGGCGGTTGGCTGCCTCGGTCAGTCGAGGGGCCACAACCAGAGCTCTTCTAGGGGCCAGGCGTTTGGGGGTAGAACCTAGGCTTGCTCGAGAGCCAACACTGGACACCGGGGTGTCGGGCGCCTCCGGGGTGTTCCTGGGCTCAGTAGGCCTAGCCCCCTTGTTGAGGCGAGGACAGCTGTTTGACACGAGGGGACAGTCTATCAATGTCCCCAACACACACCCTTCCTCATATAACCTCATAATAGGAGTGGCAGAGGTGGGGGGCTTAATATGCGATGAGCCTTGGGGTTACTGGGCAGTGGCCGCCCTCCCATGTGTGCCGTATGGAGTGGGCCCCCCTTCTTTCAGTTTTATTTGCACCTTAGACATGTAGGGCCCTTGGTAGGGGGTGGGGGTGCGTGGACATCACTGCCAGCAAGCAGCAGATGTCCTCCTAGCACCTACCCATCAATTTAACACACCTTAGACATTTAGGGCCCCTTGGTGGGGTGAGGATGCTGTGAGTAATCAGGATGTCCCCTCAGTGCCTCTCAACATTTACTTTCACACCCCCTTAGTACATACACCTCCCCTCAACATATACATCCAACATAAACACACACACATGCACACACTCTCTCAAACACACATACTTTACACATTTGCAAGGAAGGTGGGACCCTAGGACCATCTGTCCTACCTCTTCCCTAATTGGGAAGTCTGTTGCAGCCAGCGGCCCGTGTCGGAGTGCCCGGCTTCCCTGGGCCTGGCGGTGCTCTCCGCGCAGTGGGAGTTCACATTACATCTGGGCCGGGGTGTTACGTGTCCCTGGGGGTAGGTTCAGTCCTTGCTCCTGAGTGCTGGGCCCGCCAATTTCCAACTGTGGCGAGCTGTTCAGACTTCATGGCCTAACACCCCTTGTGGGCCCTCTTTTCCCGGGTTCCCCACTCCTGGGCGGGGCGGACCCCTGCCTCGCTCCTCCCTGGACCAACCCGTGGGCAGGCGGATGGCTGCCTGGAGTGCGGGCCGGGTCTCCCCTTGGGAGTCCTGGCTCGTACCTGGGGTTGGGGCGGGGATGCCGGAACTCCTGGGTGGTGGTGGGGTGCTCGTCTGCTGGGGCTGTGGCGTCCTTCTCGGTGGGAGCCCTCGTTGGGTTCTCCCGGCGGCGGGGACGCTGCTCTCCTGGTTAGGCCTGAAGCAGTGGCTCTCTTTCCCTCCGTGCCTCCTGCTCTCTGGCTCCAGGGGCCTTGCAGGCCTGCTGTCCCCTGCCTGGGTGGCGGGCTTGAGTGGCCAGGCGGCGATTGTTCCCTGCCTGTTCCTGTGGCGTTGAGAAATCCAGGCTGCGCTGCTCTGCAGTGAGGAGTCTTAGGGTAGGATGGCTGGGCACTCTCCTCATTCTCCACATTCCACCATCCATTTTACAGAGAACATAAACCTCCTGAAGAGCACGGGTGTTAGCTCCCTTTTACTAACAGTTTGCATGACTGAATGACTGAAATGTTTCACACTAGTTGGTTTTAAGGCATAAGTAAGCGTGTGAACACTATCTGTTTTGTATATATGCCGACAGGTGGACATTTTGCAGCTGGGTGTGTGATAACATTTCAGTGTGTGCCATTGGACAGGCTCCGCCCTTTTTGTACTACATTTTGAACCTTACACGTAATGATTAACAACCCAGTAAACCTGTTGCTCTATGCTGTGTGTAGTCTTATCCCCCCTCTCACTATCACCCCACTCTGCGTCCTCTCTCTTGCTTCCCCTCTTTTCCTTTTCCGTCCGGTCCAACACAAAGATTTTCAAACATGGTTGGAAATTAATAAGTTTGGCCTCAATTACAAGGGTTTATCCAGACATACGCTGGTTTGTCTGAAGATTAATAACCCCTCTTGTTAAATAAAATCTGTCAACACAAAGGGCCTCAGCTCTCATCTATCTGCCAGCTATTTGGACAGGACAAGTTAAAAAAAGAAATAAATAAAAAATAAAAAAAGAAATTCTGAAACTACGACTCAAATCCAAATGATTGTCGGTTTAGCTAAAGGGAGTTTCATGTGTAAAATAAGGAGCTCAGAGTCACGAAGAACGTTGAAAATACACACGTTTGTATAGTTGGGTGATCTTTCTATAAAATATAGTTTTAAATATTTACAATCATTGAATTACAGCGATCAATAATCAAAGTGATTTATTGTTCTCTACAATTTAAACCTTTTCTGTTGATTATTTTCAAAATGAAAGTTTTACTTTGTGGGCCTTCATCCTTTCTCTTTTTACCATAAACAATTTTGCTGTAGAATCTGTTTCTTTTATTAATTAATGGAAAATGCACTTAAAAAAATACCAGATTACTGTTTACTTATTATTTCTGCTATTCCATTTGCATTTTGAACTTACTCGTGTTTTATGGTCTATGTTGTATTTCTTCACTGCATTTTATTCGCTATAAGCTTGAGAAGTTGGCTTTTCTGGCGTTTGAATCCCCTCTGAACAGTCACTGCAGACTGTTGTGCAGCAGATCAGAAGATCACTGCACCGTTTAGCCGACATATTAAAAGTCTAAAGGTAAATAACTTCATTTATCTTTAGAGGAATCCCATGTGACTCGGCCTGCAGACCGCTGAGCCACATGTACGCTGGGCTAAAAGGCTCATTCAGCCACGAAGCTCCAGCTACAATGTGTGTTTTTATCACAGAGTAAAGAACAGCTAAATATAGCAGGAAGTCAATTTACTTCATGAGACATAAACAAATTCACAACAATAGAAAATATAACAAACCACTAACTCTTCTTACAGTCTGACCTCAGAGGAGCTGAAGACTCCATTTCCCAGCAGCCCCTTGGTGTGAAGGCTCCTGATCGCCAGCATTCAGCCCCCCCCTGCCCCCGTTCTCCCATTCGGTACCGCCGGGTTCTCCACCGGGCTTTGTCTGATCCCACTCAGCTTTGGTGGAAACTGGGTGACATCCGCTCTGAGCATCAGACAGTCGCCGTGACAACGTCAGGACATCCTTGAATAATTCATCAAACTGCTCCCAAACATAAAAAAGTCTATTTGGCTGAAAGTTGGAAAAAACACAAACCAACTTTAAAATCCTGAGGAGTCGGCAAGAATGACGACGTTTGAAGAAAGCTGACAAAAATGGAAAGCCTGGAAACTTTGCAAAGACCGAAATGATTCTTTCTTTACTCATCAATCTGTTGATTTGTTTCCAATGTTCCAGAACTCTGAAGTTCAGATCAATTCTTCTTATTCGTCACTTCCAGCAGTTCTCACAAACACGTCCTGACCATAAGAGCTGCCGTCATTTCCTACATTCACGCCGTTTCTCTGCATGGAAGCAGCTCGGACTGGATGAGTCTAAAGAATCAGTCAAGCATCTTTATGGTTCCGTCACCCAAAGAGTCAGAGGAGGCGTGGCCTCTGCTCAGGCCGCTGTCACTACAGTCAACCACCAGAGGATTGTGGGTGTTTGTACGACGCTGCTCAGCGTGACCTTGGCTGAGCTTTTGAGGAGTTTCAGAAAAGTGGCGTTTTCGTTTGATGCAATGGTCGCTCAGAAGATCCGGTCGGACGATCCAAACTCGTTCTGCGATGTTTGTCTCCATAAAGATTCAGGTTGTTTGAACAGCTTTTATGCCGTCTAACAGTTTCCAATGACTCCCAATTCCTGCAGGCCCTTCACCTTTGACCTCCTTATAGTGACTGTCAGTCGAGCCTGTGGGCTCTGTGGTGGAGCGGCCCGCCTTGACCTCTCATTCTGCCTCAGGTTGGTTTGACATTCGACGCGTTTAAACTTTCGTTAAAGCAGCTGTCAGTCATCATTGACGCCTGCAGCGTCTCTGGGTGGGAGGAGCGCCGCACGCCAGCAGATATTTAACCACGGCGGTTCAGGGCCAGCAGGTTTCTGTGGAACCGGCAGGGCGGTGACGGGAGGCGTAGAGATGTTCTGAGTGGATCAAGCTGCTAAATAAACCAAGAACAACCAGAGAAGAAAGGATAGAACAGACACGCATCTGGTCCAAAAACAACCAAATTCTGAAACCGCTCAGAAGAAACAGAATTTAACCAAAAATAAAACATGAAAGTCATTGAAACAGAGTCAGAAACCAGGAAACCAACAAACTAAATACTCAGATAATTCATAAAACTTTGGGCCTAGATTCTGCTTTCATCCTGACGGCTGAGACGCCTCACTGCAGACGAGCGGCTCTGCAGACAGAAATGAAGCAGAGCTTTGGACAGACGGCAGAGTGGAAGTTCCAGTTGAGTGACAGCTGGGACGCCGGCGCCTCTTTTCTCAGAAACCTCTGAACGTTACCGACATGCTGCAAGTTTGGAATTCCTCAGGACGTTGAAACGTCCCTTAGAAAAGTCTTTAGAGGAAGACGGAGAGATGCTGCTGCATCTGAATTCATCAGCTAAAGTGAAAACAAAACCAAAAGCATGTTTATTAATCTGTCTTGAAGCTGAGTCAAACACAGTTTTGGCAGTTTGAGCACAGAGGCAGGATCTGCACAGTTTTTTCTTTTGGATGACCCGAATGTTTCTGCGTGTTTGGTTCCGTCTTCGTCTCGGGTTTGGGCCCCTGTGACGGCAGAACCCGTCAGCCCACGCAGGCAGGGCAGGCCGGGGCTTCAGGCCGGGGCCACAGCTTAAAGACAATTATGCATTTTTGCAGCCGCTCCCATCATCTTCTGATGCATTTTCCCAGCATTCCCGGTGGTCTTTTGATGATGATGATGCCGCTTTTAGCCACAATCTAAAAACCGTTGTTGTTTCCTAGGACAGTTTCTGCAGAATAAAGAAATGCAGGGAATTTTAAGCTTAAATTTCTTTTTCCATGTCCTCCATCATCAGAGTGAGTCTCTCATCTATGACATAAAGGTTCCTGTCGACAGTTTATCTGCTGACCTGCAGCAGCAAAATGAAGGAAAGGTTTGTAACCAAAGTGTCAGGTCCAGATTTTACAGCCAGTGAGTCCATGTTTCCTAAAAAAATTCAGCATCGATTCTTCTGTCTGAATCTCGTTTTAAGGGAATCTTTGAGCTGAAATCCTCCTCCCTTGATGCTTCCAAACAGAGGACATGTTCTGAAGAGCTGCAACCTCATGAGGTGGAAAGAAAACCAGGAAACTTCATTCATTCTTCTTTTTTTTTTAAATGTAACCAAATCTTTCTGGAAAATTCAGCAAACATTTCAGACAAAGTCCTTCCCTAAATAAAGGCCAGTCGCTTCCTTTCCTCGCTTTAGTGCAAGAGGTTCATGCAAACATAAGTACTGAATCACATTTGACCTTCATTACAGCTGCGTGCTTTCACAGAGGAGTCTGATGTCAAAGAAAGACAAAAAAAAAGAACCTTAAAGTCCACCAAAGCAGCGGCGCCGGCGCGGCGAGGAAACGCAGACAGGAGCTTATTTGAAGGTATTTAAATTAAGATGTGCAAAATAATTCACCTTTGAATGAAACTGTCAGTAAAAGAACATTTTCTTCCACGTCTCTGTCGTAACACAGAGATGATGGTTAAAAGAAAGAAATCGGCTCCGTTTTTGGCCCAAAAGATCAACAGATTTTAAATAAAAAAAACTTTTTCTTTCTTTCAAGTACAAAAACAGGGCTGCAAACAACACAAACACACACACGGCTGAAAGGCTCAAACCCCGCCGTGCAGACGTGCAACCACAGCTGTTCTGCAGAACCACAACGTAGATGTGGTTCAAATAGATCAGCGGAAGAAGTTCTAACCTAAGACAAAAGAGCTGAGAGGAAGATCGACAAAAGCACCACGACACGATCCTCCCCATGCGTCTCCTCTCAGAGCCCCGCCTCCTCCTAGCAGCTGCTGGTCTGCAGGCTGCTCTCGTGCAGGAGGGAGGAGAGGCTGGAGTCAGGGAATCCGTCCTCCTCCTCCTCAGAACTGAAGTGGGCGGAGCTGAGGGCGGGGCGATACGAGAGCTGGGACTTCCTCCTGATGGAACAGAAGGAGGTCATGGGTTTAGGAGTGGAGGAGGTCAAGTGGAGGGAGGAGCGGTGGGAGTGAGGACCTACTTCTGCTCGTTCTCCAGCGCCGTGACTTTGGCCTGCAGGGCCTCCTGCAGCTCCTGCTGCTCCTCCAGCTCCCTCAGGATTTTGCGGCGGACGCCCTCCAAGCGCTCCACCTCGCCTTCGCTCTCATCCACCTGTCGCTTCAGGCCCTTAACACGCAGGGACAGCTGGAGGGGGGAGGGGGGGCAGGAAGAGGAAGGGGGTTAGAGGGCGGAGCTACTACAGGAGACGGGGGGAGAAAGGTCTGTGGGAGGGAGCAGCGTCAAATACTGGATGAGAGGAGGAGAGATGGGAGATCAGGAGGCCTCCTGATGACCCATCATGGGTTTAGGGTCAAAAAAACATTATGGGATGTTAAAATAAGTGACACTTCAGCTTCTGCTGTTCTGACTTGGGTCAAACTAGAACCCGGTAAACCTGCAGAACAGTTCAGAGTTTGACCTTTAAAGCGGTTTTTCTCCCAGAATTCCTTTCTCCAGACGTTCACCTGATCCCGCTGCTCCACATGTTGGCTCCTCTCCTGGTCCAGCGTCGCCGTCACGTCCTTCAGTTTCCTCTCCGTCCGTCTCAGAGACGCCTGGATCGAAGCTTTTTCTCTGCAGACACACAAACAACATTTGAACTCAATGCAGTCCATAAAACAACTACAGAACAAAAGATTCACAGGATTTTCCAGACAGATTTCAAGCTTTTTCCTTTGAATATGTGCATAAATATTCAGATTCAATCAACTTCTTGTGATATTGAGGGAACCTGAGATGGACGGCAACACAATAAGAGTTTTATGAAATATACCTTTTTTTACTCCGACGCCTGAATTTATTTCCAGCTATGAAAAAAAATCACGTGTTTTTGCTTGAGGGGGGGTTTCAAACGATTAAATGTTAAATATTTTAATGAGATAAATATGAAAGAAGTTTAACTCATCTCTGGAAAACAGTTTTCTTGTGATTAATTTCAGTTTTTTCATAAAAAAGCATCCAAATGTGACCCTGTGAGTTCTCCAGTTTAAAAAATAAAAAGTAAATGTTTGGAAAAGCTCTTTGGAGCTCAAGCTAACAATGTTCCTTCCAGAGCAGAGGTGGAGCAATCATGGTTTGGTGTAGCAGCAACAGGAAGTGAGCACCTTCAAAATAAAAGGCCAAGTCAGGTAAAGCAGCATTTTGAGCAAATGATAAGAAAACCTGATAAACTCAAGAAACAGGAGAGCAAACATGCCAATAATCAGAGGTAAACATCCATCCATTCACCATCCATGGATGGATGGATGGATGGATGGATGGGTGGATGGATGGATGGATGGATGGATGGATGGATGGATGGATGGATGATGGATGGATGGATGGATGGATGGATGGATGGATGGATGGATGGATGCCATTTCAACTCATTTTTCTGAAGGTCCGGGTTAGAAGGACAGCAGTACTGTAATAAGTTTTGTAGTTATTTAAGCATGTGAACATTTTATTAGTATTATTTATTTTTTCTGACTGATTTTACTGATTCAAAGCAGTGATTTCATTTCCGTTTGATCCACTCGGATCTTTGAAGCAGTTGTGGTTCAGGATCTTTGTGGGGGGAGAATCCTGCAGCAGGAACCACCGGTTTGATTTCATGTCAATCCTAAACGGCTCAGAGTGGGACTCTGGACTCCAACCTTTCCTCGCTGCGTAGTCTGTCCTCCATCTCCTGCAGTTTGGTTTCCAGCAGTGAGAGTCCGGCGGAGGGTCGCGCCTGCCCCTCCATGTCCGCCAGGCGGGACTTCAGCTCCTTCACCTGGAGAGGAAGGAAGCCGGTGACGCTCCTGCATGATGCCCGCTTGGCGTCTCCGTGGGACGGTGCGGCCTCACCTGTCGCTCCAGGGCGCTCTTGTCCATTTCCAGGTCGTGCCTGGCGGAACGCTCCTGCATGAGCTCCGAGCGGAGCTGGTCGACCTGAGGGGGGCGCAGGTGGAGGTGAGGGCGTGGCCTCTCGGACGTGAGGGCGTGGCCTCTCGGACGTTTGCGTTCAAAGCTGCCGTACCTGCTCTCTGCTGCGGGTGATCCTGTCGTTCAGCAGCTCCACGCTGTTCCTCTCCTCGTCCAGCTCGATCTCCAGAGTTTTGATCTTATCCTGCAACACAGAAACTCCGACGTTCACCCTTTGGGCTGGACGCAGCACCACAGCAGCGTTTCAGCTCTTTGCTCAAACCCCTCTTCAGCAGAACCTCACCTCCAGACCTCGGATCTCCCGGGTTCTGTCGGAGTGGGAGCTCCTCTCGGACTCCAGCTCGCTCTCCAGGTGCTTCAGGCGGTTGCTCAGGAGGTCGCGCTCCAGCTGGGCGCCGTCTCGGTCCTCGCTGCAGGTCAGGAGCTCCTTCTTCAGACGGGACACCTGAAGGAGGATCAGAGGCTCAGAGGGAGGACACGTTCTTTGACATCCAGAGGATCAGAATCCCTTCCTCATTCTGCTGCTGCAAATGGAGATGTCTTTAAAACAGAGTTCTTACGTTTTGTGTGTTAGTTTGGTTTCTAAGCTTAAACTATTTTATCGAGTCGTTTTAATTGGTTGAATGCCATAAATCACTCGACCCGTCGTTACTATAGAATCTTTGCTATTTTCTTCATCTATTTCAACCGTTCAACTCTTCAAATGTTCAGCTCTTTCAGCTTTTTCCAGCTGTGACTTTTGGTTCTTCAAATCCTTCAACTTTTCCAGATATTCCAGGATTTCCATTGAAATCCATGGGTAATCCTTGAAAACGGTCTTCTTTCAACCATTATAACTTCAACATACTTTCAGCTAGAGACGCCATTAAAACGTTAAAATGCTCACAAGGCTTTAGGCTAAAACATATTTTAGTCTTGGGATTATGCAATTTATAATTTTTTCACAAATTAACTTCAAACTTTGATTACTCTTCAACAATCTGCCCCGCTCTGGCGTCACGTCACACGCTGTGCCGGTCGATGAAAACATTCAACTTTTACAAACAAAGCTCCCTCACGTCTAGACAGTCAAATCAATCCAAATTAAAAATATATTTATATAAACGTAGGCGTGTTTGTTGGCTTTTCAAAAATGTATTTTGTGTTAAGATGTTAGACTTTTCTTTTAAATCCTCCCGGATGACAGAGAGTCGCTGCAGCACTGAACGATCAGAAGCAGTCATATGATCTGTTTCCTGTTCCGTGTTGGTGGCGTCATGGCATGACACACGTGATCTGTGGGGCACAACTTTGCTGCTTTCTGGCATTTTTCACAAACTCATTTTTTGTTATTGTGCTGTTTTCACTTTATTTATAGTTAAATTTGATCATTTAATTATTTATTTTCCAATTCTTACCCTTTAAGTTTCATTTTCATTCAGAAATATAACATTCAACGCTGCATTTTCTTCTGGAAGTGCAGCTCCTTTTATTTCTAATCCGTTTTAATTTTGCAAAACATAACTTGAAGTCGTTTGTAAAAATGCTTTCTAGTCTAAAAAAGTTCCAATCCTGCATGATTGTGTTGTGACTGACTCCTCCTCTCCCCACCTCCTCCTGCTGGCCCTTCAGGTGGGCCTGCGCCCTCTGCAGCTCCGCCTGCCGGTCCTTGGCGTTCCGCTGGGCTTCCAGCAGCTCCTTCCTGGAGCGTTCCCGGAAGTCGTCCAGCTGCGTCTGCAGGGTGGCCACGGACTGCCGGGAATCCGCCATCATCATCTCCATCTGAGGGAGGAGACGGGTGGAGGCGCTCACAGCGTCTGCGTGACTCAAACCCACCTCCCAGCAGCTCCTCGCACCTCCTTGGTGATCTTCTCCAGCGCTCGGTCCAGCTGCCTCTTCTGCTCCTCCAGGTCCACCTTGCCCTTCTTCAGGACCTCCCGCTCCAGCTCCCGCTCCTCCAGCCGGCGGCTCAGCTCCTCCCTCTCTTTGGCGAGGCGGATGGCGCCTCTCTTGGCGTCCTCCAGCTGGGACTTCAGAGCCCGGTTCTCGTCCTCGAGCGCATCCAGCTCCTCGCTGGGGTCGGAGCTCCGTGGGAGTTTGGACTGTAGAAGGTCCGCATGTGGAGACAGAAAGCAGCAGTTAGAATCTGGACCAGCATGCAGAGGACAGACATTCCTGGAGGATTTATCTTTAAAACTGGGAAAACTTCCTCCCTGAGGGGAGCGTGAGGATACAAAAACTCCCTCCTGTTGTGTTTTGGGGAGAAACATTTCAGCAGATTGGCACTACTTTTGCTGTCTGGCCTAAGATGGCGCCGGCGTGGGAGGACGTTGGCATTCGTCCGTTTGTGTGCAGTACCATGCGGGCCAGCCGCTCTCGGAGGCGAAGGTTGGTTTCCTGCAGCTCCAGCGCGGCGCCCTGGTCCACCGCCGTCTGTGCGGCAGAGGACGCCTACAGAGCAGAAACCAGCACGCCGTTTAGAGTCATTGGTCTACATCTGATTGGTTTTAGAGAACAAATCAGAGGGAGTTTCTATTTTGTCTGGAAGCGTCTGGGTCTGTCTCTCCATGATGCTTCACCTCGTTCGCCCTTTCGAGGGCCTTCTCAAGCTCCTCCTTGTCGCTCTCCGACTGCTCCTTCAGACGGCGGATCTCGGCCTGCAGCTCCGCCTCCTTCTCTCCGCTCGCCTTCTTCAGGGCGCCGAGAGCCTCATTCTTCTCCTCCAGCTCGGCCTTTTGTCTGTCCAGATGGGCGCGAGTTTGCTTCAGGTCGTCATGGCAACGCCGGAGCTCCTTGGTGCAAAGCACATTCAGAGACGTGTGAATAAAGACGCATCTGCAGACGTGTGCGATCACGCCGGAGTAAATATGCTTTTGAAATCAACAGACAGGAAAAAGGAAAAACAGGAATTCTGAGGGATCAAAAGAAGACGGATCTGCCTACATCTTTCAGAGATCGGGTCTCTGCAGAAGTGTCTTTTCCTGCTGAAGGCTGGGAGTCCTGAAGATCTTTGAGCTCCTCTTCCACTTTTTTCTTCTCCAAATGAGACTTTTTAAGTCTGTGGAGCAGAAAACGTGAGAAGGATTTAGTGTCAATGCTGTTAAACATAATGTAAAGTCATTAAAAGCAGGACGCAGCCTTCAGCCACATGTCTGTCATCAAACACGGAAACCTTTCAACCGAGAAGGAAAAGCTTCACAAACGTCAGCGAGTTATGGGAAAAAGGGAGGAAAGAAGTCCGACGTTGGAACTGCTCTGCGTGTTTTTATTGTTAGTTCCTCAAACTAAACTCAAATCGACAGTTTTTCTTGATCAAATGTTCAAAATATGACAGAGAAATCAGATTTTAAAGGGAATTTATTGCTTCATTATAGAAAGATGTTAAATTAAGGTTAAATGTAATCATGAAAGAATAATCTGTGTACTCCTGTAGATTTCTCTGAAAAAAGTCACCTCGGTTTGATTTTCATTAGACGTCTGTCAGAAAACATTAGAGACATTCACAGATTGAATCTGATTGGAAGCTAAATAACTGCTAGACCCTAATAAATAAAGTGGAACTGGTTTTGTCCTCACGGATGGCGGGGGGGACGATTCCACTTCCTGCCAAATGAAAACGAGGCTTCATTAAAATCAACTATTGGGAATAAAACGTTAGGTGTGGCTGTTCTGAGGTTTCATGGAGGTGTGGTGCTGATGCTGTGAGGACAGCCATGGCTGTGGATCAGAGTCTGCCCCCTCTGGGACTCACTGCTCCGTGACGCTCTGCAGCTCCGTCCTCCACCGCTCGCCCTGATCCTTGCAGCTCTCCAGCTCCTCCTCCAGCACGGACACAGAGGCGTTCACCCTCTCACGCTCCTCCTCGATCTGCTCCTGGGACTGGTGGCACAGAAACAAACACCTGAACCCTGCAGATCCGGCAGAAGGGCTCCTTCACTTCCTGTCTTTATCGGGGAATCCAGGATGTAAATAACTCATTCAAATCCCTCGGATTATCTCAGATCCTGTGGATTTTAAAGAAACTGAGATTATAATCCATTGATCAGTATGATCATTAACTCTAAGAAGTATTTGACTTTAAAGCAACAACAACAATCTTCCTGAAGATCAGGACAGAAACTTTCATGATTTGTGTGACAGAACAGCAGCATCTCTGCTCTGCAGCTGCTCTTTGGTTCCACCCGACAGTCTTCTGATGATATGTTCCTCCTGCAGAAAGCCAAAAATAGCTTCTGGAAGCAGAGACTCGGCTGAGAAAGTTTCTCTTTGTGATTCTTTTCATCCTTTCTGACTCTGCAGACAGAAATCCGAATGAGAAAAGAAAAGCCTTCTCCTGCGGGGCTCAGGCTGCAGGACGCCGGTGGGATTCGGTTCAGTCGACACTCTTCAAGAACGGCAAGAAGGAAGAACAGAAGCTGCAGTCCGGATCCGTTTCCAGAGCAGAACTTCTGTCTGTTCCTGTCGTTACAGGAACATTTGAGGAGTAAACAAAGTCATCTCGACTATTTTTCTTGGGGGGGGGGGCTCATCTGATGTCTGCTAGTGGAGACAAATGACCGTCTGGGTGTTGGAACCGTCGACCGGAACACAGAACTGGACTGAGAGAGACCGACCCGGCGTCTGTTTATTTTTTCCTGATACAGACGGCGCCACGTGGAGCCAGACGTCGTCAATAAGCAGCGATTGGTCGAGGCGGTCTGAGTTTCTATGGCAACCACTCCAAAAAAAACAAAACAAAACAGGAGTGAGCTTGTTGGAAGGCCACACCCCTACTACTTCAAAGAGGGCCACAAAGTCTGTCGAACACTTAGAACAGTGGACGTGGGGGCCAGCAGGCTCCGCCCCCTTGTATTGAGGGACCTGATTGGTCAGTTTATAACTGAAACTACAGAAAAACTATCCTGAAAACGATGATTATCAAGAAGATGTTAAAACGCCTTATATGGACTTTCTGGCACTGATCCGGGTTCTAGTTCTGCTCGCTCAGGACGGTTTTGGATCCTCAGACTTTTTATCTTTGATCAGAAATGTAAACGATGATGAGGACATCTTCATCCGTGAGTGGAGTTTAACATGAGGACAGTGATGCTCCGCCCTGCAGGTGGGAGGGGCTCACCTGTGTGAACTGCTCCATGGTCCTCCTCAGGTTCTCCATGTCCTGGCTGTACTGCTCCCTCAGACTCTCCATCTCCCTGTCGTGGCACTCCACCTCCTCCTTCAGCGCTCCCTTCAGGGCCGTCAGCTCCCGCTCCCGCTGGTGCAGCACCTCCTCCTGCCGCTGGTGCAGCATGGTGACCTCGGCCAGCTGCCCCTGCAGGACCATCACATCCTGTGGAAGAGGAGGAGGAGCATCAGTGAAGTCCAAAGGCCTGGCCGCCATGTTGGGCGCTCCTACCGTCTGCGTGGAGCCCGCTTGGGGGGGGAATTCAGAGACTCTCCTCAGCTCCTCCTGCAGCTGAGCCAGCTGATCCTCCTGCAGGAGCAGACGGGACTGTGCTGTGTCTCTGGCCTTACGCTCTGCAGACAGCCTGCACACACACACCATCAATAATGCAGCAGCAGCTTCACCAACACAGCAGCTGCCGACCGACCGACCGACCGTCAGACGCCGGCGCCCAAAACGGACTTTACTAAACGTCTGATGGTGAAACGTCAGAGAAACGGACCAGAAGTGCCTTTAAAAAGACAAAACATGTAAAAAACAAACGTATTTCTAGATTTATGTCTCTTAAATCATCTCTTCAGCTAAAGCTAAACCGAGTCTGAACCCGTCAGAACGGCAGACAATCCGGCCGGCTCAGGATCCTCATGGATCCATCAGCTGGTTCTGTTCTGCAGGAACTGCTGTGGTTCTGTTTGGGCAGAAGGGTTTCTCGTGTTCTCAGTTAAATGTGTTGCTTCCAGGCAGACGGGTCGTCAATGGAACCAGAACAAACAGGAGAACGTTGAAGAACCTAGAACCACAGCGAAGGTTTGCAGTCGGCCCGGTTCCGTCTGCAGCTCTGATGTCTGCGTGGAGTCACCGGAGAGCACGTCTGACTTCATGATCCTTTCCCCTGATTATGGTACTACCACCACCTTACATGCAGCTGCATAAATCATTCTAATGAGGTTCAGGCATTAAAAAAACAAATCCCTCGCTTTGTTTGAGGTTGGAAACGCTCATGAAGACGACCAGCGGCTGCGACCTGCCAGCCGGATCTCAACAGGGCTTCTGATCAACATGCAGTCGAGATCAGAGAAACAGACGAAGCCAAAGAGAAGGAGGTCGTACTCGTTCTGCGTCTGCTGCAGTTCCTTTCTGCAAAGTTGGAGCTGCTCCTCGAGCGGCGCCGCTTTGATGATCCCATCAGATCCCCTCCTCTGAAAAACGCCAAAGCAGAGAGAACATGAGCAGAACATGAGCAGAACACGAGCAGAACACGAGCAGAACACGAGAAGAACACGAGAAGAACACGAGAAGAACACGGGCAGAACATGGGCAGAACATGGGCAGAACATGAGCAGAACACGAGCAGAACACGAGCAGAACACGAGCAGAACACGAGCAGAACATGAGCAGAACATGAGCAGAACATGAGCAGAACATGAGCAGAACACGAGCAGAACACGAGCAGAACATGAGCAGAACATGGGCAGAACACGAGCAGAACATGGGCAGAACAGCAGACATGGACCAGCTCACACAGGAACCAGTGGAGAGGATTTCTCCACACATTTCTGCAGAGCGAGAAGCACCTCCTCGCCCACTCTGCTCCTCATGAAAGCAGGAAGCCGAAGCGCCGCCACCCCCCTCCCACACAGCCAGAGCGCAGACAAAGCCCGGCTTACAGATGTTCCTGATCCCAGACGTTTTCTGAAGGACCGTTTTCAGATCCTGCTGTTCTGCAGTCAGTCAGGATGAACAGAACTGACTTTCACTCTGATGATGGACGGCTTTTCTCAGCCTGGGTTCCCCGTCAGAGAGGCTCTAATTATCATTAAAACACCTTTTAATTGGGAAATCTGAATCATAATCATTTTAATCAATTATGAGACAGAAAAAACGTTTTCAGCTGCAGGAAGGAAAAACACGGAACCGTTTCCTCGTCTGGACTGGTGGGTTTATTAAATAAACAACATTTATGAGGCGCTTCTACGACCCAGGCGTCCCACTCCAGACCTCCAGGACCGGCGGCCTCCATGTTTGCCATGGAAGCTCCTCATTGGCTAAAACCCTCCTGATCCAGGTAACCAGCAGAACCCCCCCCCCACAGGTGACTCATTTCTGGACTCTTTTCCAACTCATTTTTACTTAAACAGAGACACTTTTCTGATTTTTTGTAATTGTATTAAAAAACAAACTAAACTCATGAAGTCTCGTGTTTCTGCAGACGTCAGTCTTCTGCTGAACTAGCAGCTGGAAGGATAAAGGATGAACGTGTTCCTGCAGCTCGTTTCATTTTAAATCAAAGTAACCGTGGAGTTTTCACCAAAGACGGTTTAGAACAAAGACCAGAACCTGCAGAGACCTGCGGTTCTGCTGACCCGGTGCAGGGTTCCACCGCTGCTCTATTATTGATGGCGTTCAGAGACTGAGCCCCCGCCACCCGAGAGCTTTCCTCTGCAGGTGCATCGTTGCCAAGAGACCAAACGGGCGAATAATTCACAAGCAGCCGAGAGAGGGGGCACCATGGGGGGGAGGGGGGCCACATACAGAGGAGGAGGGGGTCTCAAAAGCATCAGCATGGAGTCGCATGAACAGGATGAGGCTCAGGGGGGTCAGCACGCTCCGTTAGCACACCTGTTCTGTCCCATCAGAGAGCATCATGGGAAACAGAGTAACAGAAACTTCAGAGCATCATCATCTGTTCCCTCCACGGAGCAAACACGGACGCCACAGACACGGACGCCACAGACACGGGCGCCACAGACACGGGCGCCACAGACACGGACGCCACAGACACGGCGCCACAGACACGGACGCCACAAACACGGACGCCACAGACACGGCGCCACAGACACGGACGCCACAGACACGGACGCCACAGACACGGACGCCACAGACACGGACGCCACAGACACGGAGGCCACAGACACGGACGCCACAGACACGGACGCCACAGACACGGACGCCACAGACACGGACGCCACAAACACGGACGCCACAGACACGGACGCCACAGACACGGACGCCACAGACACGGCGCCACAGACACGGCCGCCACAAACACGGATGCCACAAACACGGACGCCAAAACACGGACGCCACAGACACGGACGCCACAGACACGGAGGCCACAGACACGGGCGCCACAGACACGGACGCCACAGACACGGACGCCACAGACACGGAGGCCACAAACACGGACGCCACAGACACGGACGCCACAGACACGGACGCCACAAACACGGACGCCACAGACACGGACAAAAAGGGAATTCTGTTCAAATATGAAAGAATAGACAAATTATGTTGAGCTTAATGGAAGTGAAAAGGACAAATTTCCTGATTTAAACTTATTTTGATCTTTTAGGGTCGTAAAAAATACTTATTCTTGTTGATTTTTTTAAGACTAAAGACATTTTCCTGATTTTAGGAAGCTATAATATTTTCTGCTTAGATTTAAAAATGTGAAGCAGAATGTTTAAAAAGTTCTGATGAAATCTTGTTTCTGCCATTAATGCACCATAATTGAGCCTTTTGGTCTCAGCCCTTCAGTGGATTCCTTCCTCCTGCTGTACCTGCCTGACATGTTCTTAACATAATACATGGCTCCAGAACCCATCCAGAACCCATCCAGAACCCCATCTGATCACCCCTGTAGCTCAGGAGACTCTTCACCTCAACTCAAGAATGAAATGAGTTTTTCTAGAGGAGTTCAGGCCGCAGCAGTGATGGGCGATTTCTGGATTCTATGTGTGTTTTGACAAATGTAGCGGCGTCTCATTCATGCACCGGGACATTAAAAAAAAACAAGAGAAAACTAAGAAGAAAATAATTCATTAAAACCTGGAGCACCAAAGAAAATCTTTCTGTTAATTTTATTTTTTTCTTTAATATAATTTTGGTGTTAGCCATAAACAGAAAATCCAGTAACGTTGAGAAGAAACAGGGTTCAAAACGGACCCTGGGGGGTGGGGGGTGGGGTCTCCAGGGTTCAACCGTCTTCACACCAACTGCATCCCAACACTGGGAACATTTCCAATCTGAAGGAGGTGATTTCATCCAGATTTTGCTCAGGGACAGACGAGCGACGGACAGACGGCACAGAGACGGACAAACGGGAGGAAGAGGACGTACCTTAAGGCGGTCGGTCGTCTCGCACACCAGCTCCACTTTCCTCCTCAGCGACGCTTCGCTCTCGCTGGAGCTGAGGAGAAACGTCAGAGGATGAGTTCATGGCGACCCTGGTGTGAGCCGACCTTTGAGGGTCCCTCACCCGTCTTTCAGGATGCCGTAGATGGCGTGCTCGAGTCGACCCTCGTGTCCGTCTACAGCGTCTGCGTTTTGGATAAAACTCTTGGAAGGAACCACCTTTAGGAAAAAAACAAAATTCCCATGATCCATCCATCCTCTCTGACGCTCTCATCAGGACCTGCTGCTGGTACCTACAGGCTTCGTTGCAGGAACCGTTTCCTTGGCAACAGACTTCTCTGGTGGACTGGGGGCCGCCTTCAGGCCCGTCTCCTTGGCCACGGTTGCCGGTCCGTTTCCCACGCTTCCTTTAACCGGAGCTGAAGGCTTCAGAAAACTGGAGGGTGGAGGCGGAGCCTCTTCGTTCGTGCCCACAGAGGAAGACGAGGGAGGAAGCAGAACCTCTGGTTCTGAGTTTTTTCTTGCGTCGAGGCTTCTGGATCTGGTGCGCTCGTCGAAGTTGAGCCTCTGCCGGGCTCCAGAGCGGCCGCGGGTCTGCGGGGGGTCGCCCCCCGGTGTTCCGCTGTTGAACTTGCTGATGAGTTTATTGATTGGAGCCAGGGAGTTGGTGTCGATGGCTGCAGCCGGCTCCCCACGGGCTGCAGCAGGAGGTTCTGGCCGGGGCTGCTGCGGGGAAGGGGGAGGCGCCCTCTTCTCCTGGTACCTCCCCAAAGAGCTGCTGAGGCTCGGACCACTTGGGGTAAACTTCCTGGGTCCAAGACTGGACCAGACTGGTTTCAGGCCCGCTTCGTTGTACTCCTCCGGGACAGTCCGTCCGGGTGTTTTCTCGGTTCTGCCGAACGTTGCCTTGGGCTCAGGTTTGGGCCTTTCCCCGTCTCTGCTCCTCCCACCTCCTCGCTCCTCGTCCCCTTGTGTTCCCGCCTGACCGTCCCCTGGAGGCCTTCTCAGAGGACTCCCAAAATTCTCCCCCTCTTCATCCTCCACAGGTGGAGCAGGGGATCGTGGGACGCTCTCAGCGGGGCTGTACCGTTTGGGGACTTCTGCCGGTTCCTTTGGTTTGGGGAGGGTGCTGTACCCCTCAGGGGTGGGGGTGGGGGTGGTGAGCTGTACTCCATATGAGTCCCCCTTGTCTCCATCCTTCAGAACCACGTAGGGCTGACCCGAGATTCCCTGAACCCGCACGGCCACGCCGTACTTGTTGGAGGGCGGGGCCGCGCCGGCGCCTCCCCTGGATTTATCGGGAAAACCTCCGCCCGTGTCGTGCAGGTCTTTGATGAAGCGGATCTGAACGCCGTAATCCACGAGCGGCTTCCTGTCGCTGGACAGCGTGCTCATGGCTCCTGGGCCGTCTGTGAGAAGCAGCAGAAGAAGAGAAGGTGATGAAGACGAGGAGAAGACTTTGAAAAGAGGAACCATTCTGACATCGCTGGCTGATCTGAGGAGGTTCAATTCCTGAGTCTGAGACTTTGCCTTCATGGCCAACGGGACACCGAGTCTCTACGAGTCCAGATGGTCCAGAAGGAAAAACCAGAGCAGGACTGGATCAAACTGAAGCGGTTTCACTCTGAGTTTTTCTAAAACGGTCAGAAATTCAAAATGAGGAAAAACTTTTTTTCAAAGCAGGAGGGGAAACACTGGCGGGGTTTAGAATTCCACTAAACTTAGAAAAATTAAAACAATGAACCCGTCAGGCTGTAAATGTGAAACGGTTCTACCAGACTAGTTAGTTTATGCTCAGCAATTCATTTATCTGATCTAATGTCAAATAATCGACTCTTTGTGTCAGGACTTCAATGCATGGATAGTCTCACTTTTATGACTCATTTATGTAATTCATGTAAATATTTTCTATAAATATTTACATTATGATATAGAGCAACTAGATTTGATTAGTCCCACGTCTGCGTTTGAGGATTCAATGACCTCCAAGCTGCTGCTTCTAAATAGACGAGAGCTTCAGTAAAAAAAACTATTTAGATTTATTACTCAGAGTTTCGCCTTTTTTTAAAGCCAAAGAGCTGCATCTCAGTTCAGACCTTCATCCTGGAAACATCAGGAACATCTGCATCGCTGCAGGTTCTGATGTCAGCCGTGAGCTGGAAAAACATTTCCCTAAAGCTGCTCTGCAGAGGAAGCGTGAAGCACTTCCTGGTCGACGGCGGCTGATGGCGGTCCTGATGAGGAACCGACACTAGCAGGTGACACGACTCCTAAAATACAAGTGCCTCCGGTTTCTCTGTCTTTCTTCCCTTTGAGGCTCTAGAAACTGAAAAACTTCAAATAAAAAAACAACTTTGGTCTAAAAAAAAAACCTGGGAGACAAAAAATGTCTGTCTGCAGCCCGCCAAAGGTGTTTCCTCAGGAGAAGCCGACCCCCACACCCCCCAAAGAAACCTGGAGTTCTGTCTGACTCCAGACCCCCCCCCCCACACACACACACAAGAATCTGTTTCTGTTCAGCTGCTGATTAGAGAGAAACAGAAATAAACCGGCTTTGTGTTTTTCTGAGCTGCTGTTTGTGGTCATTTTAACATTAAATATGTTTTTTCTTCTGCTTTGAAAGTTCTTTTAGTCATTAAACACGTTTCTGGAATAAGGAAGTGTGTTGCCCTGGGAACAGATAAAGTCTGAGGCTGATTTAGTGAAAAAGATTCCAACCGAATATTAGATTGAAAGAAAATGAATCTGATCCAAAGCAGAAGCCTAAAAATGGCTTCTTGTTAATGAAGGAATTCTTTATGGATGTTAAATTAAACTCTGACTCGTTTAATTAGGACTATAAAGCCAAAACACGCCCACCTGATATGCTCCAAAATGAGAGTCAGGGGGTCAAATAATCCGGCTATTGTCCAGGCTTTGTGGAGCATTAAACACCTGGGGCTGTGCGAAAGAGTCCTGCCGCCCTTCATCCCGCCACAGAAGCACTGAGGCGCAGTGTTTACTCTGAGCGGGACACACCAGTTCAAGCATTCGCTCCTGTGACCGGCGGCATGCGTACACGTACACACACACGTACGCGCACACGCGCACACCCACACACAAACACACACACACACACACACACACCCACACACACACACACACACACACACACACACACACACACACACACACACACACACACCTGTACGACCAGCTGACTAAACCAACACACCAGTGAAACGTTCTCCCATGACCTCCTGAGACGGCGTTCTGGTTCTCCACACGCAGCACCTGAACCAGCAACAGTCAGATTAGTGGATCTTTTCTGAAAACATTCTCAGGATTCCAGACCCCCCCCCCCCGTTTTTTTTCCATTTGCGCGTGGTTTGCATTTGTGGATTCAAAGCAAACGTGAACATGGACTGTAAGATCTTTGGCCTTTGGCCAACTATGAATGAGGTGGAGAAGCTGGAGGATTCAGCCCAACGTCTGCAGCGTTTAAAGACTGGAATGGATGTCAGTGCAGCCATGATGATGATGATGATGATGATGATGATGCAAACATGGGGGCTGTGAGAACAGAAGTTTGAACAAAGGACCAGTTGTTGGTCAGTGAGCGGCGGCGGCGGCGCTCTTTGCTGATAACAATCCTAGATTAAACCAGGTTCAAATGGGAGGGATTTAGTGGACCCAAGTTAACCCAAAGTAACCCGATCACCTGTCCAGGTAATCCACCAGGCTATGAAAACACTGTAGGCTCTTCTAAAATCCATCCTCCGAGGACGGGTGGGGCAGGAAGGCGTGGATAGGTGGGGGTAAGATGGAGACGTCCTGAGCTGCTGAAACCCCAGAGTTTCTGTCATGACGTCATGTTTTAATTCAAAGTCCAACAGGTGGAGCAGCACCGCCAGCCTTGCTCTTTGAGGGAGGGGGCACTACCTGCTCAGCCACCCCCACCTGTTCTCGGAGCTGTCACAAGGAAGAGCTTTGTGGAGGGAAGAGGAATGCGGCAGATCTGCTCCGACAGCAACCAGGCTGAGAGTTCTCTGTTTCCATGCCCAATGGCACATCGGCAGGAGTTACTCCACTACCGGAAGCGAACACATTTGAATCTAACATGTTTCCAACATCAAATGAAAACAGAATAAACTGTAAACAACAATAAAAATGCAATTCGCCGTATTTTAGGCTTTTTAATTGACTTGAACGTGTTTCTTTGGGGGGAATATCATCAGAGAAACTCAAGTTAGGATCTGGAAAAGCCTTCGGCACAGTCATTCTTGTCGTAAATGATTACAATAATGAGCAGTTTCTGATCCTTAGAGCAGCGTTTTCCTGCCATAAATAGCAACACTTTGATAAATTCTCATAAAAGGAAAACCGGGAGCTAATCTGCAGATGAAACGCTGCTTTATCTCAGCCTCACGCGCGTAAAAACAGCTACTCACGGTTTCGGTGGAGGAGAAGCTGAAGATGCCTGGAGTCTACGGCGGCACGCGGACCCCGGAGCACCTGTCTGCTCCCGCTGGGTTGCGTCACACCCACCTATCCGGTCAGTCGGTATCGACGTGCGTCGAAACCGCGGCTTGTTTACGGAGCGGCGACGCACCTGCAACTCGGGACGCGCCGCGATCTGGCAGATCCTCTTTACGCAGCGCAACAGATCCGATTAGTCCAAACGGAGGGCGCGCGCACGAGAGGCGCGCGGAAACTGGCTAAGAACGGCGCTCCTGGGATACTTTTTCCGGTTGAAAGAAGTTCGGTTGTACCTGTGGAGCCGCCAGCAGGTGACCGTCGGTTTAATCAAATCAGCCTCCGAACAACAAGTCGCTCTGCGTTTGTTTGTCCCCACAAAAACACCCAAACGAGCCGAGCTCGCGCTCTCAGCTCCGCCAGGTAGAGCTGCACCTGTGCAGGTCAACCAAGTTCCCGGATGTCCTTCTCGGTCAGGGGTCGGAGCATGTGGTCCGCTCCGAGGGTCGGGGGAGAAGCTGTTTCTCAGGGAACCAACTAAACTAACTGGTCACCAGTGCAACCTGTTGCCAGCAGAGCGTCCCTCCTCAGCGGACGTCTGATTGGACAGACGCCGGACGAGGGGCGGGGCCTGCGGGGTATTTTTTTTCATGGCTCTGGGCCGCTGAAGGTACGGCGGCCTTTTTATTCTAAATCAAAAAATTAGCTTTATTGCCGAATTTAGTTATGAATATAATACTTGGTTAATAAAACCAGATTTATTAAATAAAATTAAAATCAAAGTTTATCATAATTACTGAAAGCAAATAGGATGTTTTCCATATTGAAGTCAAATGCGTATAAATGTTTTTTTTTTTCAGATTTGTTCATTGTTCTGCAGGTAGAGGAGCAGCACGCGCTCCTGTAACTGACCACTACCACTAAAGAGGCGCATCTTTGTTTTTGGCCACCAAAGTTCAAAGTTAGGAAACGTGAAGGCCTTTAGATAAACCCTCATCAATTAAAGATCCAAATGATCCGCTCCTCTCACCAAAGTAGCTTCAGGAACCAAATGAGTTTCTGTGATCATCCAAACCCAAATGGATCAGTTTTTCACGGAGAAACAAAGTCTGAAAAATGTTCTGGTTTCATTTCCAACACCTTCAGGACTCGTTACCTGAGCTGCTAAGCAGGAGAAAGAAACTCAACAATAGGTTTCAAAACCTCATTTTTAATACAATTTGCAAAAACAAAAAAATGGACAAACACAAAATCTCTCTTTTTTAGTTTTTTTTAAGAGTTCAGTACCTTTCCTTTGCCACGTGGTAATACCCACCGGTTCCACCAGGGGGCGCCGGAGCAAAAGCACAAACACCAGTACAAAACAAGGAACGGAAAGAAAAGGCAACCTGGACATTTGATGAAGATTAAAAAAGAACAAAAGGGGAAGAAGAATCATTATGAACACTTTATAAAAGCAGTTTGAATTTCTTTCGCACTTTAGTTTTTTGGTCTACTTTAAAGTCTCCTGCAGAGCAGAAACCAGAAAACAAAGATCAGTTACTGCATTTCGTCATGCAACCCTTTGCTCATTTTTAAAAAAAATGTATTTTAGAGGACTATACACATCTGATATGACAAGTCACTAGTTGCTATGCAAACACCACCCAGAAGCACATTTCATGTGTACTGCAGATAGAAGGAAACGAGCCACTCAAACGTAGAAAAGCCAAAAATGTACAGAAACACAACGGAGAGCAAAGTTCAACTCATCGCTTTGTTCGCTGCTCGACTGGACAGCTTGTTCACGACGGATGGAAGTTCAAGACTAAAGTTTAGTGGGAGTATTTACAAGTTCTCTGAGGATGAGACGCTCCTTCTGCGGCGTGGGGATCGAACCCTTGGGATGATTCAGCACTGAGTACAAAACGATGCGCCGCGGAGAGAAACGCGTCTGAACGTCAGACCAGGAAGTGCAAGACACTCCAAGCTGCTGCGTCATGATTTGATCTGCAGTGGGAGGGGGCGGAGCTTGATCGTTGGTAGAAAATCTGATTACATTTTCCGGATGATTGTTTCTTTTCTGACTGAACGGTTTTTAGCGCGTCACCTGCGTGCGGGGAGCTGACGGCGGCGTCTTAACGGTTTGAGGTAGTGCGTTGGTGTCAGTGCCGTGCTGATTGGCAGGTGGGCGTGTGAAGGACCGTCTTGGTAACATTCATCATCATGTGACTCTGGTGGCTTTTAGGGGGGGGTTCATTCGCCTAGAGCCGCTCAAAGTGCTGTGTACGAGCATGAACGCCAATGAGTGTGTCGCTGTTCGTAGTGACCGACTAGAGGAGGGGCGGAGCCACAGCTGAGCTGGACGCTGACACGCCACGCCGCTTTCCCTCTAGCTCTCGTTCGCCGCCACCAGCTGGCCGAGGCCTTGGCGCACAAACACGGCCTGGATGTCCTTGGTCTTGATGCAATAGTCACACGCCCAGACGGCGGCGCTCTCTCGCGTCAGCAGCCCGTACGCCGGCTCGGTCAGGCCCGTGCAGTCGCGGTGGAACCACCGCTGGCACGACGCCTCGCAGAGGATGGCGTCCTGGTCGTCGTGGACTTCTGCCACGCAGTGGCCGCAAGGAAACACCATGCCGGGACCGCCCAGCTTTCCAGGACCGAGACCGGTCGAGGGGGCGGCGGGTCCCGGAGGCAAAGGAGACTGGGTGTTGGGGGTTGAAGTGGAGTTAGAGGGGGGGTTGGGGTTGCTCCCAGGGGTGTGGCCTCCGTTGTTGTTGGTCAGGCTGTTCTGTGCAGAGTTGGAAGCAGAGTTGGACAGCGGACCTCCGGCCCCCAGACTGTTGTTCTGTTGGTTGTAGGACGTGGGACCGGGGGCAGAGTTTGGGGGGGTGGACTGCTGCTGCTGATTGGAGCTGTTAGAGTTGGGGGTGTTTGCGCTGCTGGGGTGCTGCAGCTGGTTGGACTGAGGATGCTGGGTTTGGCCCGACCCGTTCAGAGGACCGGGGGGGGAGGCGTTGGGGTTGGACTGTGGTGGTGCTGACGTGGGCTGACCCGGCGTGTTGCTGCCGGGCTGCTGTACATCGAGGTGACCGGGGAAGCCCCCCGCCTGCTGTTGCTGGCTGGAGTTAGGAGGACCGGGGGTGTTGTTGTTGTTGTTGGTGGGGGGGCCATTAGGATTTAGATTAAGCTGCTGCTGCGAAGGACCAGGAGGTCCCACAAAGTTCTTTCCATCGTCCCCACCTGGTCCTGGAGGACTGGGACCCGGATACGGGCCATCCTGAGAGGAGGGGAACGGTCCTTGGGGGGGCATGCCTGGCATTCCTCCTCCCACCATGTTCCCTCCAGGACCGCCACCCATCCCGCCCATCATACCCATACCAGGACCCATTCCTCCCCCCATAGGAGGCAAAGGTCCCCGAGGTCCCCCCCCACCAGTTAACGGAGGGCTGCTGAACGAGTGTCCTCCCTGTCCATGCTGCTGTTGTGGAGGCATCCCAAACCGAGGGTGGGGCGGACCCCCACCTCCAGGACCCCCCATACCCCCAGGGGACAACATGGGATTAAATCCAGGGCCAGGATGCATTGGCGGGCTGAAATTTGGTTGCATGTTGAACTGGGAGGGGCCCCCCGGAGGGAAACCCCCACCTCCCCCAGTGCCCCCTCCTCCGCCCACTGGAAAGCCAGGCATCCTTTCAAAGCCCAGCTGGTGGTGAGGTCCGGCATTAGACGGAGGTCCAAAAGGCAGCCTGCGCCCAGGCCCGCTCCCTGGTCCTCCTGGACCTCCCATCAGGGTCATCCCCGCCCCCATTCTGCCTCCATACATGGGCCCGCCACCGCCACCTGGACTTTGGAGGAACGGAGCGCCACCAGGTCCAACGGCACCACTCGGTCGAGACGGAGGCCCAAAGTCATCGTCGAATGGGTTGGAGGCCACCAGATGGTCAACCATGGGTGTGGGGGGAGGTGCGAACTCCGTCAGGTGGGAGAACCCCGCCGTCTGCGGGGGGAGGAGAGACAGCAAAGCTTAGCCATGCCTTTCTGCGGGAGAACAAACCATAGGTGAGGCGGGTCCGGCGTACCTGAGCCGTGGACTTTCTGGCCTTTTTCTTCTCCGGGCTCTTCATCTGTGATGCTGAAATGAGAAGAAAGGGCGGAAAGATGAAACGCCAGTGACGAAACCGTGGCGTCCAAACCACGTGTCAATCAACCACCACCCAGGTGCAGCAGAGCATTTGGATTGGCCAATACCCCTTAGTGACAGAGGGAGCAGCTTTAGACCTTGGGGCTCTTTTTGAAGTGCAACAAGTTGAAATGATTGAATGGTGTGACATGAGGACAAAATGCTGAACATCCAGGCGTCATCATCACCAAAGTTATGAAGCCCAGAGTCGCCAATGACCCAGGCAAGAGGGAGGGGCCGCAAACAGAGGCGTAAGAGGTAAGGTCAATGAGGAAAACAGGAAAAGACTAGGACATGAGAACAAGGAAACGCCATTGAAGATACACTGACATGAACCGCCGTCACAGACCCACTCTGTGAGAAACCGCCACCACAGTCGTGAGCGTTACACATGGGGAGACGAGGTTTGCCAACAGCACCAGCGCAGCCCCCTGCAGCGCAGTAATGGATGATTCCGATCTGTTTGGGAGATGGGTGAAATTCAGTCCTACCTTTTCGCTTTCCTTGTCCCGCCAGTAGCCTCCCCGATTCGGCAGCCATTATCTACTATGGCTGTCGGTGACGTGGCATATCACCGTTCATATGCAAGGGAAAAAAAAAGTTAAAAATGACGGCGTCTTGAAGGCTACGTGCCAGCTAGCTGGAATCAGCCTTCAGGTCATGTCTACGGTGGCCCTGAGGTGTGAAAAACAACACTGGACACAAAACACAAAAAGAAAACAAATCAAAAACCACCCCAAATCAAAAGATTTAGAAAAGGTTGATCAGTTCATTGATCTAGTTGCTTCACATTCTTTTTCCACACTTTAGTCAACATTTAAACAAAAACATACCTGAAAAGAAAAACGAGCTGAAATGTAGGAATCTGGTTTTAGATCTTAAAGGGTCTATATCCTGCTTTTCAGAGTAAACTATAACCAGAAATATGACAATATATTATATACACTAAAGAACGCATTCTGCATGACATGTACGTTATTTTCACAGTTCAGATTCCACCTGGAAGTAAGACGACTCAAACTCTGCGGCTCCGCCTTTCACGCCTTGTGGCTGCCGCCCGTTTTATGACGTCAACCTCGGCGGCGTGTCAGCGTTTCGCCCACGAGAAAGAAACATCGAATTTTTGCAAAAAACAATGTTCATTTAAAACGAAAGAGTTTAGCTGATCACCGCTAGCTCCACTGAGAAAGTGGGCGTGTGTTTTAGCCTGGGGGCGTGGCTGGTGGCACAGACTCTTCCTGGAGGGGGTGGTTCCTCACGTTGTGATGTCACAGTGTGAGAACACACTCATTTTCCTGGATTGGGAGGGGCCCCTAGAGCAGGTTTTTAGAGGATGACTCAGAAATGTGTGAATGGATCAAAATACCACTTTGGGGCATTTTGATGCATTCAAAAACAGGATTTTACATGATATAGGCCCTTTAAAGTATCCTAAAATATTCTTATGATAAATCAAGTTGAAGCCTCACAATCACCAACATCTAAAATGTTCTTTACAAAAATAAACTACAAAGGAAAAAAAGCAAATATATGAATCAACAATGGCAAATAAAAGCAAAAATGTTTGTTTTCTTGCATGCCAGTGGGTTTCATATCTGTATGAAGAATTATTTAATATTTTTCTCCTCTAAATGCTGTTTATGTAGATGTTTGTTTCTTTAGTGTGTTTAAGATGATGTACTTTTGTCCAGTGTTGTTAAGTTTTACATCTTAGGGTCACCTGTCACGTGACTACAATCAAAAGTGTCACAAAAAACCCCAATTTTCCCCACCGACTATTGGTAACTGCAATAGCTGGTAACATAACGCCGGCCCAGGTCTGCAAAAATCCTTTTCAGCTGCACTTTTTCCCGTTCGGGTGTCTGTCACACCGGGATATGGTCAATAAACGTCAGGTAACTGCAGGGCTAACGCTGTTGGTAGCGTTCTAGAAAGCTGTTCTACCAAACGGTACTTAGCGAAAATAGTTGCCCACTATCTGGCATCCCTATCAGGACGTAGAAGAGACTGTTCTTTAAAGTAATTACTTACAGATGTGTGGTTGGAAGTACCTAGCTAATCCATGCTAGTCCCTGCACTTGCTAGCTAGCTAGCTAGCCACGTTACTCAATGTGGCTAGCTAGCTAGCTAGCAGCGATGTGATTTAACCCGGCAGTCGCGACATTAGACCGTTAACTGCAGTTTGTGTTTAGTTGCTTCAAATTCATATAAAAAATATTCCCCACATATGTATATAAATCGTCTATGATGTGTGTTCATGCTAACGTTAGCTGAGCAGCTAACGTTAGCTAATGATGGCTAACCATCTTGGAGCGTCGTGGAGGCAAACTGTACCCTTTCTCCGTTGCTTGCTGTGCGGTCCGTTAAATTGACACCTTCCGGTGTGTCATCGCCAGCAAAGCGGTCCTCACACGGTATATGCTGGATGATCCTCCGCTCCACTATAATTCATTCAAAAACGCAAATTCTGCCATAATTACCATGGCCTTCTGCTCTACCGGACAAAGAGGGATAAGCAGGAGACTCGAGCCCCGAGGACGGTTACATCTTAGGACACAAACGGGGGTGTTTGTCGGACACATTTACAACATTTACGCCTACTGTGGTTCGTAAAGGATGTAATAACTTAATAACTTTATAAAAAAATATTTTTAAGGATTTCTCACAAATGATAAAATCTCGTCAGTGTCAGTAACTTTAATTTCCATACTTTGGTAAACCGGAATCCCACCCACGTCTTCCAGACATGGAGCCGCTGGGAATGGACCGTTCTTCAGGAATTCTCTTTCCAATCAAAACGTATTAAAATCATAAATCTTCTGCAGCAACTTCCGTGTATTTTTTGTGATGTTTTTTTTAAATGTATTTATAAAAGTTTGTAAATTTTGATTCTCATGCAGCCAAACGTCATTATAAAACCATCAACACACACACACACACACACACACACACACACACACACACACACACACACACACACACACACACACACACACACACACACACACACACACACACACACACACACACACACACACACACACACACACACACTCACACAGACACAGACACACACTCAAACACACACACTCACACACACAGACACACACAGACACACACACACACAGACACAGACACACACTCAAACACACACACTCACGCACACAGACACACAGACACACACAGACAGACAAATACACACACACACACTCACACACACACACACACACACACGTGATTTGTGAATGTCTAATTCCTTTGTTTTGATCTTATTTTTTTGGATTCTAAATTGTGTTATTTAAGTGAAACTGCTTTTCTTTGTGTTTTGATTTTGTGTTTTTTCAAGCGACACTGGATATGCTCCGTACTAATCATGAAACTTTTTTTGTATGACTTGACTGAAGAAAACCTCAACAACCAAATGTCATCATCACTGAAGTCCCATCTAGGGTTTCATTTTTTTAACATGTCAATTTTGATTTTTGGAAATAACTATTTTTTTCAAACTGGATGATTAATGGTGATTTGATGGGAAATTAAAAATTGTAAAATAGATGTCCACATAGCAAATATATATACATCCACATACACATGTATACAAAATGATGTAATTAATTATTGTTGACAATAGTTGCCATGGATACGAGGACTCACATCAAGTTGGACCAGTGGACCGGTTTCAACATGACGGCGCCCGTATCAGGAAGCAGTGCCTATCTGGGAACACGTGAAGGGAGGGGTTGAGCTGTCCACATAGCCACACCCCCCCAAACACACACATCCAGCCTCCTAGGACCGCAGAGACTCCTCCAGCCTCTCTACTCCAGCCTCAGATGCAGTCAGGAGTTTGAGAAGCCTGGGCTCTGAAAGCCTGCAGGTCATCGGGTCATGGGTCGCCTCCAACGACACCCTGCCCGTCCAGAGAGAGGAAACTTCTCCCCAGCAAAGAGGAAGAGGGGCGACGCGTCACAAATGGGATAAAGCTCCGGTGTTTGTTGTAACTGGAGGTTTAGTAGCTCGATTAAGTTTGGGATGCCGAAGGGCAACGAGAGTCCTGACAGGACAGGCTGTGGTTCCATCCAGAGGGAGTCGGGGGACGGCTGGGGGCGCCAGACGAGCCAGAGGAAGGATCCACAGCCAAGGGTAAGAGGAGCAGGATCCACACGTATAGCCCCCTTACATGATCATTTTCTTCATGCCTGCATCTGTTTCTCTGCAGCTTCACTAGTTTGTGCAAACTGAAAGTCCAGCAAAAAAAGTTGCCGCTTGTATTTTTATCTTGAGATGTTCATTACCCTCCCAGAAATAACGATATTTTCTCTTTCTTTGATCTAGATGATCATTCTTGAGGATATGCAGATCCTTGATTTGTGTGGACCAGAGGTCAAGCGGGAGGCGGGGCAAGCCGCGAGAAGGACATGGAGCCTTATGACGCACAGCAGATGACAGCTGGTGAGTTCTGATGGTTCTACGTGGTTCTGAACTTCACGTCCTCACCTGATGCTACTTTTTTAGTGTCCCCGAACCAGAACCGCTTCCTCTGGCACTTTGTAGTATCACTCTGGTAAGTTACCACACGCACTATGCTCCATTTGGACAATGGGTGCAGTTTCCCGTCCATGCTTCCTGTTTCTTGTTTCCTGGTGCCATTATCTATAAAGGAAGTTTGCCCCTCAGCGTCCCTCAGACACCATATTCTCAAAAAAGCCCTCCTGAAACTTTTAATCAAACTTCCCAACATCCAGGAAATGTCCTGATTGAAACCCTCCATCTCTCTGTTTCTAACTCTGACGCAAGTGATCTAAGGACTGGCTGAAGGTGGCCAGAGGCCAGCGCATGGGAGCCGTGGAAGGAGGTCAGGATCTCAGCAGGCTCCTCACACGCCAGTGAGGATGGCCACCAGGCCTGGAGGTGGATCCACGCCCTGCTTGGGAGGCACAGCTGACCTGGGAGGGAGGAAGGAGCACTTGCTGGTGAAGTCTGGCTGCGGGTCGCTGGTGTTTCCCCATCTCAGCTGGAGCTGATGAAATCCTCACATCTATATTTCACGAGCTGCACCGACCACTAAGATCCTGCCTGAAACATCAAAGGAGTGTCGTTTCAAACATCATCTGCTTTTTCCATCGTCCAATGTTTTTCTCTTTTTCCCGCAGCCCAATTTGAGAGCTCGACCTAAGATGAAACGTCTTTGGCACTCACCATGCCGCCGCCGCCAAGCCGCTGTTGCATCAAAGCACCAGCATCCTCTCAAATCCTTCATCCACCTTCACCTTCTGTTCAGGATCCCTCCCTCTCTAAAGAAAAAAGAGGTCAGACATCTGAGAACTCAGAGGTGGAACTGAGTTTAAAAGAACATCCTCGATCAGTTAGAACCCCACTATCTGTCTCTGAAGGTACTATGAGTACTGATTCCGCGAGTATGGAGCTTGCTGCAAGGAGGCCAGCTTCCTGGTCAGGAGCAGCAGCGAGTTCTCCATCGCCCTCCAGTGAGTGGGAAGTGCAGCTGCTGTGGGTCAGACTTTTCCCATTTTGACATGAACTTCAGTGTATTTAGTTTGACTTCTGTGTCTTTAAAAAGACAAAAAGGAGAAGCCGCTGCGTCTAGTGTTGAAATGTGACGGTTTGAAATGATCCCATCCATCATCGCCACACGGGTTTGTTGTTTAGGAGGTGTGGAAAAGGCACCGTAGGCTTGGGCTGCTGCTGCAATTGTAAGTATCAGGTTTCTCGTTGCAGATAAGATGGTCAGTGTCAGGTTCTAATTTTCAGCTTCTTCTACTGAACAAAGCAGTGATGGTGAGGAGAAGCAGAGAGAATGCAGAAATTTTATGATGAAAGAACCGTTTTGAGTGTTTTTCTAAATTCTGCTGTTTCTTCTATGGACTTGTATACTTGAATCAAATGTGTTCTTCTGGTGCTGCTTTTGTTGGTTTATTCGTCTGTCTAATTTTTAATGCCTGATTAATACGGTCTCCATTTAAAGACTGAAAGGTTGTTTTAAGCGCTTTGATGCCGCCAGCTGGGTGGAGAGTAAGTGCGCTAAATCTGCCGCTCAGTTCCTCCCGTTGTGTCTCAGGGTTGTGTTCACATCATTGTTGCTCAGACAAAGGAGAACGGCTACATCCTGGACCGGAGCAGCTGCCTGTTCCCCAGCAGCATCCCAGAGGTGGTGCACCATTATTGCCCTAAAGCATTGCCCATGACCGGGCAGAACACATGACCCTGCTGTACCAGTGCCCCGCTCCACTGGAGGGTTGCAAGATGACGCCTGTTTGTGTTTCAGCAGACTATGTGTTGCGTCCCAAATGGGGCTTTTTGCATTTTTTTCCTTGATGTTTAGCTGATGCAAAACGCCGGTGCTGTTGTTTACATGTGAGCATCGAGCCCTTTTATCTAGGATAAACGTGAACCTGAGCGGGAAATTAGACCCAGACGGTCTGTGGAGTCGTCCACTGAGAAGGAACTGAAAGCAAAAGTGCTGCTTATTCTGACAAGATTCTCAAGAAGAAGAATGAAATGACACGTCGCCCTAGCGGGGGATTCTGTGCACTGCACCACAGAGCTGTTCAGTCTGGCACCAGTCAAGTGTTTTTGCACAAGAGCACTTCAGACAATCCGAGCAGCTTCGTGCTCTTTTTCCACTGAACCACGCCCACTCAGGGACCAAAGTGAATGGGGGGGTGGGGGGGTTGTTTGCCGGCTGTGATTCAGCTCCATGTTATGTGTTTGATGGAGAAATGGCTCCACAGTCAGAGGACTGCTTAACTGCAATACATAAATGGAAACGTCTGCCAAAACAACTAGTCAAATCTGGACTTTGTTTCCAAATATTTCTGTGTTGTTGTGAATAAAATATGAGTTTTTTTAGAAAGGCTGCTTTTGTTATGAAGTATTTTTCTTCTCAAATATTTATAACTTTTTTTTAATGTTAGTAGGGTCAGTAGATTATATAAACTTGTTTCTTCCCACTACTTTCTCTGAAGTGCTAAACTCAAGCTCCTGTACGAGTTTGATAAATATGTAAATTCCTTATTGCTTTGACTACAATGCTTGAAATAAATCAATAAATCAAATCAAATGAAATGTTATGTCGATATCCTGCAGAAAACGCGCACCTCCGCATGAATTGAACCCTCACTCTGACATATAAAGCACGTGGATAATTACAAAGTGAAGCTCCGCTTTTCCTTCCACTAGTTTCTGTCAGAGGAGACTCACCTGCTGCTTTAATGGATGCATCTGAGAAATGTAATAACTGTAATAAGACGCTGAAAATAAGCCTCAAGGTTTTCAAGACTTTAATGAATTCCATTAAATAAAAGAAGCTTAAAGTGTTTAAATTGTTATTCAAATGATTTGTTGCCTTTAAAAGCAGGAGATTGAAGTTTTGGTGTGTGGATGTTTCCAGGCTGGGAGTATTGAGTTTTGTCCCTCAGATCATGTTGAGGACAACGGCATGTGATTCAAGCCAGCCTCAGCTTTTTTCACATCCTAGGAAACGCTGCACCAAAATAGAGACACAGTAAGAGTAGTCGCGATTCTTCAGGTAAAAACATCACATTTCTTCCTCCTTTTCATACATATCTCCTTTACTGATTCACTGCTGCGATAAGTTATCTTGAGGCTGAGGACTGCCCAGCATCTGTCTTCTGGAGGATGCCACCATGCCCAGACTCTGTGCTTTTATGAATGAGGGCAGCAGACCTGCAGGTTAGGGTTCATCGCTTTAAACCCCATAGAACTTTTGTCAGATCATCTCTTTGCACAAAGTTTGCATTGTCTGTGTAAAATAAAGGTTTTATACGAGATACAGCAGAGGAAAGTTTCTAAATCTGGACACCCTTTGCAAATGATGTTAAAAATTTGAGTCTAAAATGAAGCCTTTGTAGCCTAATAACTGAAGTATGAAGATGTAGACGTATGCGAACATTATTTAGAATTCTATTTGTGCCAAGTCACTTTATTGGAATGGAATAGAAAATATGTAGTAGATTCACCACTAATCATGTTTTGACTGATTTGAGAGCTTTCATATCTACTCAATATTTTAAAGTGTTAAAGTTTATCAGCAATGTGTAGTATTAGTTTTTAGGGCTGCAGCCGTTGGACAGGACAAGTAAAATAGACCAACCAACCAACCAAGCAACCCACCCACCAATCCTAATTCCCATTTGATGATGGATATTATTTTATCTAAACCTAATTATTCACAGTAGTCGATGAGTCGATGCCACTTATTTTGATCTGTCTTTGGAAACTTGTTCCTTAAAACAGAGAAACACAGGGATGGTTTGTTCATTGCTGTTGTTTTTTTTACATAATCATGAGTTAAAAACTACTGCTATTTTAGAACTAACTATTTCCTTTATCTGGGAATTCATTCATGATTAATTTTCCTAATTTCAGGTAAAAAGTCGCTTTTTGGATTACAGAGACAATGGCGTGGATCCCAACCAAAGCGTCTTGGCTCATGTCCACAGTGTCTGAAGCCGGGACGTCCTGCCTGAAGACTTCAATCTTGGTGGAAAGCTGCTCTTCTCAAATGTCAGCTGACAGAGAACCGGTCCTCCCAGAACCGGGTTCATCAGCCCGTTCCCATCCCTAAACGAGTGACTTCACTCTGTCCTCACGTGGACGCCACTCTACCCACCGTCATCCGTCCTCAGCCGTGTGTCAGCCTGACATGATCGCCGCGCGGACGGCTCTGATGGACGCCGCAGCTTGACATCTGGGTGTCGTTTGACCTGCGGCGACAGTAACCCAAGTCTTCCTGCCGGCCTTATCAGATGCTGCAGGCCTTGAGCCAGGGCCTTGTCCTGCTCATCTCCTTTCTCTGTGCACGCCAGCACCTGTCCCTGGGTTGTATGCAGCACCTGAGCAGGTGAGGTCAGAGGGAGGGTTGAGGTTCTGTCTGCACTGATGGTGGAAACCGGGCATGTGATCTTTTTCTCTGAGAAACTTCTAAAAAGCTGCAGTACCACAGAATCCCAGCAGGCTCAACTGACCCCTGAACGGCAGATTATTCGATGATCATTTCAAAACAAAACATGTTTTTTCAATGAAATACGACCAAAAGGAGGCCCTGACGCCCTCACTGTCCTCAGCATTACAGCATCACACAAGCCAACAGAGATCCAAACATTTTACATTTAAATTAGGTACAAAAATGTAAAAAAAAACTACAACAGAGTTATAGGGTCAGTTAACTAAACTTTTTTTTTTAATTACGGCTTTTATGTCACAAATTTATTTAATTTGACGTCGTGAATTTTTGAGAAAAAAGTCATAACTTTTAAATTACAAGATTTAAGTTTCGTTTTTATAACTTTATAAGTCATAGAGTAAATTTACGATTTTTTCTCGTAAATTAACATTTTTTCGCAGAATTTACGAGTTTGTTTTCTCATGAATTTGTGACTTTACAACAGTCGTAAATTTACGAGAAAAAAAGTCATAACTTTTAAATTACAAAATTTTAAGTTGTTAACTTATGAATTTTTTATCATAAATGTACACCTTTAAAATAGTCGTTAATTTATGATATTATTTCTCTCATAGTGGTTGACTCTGTTTTAGAGTTAGAAGATCGTCACCTCTTATCCAAGAGGCAAGGCTTTGTCAATTCTGAATTAGCTGGTCTAAGAGCTGGTATATATGCGCTCATGGTGGAGGAGTCAGACCTGAAACTGGATAGTGTTATCAACTTAGCCTCCATGGTTTCTGGTCATTAAGAGTCCTTTGTCCTCAGCTGGGGGTTGGTGAGCCAGGGACTCCCTCCCCAACCTGGTCATCTCTATTCAGCTGTTAAAGATCCAGGCGAAACTGGTTTGGTTTGTTTGGTTTTCAGAACACTACCGTAGATGGATGGAAGAATATACCTGAGACCACCATTCTTATTAGGAGTGGTGCTATCCTTCTGACAAAAGACGTTTCTTTTCACTTCTCGCTTCAAACCATATCCTTTCTCTCTGGCTAGAATTCAGACTGTACTGTCCTGAACAGTGGTTTAGGCTTTCAGGTGGAGGTTTCAAGACCTGTAATCCACTTGCTGGCTCTGCGATGTTGGTAAAGCCGCTTTGTAGTAGAGTGTTGTTTGGTTTCTCCTAAATAATGTTCATTGCAGTGATAGATACACAACATTACTCTGCTTCTGCTGGGAATGTTGTTCTTGGATGAACCAGTTTTTTGTCTGAGAATTAACTGGTTTGAGATGAACTGGATACAGGTGTTGTCTGAAAATCCCTTTTAGTTTGCTAGGACAGCTAGAAATTGCGGGACTACAAGAACCAATTCCCCAGGTCTAACATGAAATGCAGACAAAGCAACGTGATTCCTAAGAGCCACAGATGGGCAAAGGCTGAAGGACATCCAGCGAGGAACATTAAGCACAGAGCCAGAACCCAACTTTTATAGGACAGAATCAGACAGACGTATTTGATCATCAACAACATGAAGGGTAAAATGAAGAATCTACAGGACAATTTGGCTGCAACTGTTACTGAAGACGTTTTTCAGAAGATTGTAGGTTTCACCCAGACGCAACAACTGGCACAACACAATAAAAGCAAACAACGGCAAATCAAGACATTTCAGATTCCCTGCAAATCAACAACAGATTCTAAGGACAGGCTCAATAGGAGAGTAGAGGAAACCGCACTAAAGCACTGATTAACAGAGAGAGGTGGATTAAGGAATATTTCCAACCGTGAGCTGACTCAAACGGAGAAAGAGGTACTATCCAAGAGGCTGAATTTCTGAGTTACACCCAATCATGTCCCTGTGGTAGACCTCATCACAGCTACAGAAACGGCCATAGAGAGGAACAATCTGACTGGATCTCAAGCTGAAGAACTACGACCCAAACTTTCGGCTGCACTGTCCAGTGCCAAACCACCACCTTCCAATCTTTCCTCAGATGAAAGAAAGGCTCGGACAGCTCTGGAGAAGGACCACAGCATCAACATTTTACCAGCGGATTAGAGAGATTTATTGTGATCCGAATGCGGTGGACTATGAAAACTGTGTTAACAAACTACTATGTGACACTCCAGATGAAGCATTGAGAAGAGACCCAACCAGCTACAAGAAAAAGGTTATAGACTGCCTACAAAGACTGTGGAGAGATCAAGCCTGTATATCACAGACTGTCCCGGGTAATACCAT